>JARHVA010002205.1:2500-17500 GCA_037957365.1 Torreya grandis
GTCTTTTGCTCATCTTTGGCATAACCTCCACCCAAATTTATTTATTTTTGAAGAATTTTCTCTACCTTTTTACCTTTTTTTCTCTTCCATTTTTTCATGTTATGCACTTTAGACTACTCATTATTCCTTGATACATGCTATGAGGAGATGATTAAATAAATTTTAATGGTGTTAATTGGCTTGGGTTTCTCTTATGAATGTGTTAAGAATTTTTCCCTTCAACTGGGTGTCTTTATCTATAGTACCACTTCACTAGAGATAGGTTTTTCAATTTTTGTGTTGTTCAATGTGATATTTGGGGTTGAGATCTTAGCTTCTTCCAATGCTTTTACCTCCACAATTATCCTAGTTACTAAAGCTAGTCATTCAGTTCTTGGGATCTAAGGTTCATCTACTTCAAAACACTTATCTTGACGTCTGAGGAATCATGATAGCTAGGCCCAAAGACTATTTGAATTTTAGATGAAGAATTATTGCACCAAGTAAGTGCAATAATTTTTTTATGGAGTTTGTACATTCTTAAGTTAGGTTTCTAATGTTGAAAAACCTATGACACTTGACAGCCAAGCCTTTATAATCCAAGGGTTGAGTCCATGTAGTAAATTATATAGTTAGGCAAATAGAGGCTATAATATCAATATAAGTGTAAAATATTACTAGTATCCTTGCAAAGGTAATGTGTGAGAATGGAGACGTCTTAGTGTCAATCTCTTGGAATTTATCTAAAGATTTTCTTATTGCCTTAAAATAGGGTTTAAACTAAAAATTAATGGGGAGATAGGGAAGGTGTATCCAAATAGTCATGGCTTAAAAATATTCAGTGAGAGGGTTAAAACATGGAAAACATGTTTTAAAAATAAGTTGATGTCAACCCCAATTTCAGTCTTTACTAAGGATTGGATATATTAATATTAAAATTATTTTAAAATATATTTATAAAAAATTATAAAAAGTATTTTTTATTTACTTTCATATCTTAAAGATGGTGTAATAACAATCAAATAAATATTATAGTTTTTAATATATATATATATATATATATATATATATATATATATATATATATATATATATATATATATATAATAAGTTGTTCAAATCTAAAAAGACATTGTACATAAAAAACAACTAATCTGTAAAAAATGCAAAGCATAATTTATAAAATCTAAATAAAATACACTATCAAAATATAAAAATTTACTAATTTATAAAATTACCCTAAATATATGTATATTTTTATCACAATCACTTATAAAAATAAATAAATGTCTTAAATTCTATATAAAAATGACCTCTTAAAACCAAAATTTAAATACTTAAATTAGTTATTAATAGGTCATTTCAAAATTTATTCATCTATGTTGATGAATAATTTAAACTTAAGTTATATATGTAGGTCACTATTTCATAAGAGCATAAAAAGAATAACTAAGAAGTAAAACTTTGGAAGTATTTAAAAAGTGGTTCAAAATGTTTAGATTTGAATGTATTGCATGTTGTCAAGTCACATTACCTTCATTGTTAGTACCTACCTGATACTATATGTTTCATGTAAAGCATTTACTTTGGTAAAATTCATTTGGTCCATCCAATCAACTCATGTTTGTTGTTATGAATATCATCCATTTACTAAAGTTTGGAGAAAGGTAGTAATAAACTATTTTTTCCGTAGTCATAATTAAACCATGATTAATCTACGGAGTGGTAGCGAATCAAAAAAATTTAACTAGATTTATTTTCCTTCCTACTCCTTTCGAAATACCCTAGAATTATTTAATCATTACAATGGTAGGATAGATGAAATGTCTACAGGTGCAAGTGCATATGGAGACCATAATTTTCTATCCCTCTTTATGGCTGCCTCTTCTATGTCATGCCATTGATTTTCACCACTTTGTTACCTTCACACAATATTTGTTATCACCACATCTAGGGTTCAAACCTCCTGAAGCAACCTTTTCATCCAATAATATTAACATTATTACCATATCAAGTTACTTTCTTTTCTTTTCTTTAAAAAAGACTAAGAGCAACACCACCACCATCATTTTTATCTCAGCTATTTCAACTCAATCAGAATCACATTCCGTTTCAGTCAAGGATTCCAATGGACTTAGAAAGCCCATGTACACTTTCAACATACTAAAAATATGTGTTTCTCTCCATGTCTAGACATGACATATATATAATGGTAGGTTAGAATAATTTATGATTGGTTGTAGGGGATCTATTTGGGAATTAAATAGTAGGGTTGAAATATTCGAAAAGGGTGACAGATGACAACATTTACTATCACTTTTACAAGTCATGGATGACCTATTTTCATGCTTCCAATTCATTTTTTTGAGTTTTTTTGGTGGAATATTCATAACCACATTTGGTATTTATTTATTGATCTAATCAATCTCCCATTAACCTTGGATGCAGTCTAAAAGGTGCCTTTTTTAGTATAAACCAAGGTGTCTATTTTTAACTAATTGGCTATTTTGTCATGGAATTTTCAATATTGTTGATTTAAGTTAATTTCAATACCCCCAAGACCATACAAAATATTTTTTTGCATTTCACTTTTTTTGTTATTATGTTGCTTTTACAATCCTATTTGATTGAGAATTCAAATGACAGGTGCTAGTGTTCAACCAAACCAATTTACCTTTGCCACTGTTGTTCAAGGACATATAGTTGGTATGTTTCATGGGTTTTAAAGAAGGGCAAGGTAATGTGGGCAAGGAGTTGGGGTCATTTGATTTATGTGCATAAGTACAGTAGATGGATATTAGGGACAGTCCATCTCATAAACAATGGTGAAATCTCAGTATTATTATGGTTGCTACTTCTACGAACTTGATGTTCAAAACATGAAGTTGCCAAAGTGGCTTTGATGGATCCACTAGAGGAGCTGTGGCTAATTTGGTTGCATAATCATCACAAAAATTTAAATAATTGTTAATGTTAGAATTTATTTTAGGGATGATAATATGGTCGCTAATGTTCACTATAGTAGGCATCCATCTTAACTTTCCCTTGATGTCTTCCTTCTATTAATCACTAGGAAAATATCATTAGAATTTTTAATATGATGGTCTATACATGTAAACATCAAATCTTTATCTAAATAGTTAAACCATGATCTATTAAAATGCTTGTTGAGTGTCAATTGATCATGTGTAACAATATTAAGAAGGTTAGAAACTAATTTTTTACTAATTACAATATCATCAACTTAGTTGGGAAAATAAAAGACAATATAAATTGACAAATTTTATGTAAAAAAGTAACAAAATTTTTATTAAGCTAAGTATGTTGTGAATCTTTACATACTCAAACATAGGTGCATCTCAATATTCACATAACATAATTATCAACAAATCATGAGCATAACATACATAACTAGATGGTTCAAAGTATATTGGATTCAAGTAGAGGTTAAAACAAAATGTAACTAACATGTAGGTTACAATAGCCAATACCAAGAAATAAAGTATAAGTAAATAAAATTATATACAAATACACTGGAAGAATCACCATGGACAAAAGGATATTGACATTAGTACATAGAAGATCATATATGTACATTTAGCATTAACCTACAAATTTTAATGGATAAATAGGTCACATATAGAGCAAAACAATTTTGAATGTTTTTCAAGTGAGTTACAACAATTAAATTGACTGTGGCCAAATAGAATAAGTGTTGATAATTTTTTCAGTTCACTATCATATTGACCATTTCTTTGAGTGATTCAATAAAAGTATCTTTCAAATATAGTATAATAAATTCATTAGCTTCCTTCACAAATTAAAAGGGTAGGTACTAAAGTCATTCATGTTGCTTGTTCTTAGAGTTTTCATGAATATCTCATTTCTTTTCTTTTTTCTTATGTCTTTGTGTATTAAGAGAAAAGGGAGAGAGAATGGGTTCAATTAAAAATTTAATCATTATCTAATCCAATACCTACAAATATTTTTACATTAAAGTGTGAACATTTTTCTTCATGCATTTACAATGATTTTGATTATGGAAAGTAAAATTTTTCTTTAACCATTTCTTTTTATTCTATGGTAATAATTGTTTGTGGTATACATACTCATTTTGATGGGTTCCTTATCCTCTATCAAATTAGCTGATCATCCCTCTTGAAACAAATGTGTGTCACTCTTTTATGCCTTATATGATTGTCACTTGTTATTCACTTCTATTCATAGTTTTATAATAAGATTTGTATTTATAAGACTTACATAATATTTTTTATGGATGGTTATAATATCATTTTTATGAAGTAGGGTTACAACATTTATTTTTTAAAATATAATATTTATATCAAAATTATTCCGTTGAAATTATGATATATAAATAAATATTAAAATTTTATTGTTTTCTTATAGTGATTGAAATTTTAAAATTATATCTAATTTTGAAAATTTAATGTCGATTTTCATGATTTTACCTCATAAAATTTTGATTTGTCATATTCGTACATTAAAATTGATGTCAAAAATATTCAATCAAACATTAATAATAAATTATATAAACTCATCCACCCACCTTTCTCATCCCCCCATCCCAAAAAATATATGTGCATATAAGTTTAATGTCAAGAATCATATGGTACATATTTAAGTTATGTTTAAGTTATTTTTTCCCTAATTAAACTTAATCCCAAGAGCCTTCTAAGGTATTGGATTTATAATTAGACTTAATTAAATAAATTTTAATTTTACTACTATTAATTAATAATGGTTTTTTTTTGATACATTGAATTGTTGTATTAATCAGCCTACCCCTAATCTAGAATACAAGTGGGGTTCTATTCCCATTATTTATAATATGTTATTCTACTAATTATATATCCCTCATTGTAAGTATACTATTCACTAATATAAATTAAACATAGATTACTCGAAATAAGTGCATCTAATTGAAAAAAGGGACCTAGATTTTGAAATTTCTTAACCGTGGACGGAGGAGTGATGTCTGCGCGCGGGGAAGGGCACGAGGGGGATCTGGCGGCAGGAGACCAGGCAGCAGGGCTCAGGCAGAATGGTAGTGGGTTGGAAGGAAAGGACTTGGACCAAACAGCAGTATATTCCAGCGAGAAGGTAAAGCTGAATAAAATTAATGGATGTTTGCTCAGAAGGCAGGATCATCCTGTGCTAGTCATTCCTCAAGAAACAGTTCAGGAGGACATTGCTTACCTCTCTTCACATACATTGATATGCAAGTTCCTGGGAATTAGAATCCCTCAGCCAGCTTTGGAAGCCTGGGTTAGGCGCTCCTGGGCAGTTGACGGAGATTTTGACATTATGTTAGCAGGGAACAATTACTTTCTGGTAAGTTTTTCCTCTGTAGCGGATCGTAATCGCATTTTTGAAGGGGGTCCTTACTTTTATGAACGAGCAGGCCTTTTTCTCAAACCATGGCATGTTGGTTTTAATATGGCTGAGGATCTTCCAGCCTGTGTCCCGGTCTGGGTGAGGCTCCCACGGCTGCTGCTGGAATTCTGGCGGGAAGACATCCTCAAACAGATAGCGGCCTTGTTGGGAACACCAACAGCGATTGCGCATCAATCTTTAGATAAGAAATTCATTACTTATGCTCGGGTCTGTGTAGACATGGATTTATCCAAGCCTCTTCCTGATTCTTTGGAGATTTGTTTGGGATCACTAACATGGATTCAGCAGATTGACTATGAATCCATTCCTTTCAGATGCAGAATTTGTCATGCTTATGGACATTTACATAGACAATGCCCTCTGGCTGCCAAAGACAAAGGACGAATGCCAGAACCTCCAACGCCATCTTCAGTTCCTGCTGATAAGGGTTCTGGAAGCGTAGGGCAAAATCATAAAGCTAAAACCCAATTGGACTACCTGAGCAAAGGCAAGAATCCGATCCCTGGGGGTTTGGCGCAGAGTTCTGTGGATCAATTCAATAGTGGAGTGGAGGACTTTATTCCAGTTACGAAGCGAGCTAGAGGCCAAGTTTCGAGGCGAGGGACTGCAAAAAGGCATTTGGAACAGGGTTTTAACAAGTTTGAGGCCCTTGATAATATGGTTATTGAGGAGGGTCTTCTTATGCAAGATCTTGGAGAAGCTTCCGGACAGCAGAAGCAGTTGCCAGATTCCTTGGGGGGGCAGGATAGGATGGACCTTACGCCTCTAGCAGAACCTCTGGCTCTAGAGGAAGGGTAGCATGAGTGTGTGAATGAGCTTAAGGAGAAAGAAGTAAAATGGGCAGATTTGGTGAAGGAGGGTGATGCGTGGAAAAAAGACAAAAATTCAGCTTTGGCCCTGGGGCTAAGTCAAAAACAATTCAAAAAGGTCACACCATCCGCTAATCCTAAAGTGGGTCGGAAGAAAGATCAGGATAAACTCAAAATTACAGGTGACTTATTGGTGGAATCTGGGGTTGTTAAGCCCCTGGAAGAGCATTTCTCCCAATCCACCCAATGATAGTTTTATCTTGGAATGCAAGGGGTTTGAATAGCTACCCCAGATAGAAAGCTATTCGTAGTTTGGTGTGGGACCACTCTCCTGATATCTTTTGCATCCAGGAGACGAAGCTTACTGTTGATTCTCTAATTGCTTGTATGCCAAATAGTTGGCATTTTGGGCAATGGCAGTGTGTTGGAGCTAGAGGCACCTCGGGAGGACTTGCTATGGGATGGGACCAGAGGAAAATCATTCCACAACATTGGGTTACCTGTATTTCGGCCTTGTCTATGATTGCCTCCTCTTTGGAAACCGGTGAGTTATGCCTGGTCACTACAGTCTACGCACCGGCTAACATGGAGGGGCAGCAACAGCTTTGGTCACATATCCGGTACATCTGACAATGTTTTCCTTACTTACCGTGGATAATAGCTGGGGACTTTAATGCTGTTATGAGCTTGGAGGAGAAGCGTGGTGGATCAAGCCGTTTAGGCTCCTCTTCTGAGTACCTTTGCCATAACATTGAAGTGCTTCGTGTCTCTGATGTGAAACCCTCCAACGGGCTATTTACTTGGAGCAACCGAAGAACAGGTAATGATGCCATTTCAGAGCGTCTTGATAGATTTTTAGTTTCTTCTTTCTGGCATTCTAGCGCTTTTGCTCTCACTTGTGAGATCTTGGATGGGAGGGGTTTGGACCACTGGCCGATTAAACTTTCCATAGGCCGGATAGGAGGTCCTAGAAAGCCCCCTTTCAAATTCCAGTTGATGTGGATCCGAGATCTTTCTCTTCATGATCTCATAAGCCAATGGTGGAGACAGGGAGCCCCACCTTATGGCACAGCTATGTACTCCTTCTTGAAAAAGCTTCAATATGTTAAAAGGAAACTCCAGATATGGAACAGGATTTGTTTTGGGGATTTACATAGTCAGAAGAAGAAAGCGCAAGATCAGTTGGACGACATTACTAGGCAAATAAGAGAAACTGGGCTTTCGGAGGACCTTCGCTGGATGGAAGCTAGAGCAGCTAATACACTTGCTGAATGGGAACTTCGGGAGGAGATCTATTGGAAACAGAAGGCCCGCAATGATTGGCTTCAGGAAGGAGATAAGAAGACTGCCTTTTTTCACAATTCTGTGTAAGGGAGGCGAAATGGTAATTTTATTACTTCGCTTATTACTCAGGATGGAACACACCTCTCCTCCTCCCAAGATATTAGCAGAGAAGCTGTCCGGTATTTTGCAGAACTTTTTGACAGCGATACTTTGCCAGATGAAGGGGCAGAAAATGCAGTGCTGTCTTGTATTCCATCCTTGGTGGATGATAGAATGAATGAAGAGCTCATGCGTCCGATTGAGAGTGCTGAAGTGGAGGAAGCGTTGTTTAGCATGAAGAAAGGTAAGGCCCCTGGTCCTGACGGATTTCCAGCTGATTTTTTCCAAGAGTTCTGGAGTATAATTAAGCAAGACTTGATGAGTGTCATACAGGAGTCTTATTCTAGCAAGGAAATGCTACGTGCATTGAATGCTACTTTTCTGGTGCTTATCCCGAAGAAGGAAGAAGCAAATAAGCTATAAATGTATAGACCCATTGCCCTTTGCAATGTTATCTACAAAGTGATTACTAAGCTTATTGCACAAAGGCTGAAAAGGCTCCTCCCCAATCTTATTTCAGAGGAACAAGGAGGTTTTGTGGTAGGTAAACAAATTCTGGATGGGGTGGTGATAGCTTCGGAAGCTATTCATTCCATGAAGATGTCCCAAGAGAGGGCTATGTTTATCAAGCTTGATCTCGCCAAAGCCTATGACAGAGTTAGTTGGAGGTTCTTACAGAAAATTCTCTTAGCTTTCAGTTTCAAGCAGGATTGGACTAGGTGGGTGTTAAGCTGTGTTACCACACCTTCCTTCTCGGTTCTGGTGAATGGAGCCCCAACGGAACTTTTTGGTGCGTCTAGAGGACTACGGCAAGGGGACCCTATCTCTCCTTACTTGTTTATTCTCATGGCCGAAGGGCTTGGGAGGCTCTTCAACTGCCAGGTTTCTCAGAATGTTATCCGGGGATGGAAATGGGAGAGAGGGGTAACCACCTTGTCCCACCTCCAATTTGTTGATGACACTATCCTAGCTGGGGAAGCTCGGATTCGGGAAGCGGAAGCTTTCTGTATCACTCTTGATATTTATTTGGCAGCGTCGGGGCAGCAGATTAGTGAGCAAAAATCTTCAATTTATTTCTTTAACACTCCTGAGGCTGTCCAGAGGAGAATAGCTGCCATTCTTCGGTTCCAGATTCAGACTCTCCCAGTGGTTTACTTAGGGGTTCCTATTGTGGTTGGGCGTCAACCCAGGCTGTTCTGGCAGAATATTCTTGACAGGTTGAGACAGAAGGTAAGTCATTGGAACTATAGATGGCTTTCTACAGCAGGTAGGGTGATTTTGTTACAATCAGTTATTCAGGCTCTACCAATTTACCGGAGCATGGTTCAGAATGCACCAGCTTACTTTCTAAAAGAGTATGATGCTCTTTCTAGGAAGTTTCTGTGGGGGGCCAATCTGCAAAATTCTAAATGGAGTCTTGTTAGATGGGACTTAGTGTGCAGGCCTAAGCAGGATGGTGGCCTGGGATTATGCTCAGCTATTCTGGGTAGCCAAGCTCTGGCTGCAAAGCTTTACTGGCGCTGGTGTACTAGCCATTCTGCCTTGTGGGCTAGAATCCTGACAGCCAAATACCTTCCGAGCATTAATATTCATGATATTGCCAGATTTCCTCTTGAGGGGAGGGGGTCCATGATATGGGATACCCTTAAGCATGGAGCGCATTTGGTGAAGCAAGGCCTATTCTGGATGTGCCGCAGTGGGTCTAAGGCCTTATTCTGGGAGGACTCCTGGGATGGTTCACCCCCACTTCTTCAGTCACACCCGCATTTGCAAACTCTTGCGGACTCCTTTCATGCTGGTGGTTGGAGTTCGGTGAGGCAGTACAAGGAACCTTACAATATGGGTACTACCATTGGATACAGGTGGAAACACTCCTCTGACTGGCCTCCCAGGGGTTCGGAGGAGGAACGCAAGGAATTATCCCTCATTCTTGAGACTAGAAGGTGTTCTGTGTTGCAAGGAAGTGATGAATTGGCTTGGAGTGGTGATTCTACAGGGCAATACTCCGTGGCAGCTGGTTATAAGTCTTTGCTGGAGCAAACGGGGGAAGCAGGACTGTTTCAATGGGGGAAGAAAGTCTGGAACCGAATGGCGTGGCCCAAATGTAATTTTTTTCTCTGGCTCCTCACACACAATAGGTGCCTCACCTGGGATAATCTTTGTTGTAGAGGATTTCAGGGACCATCCATTTGTGTGATGTGTTATAGCAACGAGGAGACAGGGGCACATTTATTCTTCCAGTGTACTTTTGCTAAACAATTATGGCACCTGTGGTGGAGTGCATGGAGAACACCCTGCAGGCATGTTTCTTCTTTAAAGGAATTTTGGGATCGAATGGGCAGCGCCCCTGTTAAAAATACTCTGTTACAGAATGTCTGGGAGGTGGGACCTTCCTTCATTCTGTGGAATTTGTGGCTGGAGCGAAATAGGTGAATCTTCAGGGGAGCGCGGACTGAGCTGAAGCTGCTGTGGAATAAGGTAATAATGGTGATGTAAGAAACTATTCTTGCCAAGTGTGCACCTGACAACAGTTTGGAGCAGGAGGCGGCGGGAGTGTTTGGGCGCTTGGGGATTATCTTCCCTGGAGGTGACGTGGAGAGGAAAGTCAACCGGCTGGCGAACTGCAGGACCAAGAAGGCTCGGCCGATAAGCAGAAGTGGACGGTGGGCGCTCCCAACAGCTGGTTGGATTAAAGTTAATACAGATGGGTCTTCCCGTGGGAACCCAGGGGATACAGGAATAGGAGGTATCGCCCGGGATAGCTCAGGGAACATCAAATTCTTGTTTTCCATTTACAAAGGCTGGTATATAAATAATCGAATGGAAGCTGGGGCCATTCTGGAAGCTGTGGAGAGCTGCTGTCGACGTGGTTTACTCAATGTCATTTGTGAATCTGATTCACAAGTTGTAGTTGATTTGTTGAACAAGGGTGATTCAGGTAAGACTGACTGGTATTTACAAACCATTATTCAGCAGATTAAGCATTTAAGTTCTTTGAATTTGATTCCCTTCCAACACATTCCGCGGGAGTGGAATGAGGTTGCGGATTGCCTTGCGAAGTGGGCCACGGAGAATGGGACATTCTGGAACATTACTGAGGAAGCTAACCTCCCTCCGAATCTGTATCAAAAACTGGTCCATCTGGTGGAACAGGAGAAAAATGTGTAATTGGTGTTTTGCTTCGATTCTGAATAAATTTTTACCCCCTTTTTAGTTAAAAAAAAAGTGCATCTAATTTAATTATTAAATGATAGATTGAAGGACTATTACTTAATAATAATTATAAAAATAATAAATTAAATATTAAAGAATAAAAGACATGATAAATATAAATTATATATAAAAATATATGAAAAAAAGTCATGATATCACTTGAATTTAAGTTTAATTAATTGAAAAAAGATAATACGACCCCTTTATAAATTATTATTTACTCTTTCATAAATCATGCATCTTGATCATTGTATTTATATTTTAAATTTCTAAATATGAAACATAATCAAAATTTTAAGGTTATATATTATATAATGTACAATTTTTGATAGACTGTAAAAAATTAAATAGATTTATAACTAATATATATTCTATTTTATTTATTTATTTAGAATGATTTTTTTGGTTAATTATTGGAATTCGGAATTTAATGTCCTAGTGAAAGTTTTTTAGTACATTTTTTCATTTAACAAACATTTATAGCCACTATGAAACATGTAAATACCTCACTCCATACACTTCAAGTAAATCAAAGATCAAACTTGAGCCCTAAACAACATATATTACTAACCGCATCCCCTTAAATATAACGCCAAAAATAAAATATATTTTTATTAATATTAAAAGCATAACCAAAAAAAACAAAAAAAAATCTTCTTATAAGAGGGAAAAGTCTTGATTAATAACTGACCTAAAATAATATTAAATTATTACTAAAAAAATTAACTTTGATTAAATTGTATGGGGATAATTGCAAAATGTTGCCTATCATATTAATCATGAATGTTAATGATAGACAACTCTTAGCTTTGGGAGGATGATATTTGAATTATAATTTTAGTTTGAACTTGAAAAAATAAAAACATCATGGAAAATATAATATGACTTTTTTGTGTAGAGTCATGCAGATGTAGAAATAGAATATAATGAGCTTGGTTGGTCTACATAATTACCAATTAAAGACTAAATTTGTTTAAAATAAAGATAAATCACATGAAAAAAGATATAAAAATGATCCACATTTGTTCATATCCCTTATCAAAGCCTCTAAATATTAGGAAGCCCTTAACAACCCTAATTAGTCTTATGTTTTCTGGATGTATTTTATTTAACATCATAAATATAAAATTTGAAGTAAAAATAAGAATAAATGAATTAGAATTCATCAATGGCTATAAAATTACAAATAAAATTATAGGTAGGGATGAAAACTAATATATTCAGGGATAAATATTGATGTAAATATCACTAATAAGTATTAGGTTAGTAAATATTATTCAATCAACAAAAATAAATATATTTTATAAATTAATTTGAAAAAAGTTTATACATATAAGAATTTTATATATTATTTTCAAAAAATATTTTGTTTAAAAAAAAATTAACTACTCAACATTTAATATGAATTAATCAATTGAAAATGAAAATTGCCTATAAAAATATCCTTTATATTTCTTATTTACTGAATTTGAAATAAGATGGGCTATAATCTTCAAGGATTTATGGAATGAAAAGGGAGGTCATGGTGCAAAAATTATAATTTAAAAAAAAAAAAACAAGAATGTGAAAAATAAAATTTAACACTATATATTTATTATTTTAGATATCATATGTTGAAAATGATTTACAGAACAAGAATTGATATCAATTCTTTACAAGTTTATAAGTAACAAAAATAGTAAGGGAAGTAAAATACATAACATTTATTCAAACATGACATTAAACAATTCATATGGATATGAAAATAAATAAAAATGATGTTAAAACTAATTTTTAATGATTGGCATGGTATAGCTTCATATTTATGAAAACTTAGCTCACTCAATGAGTTAAAACATGGGTTTTGTAGTGAAATAGAAATAGGAATAGCATACCAAATAGTAGAATGTGGTGTATGATTAATAAAATTCTACATATCATGATCTTTTAAGTTGTGGCATAAAGATGTTTGAGAGCATATCTCATAGTCATAATTTTCTCTTGATGAGACACGTATACATTTAAGTTTATCTTTAGAGTGTATTATGGTTCATACATGAGAAAATAGAACTCATAGTCAATTTAAATTATACATTATAACCATCTAAAATTAATTATAATCTATCTAATGTGGTCTATTTAAATCTCGAATACCTTTCTTACCCACCATCACAAGAAATTTTTATAATTTTTACATCAATGTCCAGAAAAACCTTTTGTCACAATTTTTTGTTACATTTATATCAATCACGGATTATCCCTAAAAATAATTATAATTTTCAAGGTTTTTACTCTATAGTGATAATGATTTTGCATTGATGGTCATTTTCTATAGCCCTTATTTTGTCATTTTCAATATGCATCAATACTTATACATTGTCAAGCATTTTGTAAACTTTAAAATATTTGATGGCCTATTTTTGAATTACACTTTTTTAAAGGGTTTGAAACCCTTGGAAGAGTTGAGAAGAGATCTATTTTGGTCACTAGTGGGGATAAGGAGGTGGTGTCAATAGTGAAAAATATCACATGGCATGTAAATAGAAATATTGTTAAACTCCTCCTTCATATTACATGATATTAATAATCTTCTAATAAATAAAAGCATATGTAGAAGTGAAGATGGAAGTTAAAGACTATCATGACCCCACCTTGATAAGCATTTTGTTATTATTGTCATGTTATCCTTGCATGATCATTTTATCCTATTGGCATTGTGAGTAATCAATACGAATGACTACTTTGTTTGGGACACTGTGATAGAGATTATGATGCATTATTCAATAAATGTATATGTCTATTTCAGTTATGACATATTATTTTATTATATTCATATCAAATTTTATTACTATGGATGTATATTTGTGGTGTAGGTACTATTGATGTTTTGTTAACTGGTTATAGCAATAGGTCAAGTGATCTAAGATTGTTGGTGGACTTCAACCATTGGGAAAATATGGATAGTTTATGAGTAGTAAGGATGGTACCAACAGGTAAAATATCAAGGTGATAGTTACATCCATGGTTCATACTGAGTCTTTGATCTGGTAAATTCATTTTATTTATCTTTTTCATTTTATAAATGATCGCTTGTGTTTTTATTTTTGTTTTTCTTGGATTTAATGAGTTTTGGGATCATTAATTGTCCCTAATTATGTCATGTGATTGAGTGTCATTTTTAATGTTTGAGATTATATATTGAGCCTCCTTAGTGTTGTGATTTTAATCTTATTCCTCTCCCCATTATATTTTATTTTTAAACCTTAGGTGTAATCCATGATAATATATCATTGAGTTAATACTCCCATTTTTGAATGGTTCGACCATGACTTAAATTCCCATGGAATTTTTATGAGTTTGATTCACCAATTAAAGGGGATTGTTGTTATTATATCATAGCCTGTTATTGCCTCCCCTAAGGCATATCATGAATTTACCTTTCCATGAAAAAACGTTCATCTTGGCATAAGCATTATGGGATGTGACTTAACTTATCTTTAGCCTTAACATGTTCATTATTTAGACTCCCTAGTGTATTTTGGAGTTATTCATTTCATTAAAAAATCCAACATTATGGTGTCAACCTTTATGACACAACTCAGCTAAATTTGTTTTAATCTTTGAATTATCATGATTATTATTGATTCATCTTATTTTATTTCTGATCTTAGCATTATTATTTCCATTTTTGACTTGGCAACTTGGGGAAGATGTTTAGCTAGTTTGGGGGAAACTCATTTGGTTGTTTAATTTATTAAATTTTGGTTTATGCCTTGAGATTCTTATCCACGCCTCAATCCCTTTGGAAGATTCCCAACATGACACGCTTACTAGTACTATGGTGTAGCAATGGGGGATGGGTTTGAAAGAAGAAGATTTCATAATTTTAAGGGTCATGACGCTCTACTTGGACAACATAGGAGTTGGGGAAAAGAAGCTTGGATATGACTGGAGAAAGAAGCAATGAGTCCTCCTAGGTGTGTAGGGATATGGTAATGGTAAAGGATGGAGTAATATAAAGTGTCACAACCCCCTGCTAAACCAATAATAACATCTAGAACTAAGTATTTCCTAAAATTTTATATATGTATCTATTGATTGGTGTTTGATGGAAACAAATGAAATCCATGGTAATTTCCCATTTAAACCAAATAAATATTTTGGCTAATATGGTTGAATATATTATGGTTTTATGTTGATTTAAAATAATTAAATACAAATT
>JARHVA010002205.1:22500-30000 GCA_037957365.1 Torreya grandis
CTCCTACAAACATGAATATCTTCCTCATCTCAAATCACTCAAATATCTCCCTAATCTGACCCCTAAAACTCTCACACACTTATCTTCTACTATCTCTCTCCTTTATTCTCTCACCAATCCTACAAACTCCTATTCTGATGTGATTATTACTCACATAATAATCACTTTCATGACCATGCTTTACTTATTACTTACACACACGCATAAATTAACAAATGTTATAATATGAAGTTCCTAAATCATAAGAACCCATGTGATAACTAATCCTAACATTCTACCCTTATTGTGATCATGCGGAGAGGAACAACATTCTATAACTATAGCATGATCTTATGTTACTTCAATCTCCCAGGTTGCCACTGAAGCTTGAGGTGCACATGTTTTGAATTTCCTCTATTTATCATTGTAACTTGGACACTAATTTTTTATTGCTTTGAAATTCTAGAGCAAAGGTCTAGGGATGGCATCCCCATTGGGTTCAAGGGCAAATAACCCCTATAGGGTCTTGAGGTAGTATACTTGGTGCATTCCCTATCACAATAAACGGTGGGATCAAGGGGTAAATCCTCTGAATCTATGAACATTTTTCTTCTTTCATGGTATTTGAAACTTCACCATAGTATAAATATTTTTCATAAAAAATGAAACCCCTCTAAAAATTAAAATGGGTTTCCAATTCAACTAAAAATACATCCAATTATAAATGTTTTGAAAAGTATTTTCCACTCCTTTCAAAAACACATCCTTCATATAATCATCCGTCATTCACTCCCTCACCCTCCACCCATAAAAAATAAAGAAAAATATCAGAAAAATATCCCAAATTTTTTTTCACAATAGAAAAAATGTACACCTCCTTTAAAAAAAATATTTACCCTCTAAAATCAAAATATTAGTTTTAACTAATTTGAGAGCAATCGACCCTTCAACCACCTTCCAAATAAATGCCTTTGCACAATATTTAAGCCACATGGGGTATCAAACCCAATGAACTAAAAAATGAAAAAAATCATTCTAATTTTAATAATCATGGCTTTTTTAAAAAAAAATTATTGTTTACTTGCTTGGGCTCAGGCTCCAACTTAGCTATTAGGGTTCACATCGATAATGTCTTTTCCAAAGGAAAGTCTTCACCACCAGTTTTGAGGAGCCTAATAATCAACCCAGTTCCTATGACCAGAGATCTAGTCTTGTTAGTATGGTGGAGGGATCATCGCATGTTGAGGTAATGAGAGGATTTGATCATATAGAATGTCAATATATCTAAGCCATGCCCAATTTGAATGTCATTTAAAATGTGGGACCTTGCCATTGAGTCATAGGGTGACCAAATCAAGATAGGTCAGGCAGTGGTCTCCTTTCCAGTAATTTAAACATTGAGTAGCTTGTAAAGAGGCTGATATACTATCGAGTTGAATGAGTTTAGAAATCCATAAACATATTGGGTCTTGAACAACCAATGAGGGTCTCAATTTGAGCTAGAACATTATGTTAAACTGAGTCAATATTGAGTCAATATTTAAGCAAAGAAGCCAAGAGAAGTTATTTAAGCATTCCTTATATGCTTCGAGGCAATAGATAACTAAAGAAACATGACTAAAAATTGTAGAGGGCTAAGGCAAGTAGATTGAATCTCTACACAAATCAAATGTGATATAATGTGACCCATCACAAATTTGCATCTCTCCTTTAGTATAGATCTGAAGAATAGATCCTTGAAACACTTTCAAACATTTTGTAATGCTTATTTTATAACAAAAAAAACATTTCTTGAATAGAAATTTAAATATAAATGATGGAAAATATACATATATATTTTTATTGTAAATCAAATCTACAATGAACCTGCTTGTTAAACAAGTGTATCATGTTTACGGTCATTTTTAATGTTTTTCCTTGACCCAAATTTGAGGTTGGATTTGTTCCAAATTGTTTGAAGAAAAAGTTTCCATAAATACTGCACATAAAAATATGCTTAGACACTTAATTCTAAGCATGAACACAACAAACAAAATAAATGAAAACTACAAATAGAGTGTACAAGATGGAAAAGGTAGACTATTTAGGTAAATTGATCATGCCAAACAAGTTCACTATGAGGTCTGTGGTATCCCCTATTACCATTGACAAAGTTTAATAAGTGTGAATGGACAAACAAAGGGGTCGTACGAGGTCCATGGTATCCTACTAGCCTTTGTTTGCACCATTTGACATTACAATAAATGGATGGACGCTAAAAAAGTAATGGGTTTGCATGTGGTTTATGGTATCCTACCAACCCATTGTCTTAGTCTACTTCATGAACAAAGCATGAGTGGAGTGAAAATCCAAGAGGCCTCTTACGAAGCCTACTCTGATACCAAATGTAAGTTTTACCTTGTATTTGGGTCGAGTCAAAGCTTGGATATCTAAACACTAAACAAAACTTTAATGTCAATCATCCAACGTATTTATTCACCAGCTTAGTGGTTACATTTATAGACAAGAATATCTTATAAATAGAGAAATCTTCCTCATCTCAAATCACTCAAATATGTCCCTAATCTACTCCCTAAAATTCTCACTCTTGTAGTCTACTATCTCTCACCTTTATTCTCTAAAAAATCCTACTAACTCCTATTATAATGGGATTATTACTAAAATAATTATCACTTGCATTATTTTCTCCTTACATTTTTTGCACACACACACTAATGAACTAATATTATAATGTGAAGCACCTAAGTCCTACGCACCCATGTGAGAACTAATCCTAACATGTACATTTTATTTCAAAATCCTCATGAAAAATAACATTCTTTGATCACCTTTTACATTTGGAAGGGAGCTATGCTTCTTCATTTTCTAGAGGCATGCTCTTGCCGACTGCCATATTCTCCACAAAATATCGTGAACATTATAGATTGGTCCCATAACCATATTCTATATGTTGGAAAGGTTGTTCATGGGGATGATTGGCGTGATGATTATTAAATATTGGCATTCCTTGAGACATGTTAAAACCACATTGAATAATCATTTTAAGTAAATTAAGATTTCTCATGTCAACTATAAGAGTAATAAGTACTTTATATTCCAATCTATGGATCTGTTGAATTTAGGGATTGCTGAAGTCATCCACATCATAGATAACATTTTCATTCATAGGAAACTTGGAAACATTTTTATGGGTGAGGTCACTAAAACTATTATTGGCATCATCCTAAACAATCCACAAATGGATGCTTGCTAGTAACCCTATGAAAATTAGTTAATAAATAACCATAATAGGGAAAGGTAAAAATTAAATACCTAAATAATACTTACATGGAAAAAAAATTACTTGTGGAAGAAAATGGAACATTTCTATTTGAAAAAAAATAAAATAAAATCTTAAATCATTAGCTTTCTACATGTGCTTACACACTTTGCCTTGGGTTGACCACATGAATTAAATACTGAATTTCCATTCTAACATTGTAAAATGTATCTTCTTTTCTTTGGATTCTCACTCATGCCATATCAAGGTCAATCTCATTAAACATCATGCTTCCATGAGGGATGAATTGTGATTTCATCCATGACTTGTTCTCTAATTTCTCTATTGTGAATTTATTATAAAACCAATTCTATTTGCACATTTGGCTTCACTAATAATACACAAGTATATCACACACCAACTTATTTACCAACTAATCCACTCTTTGATGCGAATAAAATCTTATTTAAAATAGAAACATGTGCTTTAGATGAGAGTAATATACTTCTAGAAACACTTATCTCCTAACCAGTATGGGGAACTATATGCAAACATCTTTCTCACATGTCAGTATAGTGGAGCCATTGATATTTCTAGTAGTTGATCAATTATTCTTCATTCACATATTTTTCCATGAATATGGTTACATCTCAAACTATTATCTTATTAGTAGGAGACTTGTTCCTTATTTCACCTAGGTTTTTAAAATTTTCCTTCCTTGTTTCAACAACCTTCACCTTTTCACTCAATTTTTTTAGCCACAGTCTCCTCACATTCCAACTCTAGAGGTATGCCTCACATTGAAACACTTTTTTGGACTTTCAATGACACTGTGAAAGTAACATAATTATAAAATAAATCATTGTTTTTAATGACAATAAGAAATATTTATAGTATACATGGGCTCAGCTTACAAATAGAAAAATAATTAACAATAGAATTGTCCACCTTGAAAGCATTTGGTATCCATTCCAACATGTGAAAATGTTCACTAACTATTAGCTTTCATATCTAGAAATTTAAGTTTAAAATAGTATCCCTCGATATTAACACCTACACAAAAGGAAGTCCATTATGCATACTAATAAATACAAGAAGTGTGCATAACATGAATCACATAACAAAAGACAAGTGTGTATTAATTTTAAAATTTGGAGATCAACAAGTACCTTTTGCATATTTATCCCATATGTGGATTTCATTTAAATTATACTATTATGTTCGTAATTTAACATTCAATCATGTTATTGAGAAAGTTAGAGTCCTAAGACAAAGGGTTGCTCCTCTGTTCATAGTTTTTCAAAATTTTCATACACAAATACTTTTTCATAACTTTTTATGACAAATGTTCTAACATTATCCGAATCATTAGGCTCAAATTTATGTTTTAGTGCTAATATATTTCACTCAATATTAGGATATCATCCTTATCCATCTAACCATTGAACAACATAATTTTCTTATGGACCATTTCATGATTATTTTTGTGAACAATTTCAAGGGTGAAGCCTAAAAACAAGAATCTCTTCACGCAATCCTTCATTGCAATACTAAATTATGGATCCAAATTATAATGACTACCCCTAAAGTCATCAATCTCTTGCATAAGGAAAACCATTCCCCTTGGTTCCTTTAGCCCATGTTTTATATGTAATCAAAACTTATTCTTGTTTCTTCATCAACACATAGATAGAAAAATTACATTGGGGTCAATGATGAAAATGCATATGGCTAGGTCAGTTATCAATACCAAACATTGTAACATTAAAAATTTTATAATGTGCATAATCTTTAACACTATATTAATTTGGTCCATACATACACTAATAAATATATAATGTATATATAAAATAGAATATATAAAAAAATCTCATTCATATTTTGTTAAAATTATTTCTTACAAGACACCATACTCACAATGTGTATTGGAAAGATCTATCAATTCTATGTTTTTAATTTTGATTACATAATATTTATTTTAATATCATCAAAGAAATTTTTTATGGATACCCTAATATATTACATCTACCACTTAAGAAGTATTCTATATGATATATTCATATATAAATGACAATATCTTTGTCATTTCTCAATTGTGTTTCACCTCGTTCCACTCCAATTCTTTGGAAGAGAACTCTCTAGGGGTTATATTTTTCATTAGAAGGATATAAAGAAAATTCCACTTGGACATCATCTATGAAGTAAAAAAAGGAGAAAAGTTAGAGTTATCAATTTATAAACGCATTTACTCTTAGTTCAAAATAATAACTAACAAGTACAACATAACATCTTTATTTTCAAATACTATATTTCATATAACTTGAGCTCATTGGACATCATTTATGAATTGATGAAGAGAAAAAAAATAGACTTATTATTTTATAAACCGATCAACATTTCATTCAAAATAAGTAACTTACAAGTAAAATAATCCAATTCAATCTCAAATAGTTGATGAATATGATTAAATACATTATATGGTGTTTAATTTCCTAGTTTTTACTCAATTTGACATATCTTAATTTGTACATAATTTATATATATGGTTTTAGTCAAGACCATTTAGTAATTCATACACAAATTGATGTATATTTATATGTATTCATGTATAAAAAAGGAGGATCTTGACCAATTCTAGTGACACATGAGAATCCTGATGATAAAATGTGTCAATACCATTAGGAAGCCTCTATAAAATCATTTAGATCTAAATTCATCCCTAAAGAATTCATGCATCATCTTGAATAAATTGATTGTTGCATTGCAATAAATGTTATCATTCTT
This sequence comes from Torreya grandis, assembly GCA_037957365.1. Lineage (NCBI taxonomy): Eukaryota > Viridiplantae > Streptophyta > Pinopsida > Cupressales > Taxaceae > Torreya > Torreya grandis. Next base: position 28,523 of record JARHVA010002205.1, read on the forward strand.
GTCATTTTAGATATCTTCCCTATTTAAATATGATATAAATATTATTGTTGAATTTTATTTATTCTTTACACTTATTGAGATTATAAATATATATTGCAACACTTGAATGGTTGACCTGTAAATTTCACACTATTGATGTTTTTTGAGAACCACTATAAATTTGTTATATCAGTGAGTATGGTTTGGGGGAAAGAAGATATTCATTATAAAAACATATTATTAAGGCCAATTCAATAAAATCAAACTAATTTTTATGCCTACAAGTATATTTTATGGAAATCAAACTAGTTATTTTAATTTTAAAGTCACTTCAAGGCTACTATAATATCTCTTATTCAGGTTCAAATATACCAAAATTGATGGAATTCATAAATTAGCAACTCTAAATTCTAATGGGGAGAAGGTTATTAATGATTTGGCACACCTAACTATTTATAGGCTTAGTTTTTGTCACACTCCTCACTTACACAAATATCCCAAACTCCAAATTCATGCAAACATTAAGTCCAACATATTATGTATGTTTGAAATATGTTGTGTATATTTACATAAATGGAAGGAATTTCATTGAAATATAAGAAATGTGACTAGATATTTATGGATCATGTCTTTTCATAATTGACAAACATTTGGATCTCTCACATCTAAACATTAAGTTCTAAACACACATTATAAGAGACTTTACATTCCGATGATATTACTATGCTTTTAAAACCAAGTGACAAACCTTTATAGTGAAAAAACACACTAAAACATTAACATCATCAAAATTAAAGTGATTTATACGCATAACAAAATTTTCATTTATTTTTAATACTAATTAAAACTTGACATGGTATGTATTCTCTACAAAGAGAGAACCCTCGGTTTATTGCTTGTATATACATTACTTTGTTCCTTCTTAGTCCTTATGAAATACCCTATATTATACCCAAAACACATTATGGAAATGACACAATTAAATATAAATAAATTTCATAAAATAACACTTATGCACTACCAAACACCCCTAAAATATATAATATATTTACATCTTAGGCATATCACGTTATCTAATCAGACATCGTTAGTAACACATCATGCTCCTAATACCAATGCTAGTGCATGGGGTTTATGATTTGTATTCGAAATTGAATCAATGAGTGGATAAAGAGAAATATTAATAGTGTGTTTTGACTCCCTGGTTGGTGATAATTGGTTAGATAAAATAGAATAAACACCACCACTATTTGGTTTACTTTACTTTGCCATTGTTTTCACATCCGCAACATCTTGTATGTAATTTATCTTCACGTTGACAAACTACCACATAAGTGACACTTATTGTGTATGATGTGTGACTATATTCTCATCTCTTACACAATTTGCCAAATTTTTTAGCATAATTAAATTTTATCATTTATTTCCTTATAACATAAAAAATATATGCAATTTTTAAGCACACATTTCTCGTATCATAGCAATTAGTTATATCAAAT
>JARHVA010002205.1:42500-147500 GCA_037957365.1 Torreya grandis
GTGTTGTTTATTTAATATATTAATAAAATCATATATATAATTAAAAATATATATACTTAGTTAATAATAATATATTATTTTACAATATAATATATTATACTTTATTGTAATATATTATATATTGTTATTTTAATTATAATATAAATAATATTATATAAAATATTATTCATATAAATAATACAATAAAAATATTATATAATAAAATACAATATTAACAACATATAGTATAATACTATAATAATATATAATTTATTGAAATATTATATTTTAATATATTTATTTTATAAATTATAAGTCAATATTTATACGGTGAGTGTAAATTGTTAGTCGTATTATTGTTATAATAAGATAAACCAAAATTAACGTGAGCTATAATTCTATCTTTTTGAAAATCGTAACAACTATAAAACATAAATCACAAAAAGTTAAAATCTCAACTAATATTGAACATAATATTAATTATTAATATATATCATCTCTATTGTGTGTGTGTGTGTGTGTGTGTGTGTGTGTGTGTTTGTGTACACACACACACACACACACACACACACACACACACACACACACACACACGAAACTTGACTTATGGAGAATATTGTTGATGCCTACACTAGCAATAAATGGTGAGCTTTGCAAGTTTCAAATATACCTATTTTTATGCACTTTTAACTATTTAGTTGTGTCATATATTGATTTTGTGATACTTCATGAGACATGCCATGACTGTGGCTAATCATATATATGCATTATTACTTATGACTAATGTTTATGGGCCTTTAATTGCTAGTTAGAGGTGGTATAGTTAGTTTATATTTAATATTTAATATTTTGATTTTATAATAATGTTATGATTGCCTTATTTTTGGGTGCAAGGATTAAGATGGGATGTTATCTTGGTTATCTTAAATAATTTGGGGATACTTCAAATATTAAAAATATTTATATATTATCAAAAATATTTTTAAATTAAAATTAACATTATTATATATTTAATACTTTTGAGTGTTATTTTATGTTAATTTTTACTTATCAAGTGAGAGGGAGATGGATTTATGCTGACCCAAACTATCCAAATGACCATAAATCTCTACTAAATCAATAGAACACTAGATACCATTCACAACAAGGTTAGTATAACTATAAATAGATTTTGACTTAAATTTTATAATAAAAAACAAAAAATGAGAGATATTTGTAACTATTGCAACATACAATGCATTTTATATCTTCAATAATTTCATCATTAGCATATATTATAAAAACTGATATATAATATTAAAATATATATTTTTTAATCTAATATTTATATAAATTATATAATTATACCTATAGGGTGCTCCTACAGTGGCATCTGAGAGGGGGTGAAAGGGTGTAATGGTGTGAGTGGATTGGAAATTAATTATTTTAAAGCTGACATTATATAAAACCTACATCAACTTTTAATTAATTAATTTATTGACCCATTTATTGACTCATAATTATTTAATAATATGAAAGTTGAATTATAATTTTTTTATGATAATTTTATTTAATTCATGTAAAGCTGACATTATAAAAAATAATTAAGACAACCAATATGTTGGTTATAACAATAAAAAAGAATATAATTATGAATTAAAATAACAATCACAGACAAAATCAAAGAATATAAAAAGGAAAATAAAGTGAAAAGGAAAACAAATAACAATGATACAAGAAAGAGAAACAAAGTGCAAGGACAACATAGAACATCGATATAAAAGTTATTTTTTAATAATTACCTCATCAATTTGAAAATCTCAATTTAAAAAATTATTTATACTTATCTATATCATTGGCATTCCAATCCATTAAAATAAAATACTTTTGAATATTCATATATATATATATATAAACTACAATACATAACATAGATAAATCTATGTAAAATACATTGATAGATATCATTCTCGAGACACCTATATCATATTGAATTTTTAGTCCATCGATAATGATATCTATCAGTGTATTTTACATAGATTTATCTAATATATGTATGCTAGTATATATAATAAAAGTTTTCAATGTATATAAAAATTATAATAAATATTATACAATATTTATACAAAGACAACCAAAGATATTGACAACTAAATTATGTGACTTACAACCAAAAAGACTTAAAATGTAGTGAAGAAAAATTTCAAATATTTAGCAAAAAAAAAATTAAAACACTTTATCATTGTAACAAACTAAATATGAGCTACTTTTATTTAACCTCCAACGTTTCTTGCACCACAAAGTCAACTAATAGTGTAATCTTATGTCAAAAAATCATATCAAGATCATTAAAACATAACTTATTAGATATCCATACATAAAAATAAAATAACATATATTTATTTTAATATGTGCATATGCTTTTTAACGTTATATAATGTTTAAAATTATTAAAAAAATATAAACCTTTGATTTTAATATTAAATTTATATGTAAATATTTTAAATTTTTATAAATATTAAAAATATAAATTAAATTTCCTTAAAATATTAACATCTTTAGTAGATTTAAAATATTTAATTATTGTAGAAGAAGATAGACCATCCATATCAACATTTTCTTTTATTTTTTTCCTTATATACCATTCATATTTTTTTTCAATTAATTTTTAGATCTTGTTCTTAAATTTTTACTCACTGACATTTTTCTATTGTCTAACTTTGTTTTCCCATCTTATGTTTTAGAAATAACACTTCAACAAAAGTGCACATGTATGTAATTGATTTTAATAATTATTTAATAAATTAAAGCAAAACATTGTCTTAATTTCATAATTCATCTATTTAAATATTAATAATTCATATATTCTCAATAATAATAAATTCTCTATGAGTAATTTAAATAATATTTTAAATAATTTTTATTTTTTACTATTTTTGTATTATAATTTTAATTTATTTATAATTATTAAAAGTATAAACTATTAAGTATAGATATATTAATTAATTATTTAAATATAATAGTTAAAATGTTAATAATATATAATTATAAATGTTATACATTTAAAAGATCATAAAAATTATTTTAAGATATAAATTGTTTTTAAAAATAACATATGTGTATTTATTATTTATTTTAAAGCATAAATAATGACAAATATATAATATTTAAACATTAAAATAACTATTATAAAAAAGCATAAATAGTATTAAATGAGTGGGAAAACAAATTTTTACCAAGAGTTTGTTATTGTAAAAGTAATACAAAATTAATTTCCTTTCAAACTAAAATTTTAGGGTCGATGAATTTGGGGCCCATGATTATTATTTCATAATTACATACACATAAATATATATGTATCTAAATATGTGTCTCAGCATACAATGACCCATGGCTTTGTATATAGGGTTTCTTTAATCAAAAGATAATCTAATTTATGAGTCCATATCATAATAATAAATAAGAAAGGTGACTCATATGATCAAAAAATAGGGGTCATAATGTTGGGCATTACATACTCCCCATTTAAATAAACTTAGTCTGAAATTTTAATAAATAACATAAAGATAAAGATGTTGCATTCAAAAAGCATTTTCGCAAGTAGTAGAACCTAGGTTGTATTGGTACCATTGTACTTTTAATCTATCAACTTCATGGTCTGAAGCTAAATTGACATTTAGTTTATAATCATCATGGGCTCTATATTAGATGAACACATGACCACCTATAGAGAATACCAATCAATCACTTGTGATGGGTTAAACACATATTTTCTTAATACATAAATAGTAAATGAATCATGCATCCTAAACATGTTGGGTGAAATTCAAGTTGATAATAAAATGGAATAAGTTTCTCTAAAAAATCAAATGGTCCTAAAAACCATAGTGATAACTTATGTCCTCCACTAATCTAACCTGCACACTTTGGTGGTTTTACTCAAAAGGAAAACATCTCCAACCACAAAACTTTTATTAGTCTTATCAAAATTTACATATTTTTTTATCTTATGCCTCACTGAGTGTTTTCTAAATCTTTAGAACCTTTTCTTCCATCCCTTTTATCATATCAAGAACTATCAAAACATGATCCTGCAACTTTCTCCAACTTAATAGAGTTCTATAGGGTCATCCACATAACATTACATAAGAAGCCATGATATTGGAGTTGTGGTACCTATTATTATATTAAAATTCTACTAAAGATAGATAATTATCCCCTTGATGTTTTTGATCCACGACATATGTTCGTATCATGCCCTATAATACTTAATTAACTCTTTTGGCATGCCCATCTCTTTTAATAAACTTTATCTTTATACCCAAATCTACATGAAATGTTGTCTAAAGTGGGATGTAAAAAATGAATTCCTATATGAAATTATTTTATGTGGGGTCCAATATAACTACACAATATAATCCATATACAGGCAATATCCTTTGCCTCATAGGTATCCTTGGTTGGAAAGAAATAAGCAATTTTAATTAATTTGTCAATAAATACCACTATGTTTTATGTCTCCATTGAGTAAGAGCCAATAAAAAAATGAAATCCATAACCATCACATCCAATTTCCATGTAAGAATGTTATGAGAGTATACAAATATATCCAGATACCTCTATTCAGTTTTCACTTAATCAATTTCTAAACATTGAGAAATGTAATTCATCACTTCTCTTATCATTTCTAACTACTAAAAAGTTTGTATACCTCTGTGCATTTTATTTAAATTGGCATGATTGGTATATAAGGATTTATGTGCTCAAAAAAAAAATCTAATCTTTTACTTCTCCAACATTAGGATCATAGATACACTATTGATAAAATAAAAGCCCATCATCTACCATATAATAATCACCTTAATTGGTTAAAAGCATTGCTTTATTTTCCTAAAGTCCTATGGTGATTTATTTATACCAAGGATTCTACCTTTCAAGTTATAAAATATGGACCCTCAAGTTGTATTTTATAGCTTACATAAAATGCAAATGAGGAATTTTATTGAGTGTATTGACCACTTTATTCTCTTTTCCTTTTATGTAGGCAATATAAAAATTATAGGTAGCCAAAAATTCCATCCTATGGATTTCTTTAGAAGTTAAATTTGGTTGAGTGAATGTGTGTGTTAATATTAGATGATTATCTCTAAAAACAAACATTCATCCAACAAGGTATTTTATCCATTTTTTAATGCATGCACTACTGATATGAGATCTAAATCATGAGTCTTACAATTAAGCTTGTAATCCTTGAGCTTCCTTGAATCATAATTAATGACTCAAACTTCTTGAATTAATAATCCACTGATTTTTTCAAGAGTCACATCTGTATATAAAATTAAATCCTTACCAATGTCTAATACTACTAAAATAGGGGTCCTTGACCTTCTAAAACACTTATTCACACTAGCCACTTAGAGAAGATAAAAAATTTCAAGTATTTTTGTATCCAACCATTTATCTAATGTTACTTTTTCTCTTAATATATTCTTGAACTCTCACCATATTAGTAGCTCAAAGGAGATTGATGGCTTAAAATGGAATGGAGATCCTTCTAGAAATTTATTACTAAAACAAGTCTTTAATTAGTAAATATCTCATACCATTACACCCTTATGTCCTATTAAAAAATTATCGATCCCGTGGGGACTTCCCAAATATAATGTAAATATGTGGTTCATCATTAATAAGAAACCTCTTATCTAGAATAGTCTTCAACAAATTGGTTTTCAAGGGCCCCTTTGGTGTGTCTTCTTTACAAATAATTTTGAATCCATGAACCTCATTCTCCTTCATTTTATTTTATTATTTAGAATATGATCTTGGTTCTTTACAAAAATTAATGTATGTTGTGTTGTACTAGGTTCTATTTAGTAAATTTTGATTAACTGAACAAAAAAGGAAATATATTAAGTTTGAAGTACTTTAGATCTAGACTCATCTTTGATCATTTAGGGCTTATAGAAATAAATAAATAACAGAATATTAAAGAACTTTTCTCACTCTAGAAAAACTCATACTCTTAGAATCAAGGTTGCCCTTCAAGAGGTTTTTAATGCTAAAGTTTCACGTTCAAAACATAAAATCACTAGAGATGAATGTAATATTCTCTTAAAATGGAATTTATTTAAAAATAAGTTCAACCTCCCTCTTCAGATCAATGGATGTTTATTGGCATCTTGGAATCCATTGAGTGATAGTTATGTCAATATAAATTTGTATGGGGAATTTAAAGCTAACCCATGTCTTTTTAGAGTTTGTGGAATCTTCAAATATAATATAAAACAAGTGTTATTCATTTCTGCCTTCAACATTCCATGGCCTCCAAATAATTTAATTGAAAAAGTAGCTCTTCTTAGAGGTTTCATAAATGCTATTGAGTCTAATTTTAAGAATTATTTATGGAAGGTGATTCTCTTTTGATTATGAAGGCTATAAAATCAATAATATCTAATCATTGGTAAATCATTTCAATCATTCAATATATCCTCCATGGCATTCTTTTATTGAGGATATTTATTTTTCCCATAATTATCATGAGTCTAACTCTTCATCATATTTCTTATCTATTTTGGATTTGTTCACCTTCCTCCTATAATTTTTGGCACTATGAAGGTCCCCTCATTAGGAATAATTCCACCTTTTTTAGGAATATTGAAGGTAATTAATTATAAAACACTTAATTTGATTACATCTTTCTATTTGATAAATTGTGATTGAAGCAATTAGTGATCTAGATTTAGAAGAGTTTGTTGTAGTCTCAAGTTTCCCTCCTTATTTTAGATGTGAATGAAGAATCATTATATTTTACCTCAGGTTTAATCTTAGTCAAATTTTACTAAGTTTTCATCATTGTTTAGAAATTGAGGGACATTTTGGAAGATGGTGACCAAGGCTTCTTATGGTGGCATTTTACTCATTTCTTTGAGATGTTAGTTAATGATGATTTCTTCTTGTAATTATTGAATTAGATGCCTTAATAAGTGGTTTATTTTATTGGCTTATGATTTTCTTTGTGAAGCTTCTAAGCTTCTATTCCTTGATCTTGTTTGTGGTTGGACGGATTTATGTTTGCTTGGACTTTTTACTTTCTATCCATCTCCATTTATTATCATGTGGATAGCTTTTTGTTGTATTAGTTTCATTTGTTATTTGATTATTTTATACCATGAGGTAAGGCCCCCTTTTCTCTTATTATTTTGGACCAAAAACATCCAAAAGGACATGCACACATGCATGTGAGATTACTACATTTATTTTAATATATATCAATGTACATAAAAGGTGACCCATTAAATAAATAACTTGCAAAATATATACAAAATTCATTCAAAGTGTATGCTAATATTAACTTACATCTCTTCAATATCATGCCTTAAAATGTTCAACCAAATTAAATATAAAAAACTTATAATATATCCACAAGCATATATAGACAAAATAAATTATAAACTACATAATAATAATTATCTTCAAATTAAATAAATTCAAAAAAGCTAGATATAACTAATCATATTCAAAACCTAACACACATGAAATTTAAAATTATATAAAATATATACAAAAATAAATTGTAAGAAATCAAACATTGCATACTTATTTAAAAATCATATAAACTCTATACAAAAATAAATAATTAAAACTTAGACATTTAATATTTATATTTAAGACATGTAATGTGTATAAAAAATAAAAAATAATAAAATAAAAAAAATATACACATAAACATAAATTTTTATCTTAATTTAAATAAAAAATTAAAAAAAATACCAAACTAATTAAAAATTAATAATTATATTATATAATAACCTATATATTCAATTTTTACATATAACTCTTTCAATTTATACATATATATCCAAAATCAAATGCACATTAAACATAAATTATGTATCCTTATGCTTAAAAAATCTTGTATAAACTCAAAATCATACCATATTTACATACACAATCAAATTTAGTAAAACATAACTTCTTAGCTATTCATGCTTCAAAATAAAATAAATTATAATTACTTATATATTTTTTTAAATTAAAATTATATATTTAAAATTATAAAAATTAGTTATAAATTCTTTATTTTAATATTAAATATATAATATATATTTTTAATTTTTTTAAATATTTAATATATAATCTAATTTTATTTAAAAATATTAACATATCTATTAAATTCTAAATATTTAATTACTAGAGAGGAAGATATACTATATATATCAACATTTTTTTTTCTTTTTCCCTTTACAATTCATGCCTTTTTTCAATTAATTTTAAAATCTTGTTTTTAAATATATATACTCAATGGGATTTTTTTGGGGTCTAATTTTTTATTTTTCATTTTCTCTTTTTAAAATAGTTGTTTAACATAAATTTATTAAATAATAATTGAGCTTATAAATTATATAGTTAATTAAAATAATATATCGAATTCATTTTTTAATTAATTAATTTAAATTTAAATAATTTATATATTCTCAATAATAATAAATTATTTATAAATAGTTTCAGTATTTTTTTTAATTTTTTTTCTTAATTTCTTAATGTTTTAATTATATTTATAATTTTAATTTTTTGATATTTTAAAAAATATAAATTATTAAATACTTTTAAAAATATGTTTATTACTTACTTAAATATAATATTTAAAATATTGAAAATAGATAATAATACATTTTATATGTTTAAAAAACATAACAATATTTTTAAATTATTTTTATAAAATATATAACAAATATAAATAATGAAAAACATTTAATATTTATTAATTAAAATAAATAACATAAAAGAAGCGTATATAATATTAAATGAGTGGGAATAAATTGTGCCACACAAAACACAAAGGGTTTTTTATTGTTAAAATAATATAACACTAATTTCCTTGCATACTCCAACTTTGGGGCCATGGATTTTAGTCAATTTAACTAATAAAAATATATATTTTTATATATAAGTAGTTTTGTTTAAATGTTAAGAGGAATATAGTATTATTAAATATAATTATGAGAGTTTTATAAAAGTAATAATGTTAATTTTATATTAAAATTTGGTTTAATTTTTTTTAGTCTATAATTTTTATTTAATAATAGTAATTAGAAAAGTGATATTATTATAAAAATGATAAAGTATATATTAAAAAGAAGAATATATATTAAATATAAACTAGATTGAAAAATGAAAGGGAGGTATTATTATAAAAAAGATAGACAATATATTATGAAAGAGAAAAAATGATAAATATAAATTACATGACAAAATAAAAGGAAAAGATTTTAATGACATCATTTGAATTTAAGTTCAATTAATTGAAAAAATAAAGTATATCTTTTTATAAATTATAACTTATTTTTTCATAAATCATACATTTTGGTGATGATTTAAATTTTATAATTGTATTTTTATATTTAAAATTTTTAATCATAAAATAATATTTCTTAAGAATACATATTATAGAGATATAATTTTTGATAAAATATTAAAAATTAAATAAATTTATAATTAATATATTTTATATATATTTTTTTAAAAATAAGTTAATTTTAGTTAACTGGTATAATTGATGACTTATTAAGTGCACTGCTTTTGAACATAATAAATCTTTATAACAAACAAATAATATACAAAGATCCCCATCCATATGATATAAGTAAATTCTAAGTAATTTATATATTTAACCCATCCATTTTAACTAACCTACAAAGAAAATAAATTCATTACATTTTAAAAACAATTTTTTTTTTTTTAATCATTTTGAAAACATAATTATTATAAATTTTTTTTTTTTTTTTACAAATAAAATGAACTGTCAAACTTAAGCCTTAAAAGTTTTGAATAAATAATCACATAAAATAATATTAATTTATTATTAAATAGATTGGCTTTGGTTAACTTGTATGGTAGCTCTTACGGATAATTGCCCATCATGTCAGCAATGAATGTTAATGCTAGACAAGAAAGGAGAATGGAAAAAGTGGAAGCATTTATAATACACAGAAAAAAATAAAAACCTCCTACAAGAATCTAGGAAAAAAATATAACTTTTTCTATATAATCGTAAGAATGTAAGAAACAAAAATCGAGTCAATGTCTATCTTTATATAAGCCAATCATATATACAATGACACGCATAACTGAAGCAAAAAGATAATAAAAATCACACGCCAAAAGATATAGACAATGACCCGCACAACAGAGGGCATGTTTGCATTTGCTCACAGCCCTTATCAAATCCTCAACTTTATCCATCTATTGAAAGCAACAAAATATCATATGAGGTGTTAAAAGGGTGTAGTGACTGGAAAAGGGAAAGGGGAGAAAAAAAAATCATATGTAAAAGTGAAGATGGCAGTAGCAGACTTCATACAAAATGCAAAGAAAGTGGTTGAAGACTTTGCCGGGGCGCTTAAACTGTATGACGATGGATCCATTCTTCGCACAGACAGCCATCTCATAATCAACGTTCCTCCATGCCAAGGAAATGGTGGTGTTGCCAGTAAGCAAATCCACCTGCTTCTGTAAATTACCGGTTTTCTTGTATTTGCACGGCGGGGGGTTTTGCTTCATTTCACCTGCCTTTATTGATTCGGATCGGTTTTGCAAAAAATGGGCTGTCGCCATAGGAGCCGTCGTAGTTTCTATGAACTACAGATTGGCTCCGGAGCATCGCCTTACTGCGGCCTACGATGATTCCATGCAAGTGGTTGGATGGCTTCGATCCTCCCGCCCTCACTCTGAGCCTGGCTAAACACCTATGCCAATTTTAGTAACGTCTTTCTGGTTGGGGAGAGCTCTGGAGGCAATATTGTGCATCATCTTCTAATGCGCATCACTGCTTCTGCTTCTGAAGCAGACGAAGACGGAGAATTTGATATAAGGGGAGCAATATTACTTCAGCCTTTCTTTGAAAGGGGAAGAACGCACACAGTCGGAGATTGCGTGTCCGGCGGAGATTCTGGTTAGTGTGAAAGTTTGTGATACGTTTTGGAGATTGGCATTACCAAGTGGAAGCGACAGGGATCAACCATTCTGCAACCCCGTCAACTACATCCCATTACGGTTTCCTCTGCCTCCAATGTTTATTGTGTTGGGAGGTAAAGATTGCTTGAAGGATAGAGGCGCAGTGTACTTTGAAGCCATCCGCAAGTCAGGCAACTGCAAGCATATTGAATTGACGTTATTTGATGAAGAAGAGCACGGATTCTATCATGAGGAAGAAGAATTATGTGACCTCAACCCTAATAACATCGAGCTTTTACGCCAGGTAGCGTTATTCGTTTCTTCTAACCGCGGAGCTGATCAGTTAAATAATGTTCTCCGCTTATATCCCAAGCCTCCTTTAAAAGACAGTTTTATAATTAAAATATACGTCTTTTTAAATGATGGATCACAAACGTGATTCACATAATTTTTATGTAAAAGTTTTTATATAATTATTATGAAATATAAGTTTTATCTATATTGTATGCTCTAAATTAGTATATTATTACATTTTGTGGGTTATTATATTAATGGTAATATGAGTTTTTAAAATGGGCCCTACTTTCTACAAGATATCAAAATAGGTGTGATTATATGAAAATAGTTAATACAATATTATATATAAATAAGATAAAAAGTAATTCAATATAATGATAATGATAAAAAAATAGTAACAATCATAAAATGGTGAAAAATAATTAAGACTATTATTAATTTCTTTTCGTGATTTAATTGTAATATTCATTAGTTTTAACTCCTTTTTTCTTTTTGTTTTCCTATTTTTATTCACCATTGTCCATTCATCTCCTTCCCCATAAGTCAAGGAAGATAAGAATGGAGAGTTTAAGCACATCACCTAGTTTATAATTCAACAATAGAAACTTGGCTAACAAACCTCCACCTTCTATGTTGGATTTTAATGGAGTTTGGTCCATCAAACCTTTACTAGATTTACATGTAGTATTCTTTTCAAATTCGTTGACCTCGATCTCCATATAAAGAGCTATTACCACAAAGGTTTTTTAGACCATATTTGGAATTTTACTTGTATCTTGAATTTCACAAACAACATGAACTATTGTACATTCTATTTTCACATCTTTCCACCACATATTTCCTTTCTTTCTCCTAATGCTTGGATAATCATTAACTAGATGACTACTTTGAAGGCATATGTGGAATCTAAAAGATAAGCCTTCATAATCAATAGGTTGAACCTAAGTTTTATTCCTCACAATAAAATCTACTTGAGCCAGAAGCGCTTGAGTAACATCGACATTAAGAAGGATTTGGGCATACGTTGAATGGACCCTTTCTATTGTTATGAGAACTTCGTGCCAAAATTCACCAATAAAATTTACTATGGATTTAAAAATAGTATGGTCCCAAAAATGAAGAGCTAGGTTTGAAAGTCATAGCCAGATCATTTTTGTATTAAAAGTTTTAGTATGGGGATTTAAATAAGGATTCTAGAGTTTTGCCAACAATATATTCTTCTCTTCCCAAGCCCAAAAAGCTATTCATTAAAAACAAAGTCTTTCTCTTTAGTAGAGTAAAAAATTACTATGAAAATACCTCTAGCACAAGGTTTGATTTTGATCTTACCTTCTACCAACACTTGCTAGTGACCCATAATCCATCCATGGAGATTAGGTAGTGTAGGCCAAAAACCATTAAATTTACAAATCATTACGTCCATAGAAAATTATTCTTCCTTATCGAGAGTCACCTTCATTGCCTTTTCATAAAAAATGATAGAATATTTGGCTTTAGCATGGGATAAAGGCTTAACCTAGGCAAATTTAGAGACCACCATAGCATAAGAAGGTTCATTCCCCATGGTCTTATACTCCCAAGCTATTTCTGTCACCTCTATGAACATTAGATCATGCCCTGCAATAGTAGATGCCTTCACCTTCTTATTTGAACTGCAATTGTTCTTCCCCTTTGGGCTTGTACTGGCATCGTTGAATAATTTAGGGGTGAGGGTGGGTGAAGATGGGGGTGTATAGTGTCTTATGAGACCCAAGGATGTAAGATCTACTCAATTCAGGAATGCCAAGATTCATCTTCCCCTACCACCTTTTTTGCTCAACTTTTGACCTTAATTTCATCGATCCTAGCTTAGCCCCATCATCTACATGTGCGTCCTTCCCTTCCTTCATAACCATCTTCCAAATTACTATTAGAGTCTCCCTTATCTGATCTATTAATCTAATAATCACTAAAAGGGGACTGAATGCATTTGAAAGCCTAATCCTATCACTATCACCATGAAGATTAGGAGTCATTTTAGTTTGTTATTGATATGCACAAAAGTATTGTATAATATTTTTAGGGGAGTTTTTGTTAAAACTTGTGGGTATTCTTTGTAATTGTAATGGATATTGCTTTCATTATTTTAATTGATTATCTAATAACACTTGGCTTAAATTAAAGTAATGATGTAGATCTTTTTTAATTTTTTTAAAATCTAATTTTGTCTTATAAATTTTGTCATCAAATTTTTATATAAAAATTTATTGTAATTGATATGTTGATATTAATATAAATGTATGTATAATATAAAATATTTCATTATTTTTATTGTTCTTATTAATATTTCTTATTTTATATTACATTAATTTTCATTAATCTATAAAAAATTGGAGGTATATATTTTTAATATATAATGAATTAATTAAAAATATATTTGAGCTAAGTTTCTCATTATTTATCTTAATTATTATATAATATTAATGTATTTTTATTTATTATTGATATTAAACATATCACATGTACCTTCTTGGGAATTTTTGGTAAAGTAGTTCACATCACTCATGAGATTGAAGCTACTTTTTTAGACACTACTTTTCAATTATGATTACCCTCTCTTTACCAAATATTTATGTTGGCTAATCAAATGAATCTAGAGGTACTCACTCATGAGCGAGTATGCACTAGTTAATAGTATGTGCGAAGAAGTCCAAAAAAAAATTTCAATGCTTTAGAGCAAATTATTATTATAACCAAATCAAAAATAGATTTACTTTCTATTCTTCAATATTTTATCATGCTATATTATAATTTTCATATCCTAGAAACATAAACCAAATTGAAAGCTTGTGACAAACATACCTTAATGTTAAATCATGTCTAAGTTATGCCATGTAAATAATTTTTTGCATCTTGTTATTGGCCACTGATGAGTAAGAAAATATGTTAAATAGATTTATAATTACACATTTTATTTAATACAGTATAATTATTAAAACAATATTATAACTATATTATATATTAATCATCATTAACCTAACCCTAAGAGTTGATTATATTATATAGATTATGAAGGTTTATTACGCCATTATTACAATTGTTTTAATATTGGAAATTTGACTAAAAGGTGCAGCATTTTCTAATGAAAGAAGGAAACCTCATGCTAGAGAAATTTCCTCCCCACCCATCTCACAGTAAATGGACTAGATCCGAAGAGTGATGCTTCATATTCAAATTCAGACTTAGAAGAGGAGGATATGAAGGATGAAGAACACATAAGGCATATCCCCAACATTACTAAATCCAAAAGAATTATAGTGACTATTACAAAAACTAGGGCTCCAATAATTTCATATTTATATAACATTGGAAGGGAGGTTTGACACCTAGTTTTTTATGCTTCTGAACTAGTAAAGCAAGTTATGTCTAAGGTAAACTACATAGAGATGGTAAGACATATCTAAAGGTCAAAACCAATGGACGATGTATTAGTGGAAGACAAATATCATTCTGTTAAATTAATTGAAATTTATGTACCAATTATCCCATAAATTTTTCAAGAAAAGGAAGAGTGGACGAAAGTGTAGAGAAATTTAAAAAGTAAAAGAGGTCAAGTCAAGTCTTCCAATATGACCATCCACTCAGGAGTGACCTTGAGTAGAAGTTTCATGAAAGTTGGTTGGAAGTTGTGAACTATGTTTTATCCCTTAGAAAGCTAATTTTGGTGTAACAGTCATGAAAGATTACCCAAATTCAAGTGGGTTACTATAAAAACATAGAATATTAGTGAAGAATTATAGGTTATCAATGTGTTAGTTGTGCATATGATCTGTGGATGTTGGATATAACTATTGTGTTAGCTATAACATCATGTTTGATAGTTTTAGGTTTGTATCTCTTTGTTAATTATAGAGGTATCTCATGTGAGCTTTAAGATTTGATTTTTCTCTTCATTTATACTAGGTTATGGGATCCTCTAAAACTCATATTATTTATTATTTACCCTGTCAAATAAAAAAAATTAAACATCATTAACTATTATTTGAAACATGTTATTTTTGCCTTATGTTTTTTTAGTATGAATATGGAGCAACGGATCATGCAACTAAACATATCAAATATAACGTGAAATAAATGAACATGAATGAATAATTTTATATGAATTTGTTTAGTGTCCCTAGTCTTTATGCCACCAACATAATTTATTCTTAATATCTCTATTAAAATCATCCAACATGGCCAAATATCTAAGTTAGAGTTAGATTTTTTTGTTATTATCTTTTGGTCCACAATTTACCCACAATGATCATCTATAGTTAAAATAAAGTGCTTTGAATATGTAAGGATTTGTTGTATAATAATATTTAGAATTTAAGTATAAGTTCAATGAAGGATTTTTTGGAATATTATTTTAATTAATTCTTCATGGATTATGAAACATAAAATTTCTCACAAAAAAATAATGTTATATCACTTCTTACATCAAATTTATCATGTCATTTATGAAGTGAATTTAGCTCATTTATAATATATAGATTTTATAAATCACTCTTTTTTATTTAACTACCAAGATGTATTATATTTAAATGATTAGTTCTTAATTTATTATTAGAATAGGGTTACATAATTTGGGAGTTTCTAACTAATTATAATAGTTGAAGAAAAAAACAAAGGAATATAGTAATGATGGCTCGAGGAAAAGGATAAGAGGAAGAATTAAGCAGATGGAAGCCAAACTGAAGGGAAGCAAATCTAATATCACCACTTCAAAGTCTCAAGCCTAGAAAGAGATTAAGGAGCACCCTGAATCTTTAGATGAATCATTTGACTAGTTGTTTTCTATTATATTCCTTGTTATTTCCATATTGAACTTTGTCTAAGGTCTTTTTGAAATTTAGCTAATCTTTGTGCATTTTTCATTTAAGTTGGTCTTCAAGGATTATTTCTACTTATGATTTTATTTTTTCTTTAATTATACATTCTCTTACTTTGTAAGGTAATGGGATCCTGTCAAAAATCATAATTTTAAAATTATCAAAATAAAATTATTGAATTTAGGACCTATTTGATTTTGATATATATCTTGAATAATTTCAATAGATTCAAGACCTATTGAATTATCACTAGTAAGATAAATTTTCAAGGTTTTGTGGATATATTTCATATTCTAGATTATGTTTGAAGTGGTTAGATGATTCATTAAAATGAATAAAGTGGATATCTTTTTTTTTTTTTTTTTTGAGACTTCTTGATTTTGTTGGCAAGAAGCATTGCATGTAGACTATTAATATTTTAGAAAGGATTATGAATGGGAAATATGGTTGGATTGCAATCTAATTTTAAAATAGTAAATAATGTTAAATTGAACATGTTAATTAAATTCTAAAGATAGATAATTGGGATATATAAGATGTGAAAGTGGAGTGTGACATTAATTTATCTGAAATAAACCATTATAAAGAGTGTTGTGGATTCAGAAAAAAAATTTGTGGCTAGGATGAAATCTTTCTAATGAAAAATGAAAAGACAAGAGAATATTATTATAGATACAAACATTCAAATCTTATCTTTACTATAAACGCTCAAAATTTATGGTAAATTTTTTCAATGATGTATCACAATGAATTACATACATCACAATAGATAATCACATCAATCAAACTCAACCATTTGAGGATAAGTTATCAAGACTGCAAGATGAAATCCACATAATCTAATAATAAGAATTTGGGCATGTATTTATGGGTCTAGGAATGGGAATATTCTATATCAACATCCCTTTATACATTTTAGAGTCTTCTCCTACTAAAACTAAAGGAGCTTTGGTTATCACTAGTGGTTTTTATATCACAAAAAATTAATTTAATTCATATCTCACAAATATGGCATTCATAGAACTAATTGAAATAGTCATAACAATGATAGTTGGAGAATGATGAGGCTTATGGAGAAATACCCATATATCCAAGAGGCTTATCGAGCTTCAATTCATTACTTTTAAGTTTTTACTATTGTTATTTTTCAAATGAACATACCAGTGTAATAGGTATATACATGAAAATTATCATGTATTAATGTTTAGGTAGCTAAGCGATTGAGTTGTGAATTCAAAAAATGCAAAAACATAAAATTTTCACTTGATAGATTCTGGAAAACACTTCCTTACATTTATTTATCATTATATTATGTTTTTTATGAAGATTTATCTATGTATATTAGGAAATATCAAACCAACACTTAAACCTCCTTCACACATCCCCACTTGAGCCTTGCATTCATTTCATGTGTATCATGTCCCACTCCTTAAAACATTTGTATCTTATTAAATCAGAATCTATAATGGCATTTTCACATTTTCCTATATCAACCTTTCATTTGGGTGCACCTATTTTCCTTTTTCACTCTTATCTATTGGAAGTTAGCTATTGAACGTGTATAAATTGTAAAAATTAAAAACAAAATCATCCTAAATAAACAGTGGAGTTATCTCAGTTAATCATCCCAGACATACATGTAACAAAGTACATATTAGAAATGTATGTGATAATTAAGTTTTTGCTAAATTATTACCCAATATTTTTTTATACAAATTATAGAGCTCTATCAAATAGTAATGGACAAAACTAACCTTAATTCCATGTACCCCCAAATTAAACCCTACCATTTTTTCTATTTTATAAAATTAACTTATTCTAGAGAATAAACAATTGAATGTCATGAAATTAAGACAAAAAGTTTCATGTCACAATTAGGTAAAACTATCTTTTGAATTAATTTTCATGTGACATGACCTGACCAGGACCATCTAAATAATCATTATAATTGACCATGTTCATATGTAGAGAAATATAGTCCTATCATTTGAACAAGACCATATTTATGTTCCTAACACACTAAATCATTTAAATCATTTAAATTCTCCTTCTAAAGTCATCTTAAAGTTGCCTAGGATTTTATTTGTAAAAATTACAACTTTTAAGTTAGATTTAAAGATGGATATGGGAGGTGTCTCTTGGGCATGACATTAGGGTATATTTAAAATATATAAATTAAGAATTAAAGGTTATGGCAACTTTAGAGGTAACTTAGGGATGAATTTAGAATTGAAATTAGTATGTATTTAATAGATAGCATTTCAGTGTCACTTGAGGTGAAATTAGGGTGTCTTTAGAAGGGACATTATAGATACTTCAAAGGTGGCATTGGAGTGATTTAATTGACAATATTGGGTCAAATTTAATTTTGATTTTATGGATAATTTTTTATAGTTTGATTGACGAGTTTGTGTTTACTTATTTATTACTTTATGACTATCTTTTGAGGTGATGTTGGCATGTCCTTGAAGGTGATTTTGTTTCCATATTTAACTTGACTTTATTCTCGAGAATAGGATATTTTTTACTGAATTGTATATTAAGTCAGAGGTAATATTTAGATATTAAAAACTGCCATTGAGAATAGAAATGCATAATTTTGTTAAGCATTTGGAAGAGGGCATGAAGATTGTGTTGAATTGAGAAATAGGGCATGCACAACATGTTGAAATTATAAATCAAATATGGATATTATATTGAATTGAAAAATATGAAATGAAGGTCATGTTGAATTAAGAAATAGGGCATGCATATTTTATTGAGTTTCTAAACCATGGCATAAAGATTGTGTTGAATTGAAGGCATACATATTGTCCTGAACTGAGAAAGACAACATGAAGATTGTGTTGAATTGATAAATAAATAATACATATTGTGTTAAAATTAGAAAATAGAGCATACATATTTTGTACGATTAAAAAATTACAGCATGCATGTTTTTATGGGTAAAATGCTTCAATTTTGGTGTCGAATCAATTCTGTTCTTTATGATAGATGATAATGAAGGTCACGACAAGTTTGGTGTCGTGTAAACTGTAGGAAATGGCATAAGAAACCGAACACTAAGATAAAATGTAGACCTGATTGTAGCGCTAAGGACCGCATAATTCCAAAGTCATGGCATTTTAAAAAAAAATATAAGCACCATTCAATGTTCGTGATAGGTCTATAGTTCTTTATCCAGGTAAGGGTCATTACTAAACCATCATATCCAGTCAAGACTGTAATTCTCCAAGCTTTGTAGTTCAGTTGTTACCTTCATTAAAATCCTTTACCTCTCGATATATCTCGAGAATCTTTTAGTTTTAATTATAATTAGTTTTGTTTGTTTTAAGTTTATAATTTATTTATTTATTTGTCGGGGGTGATATCATAATGTCATGAGTTATAAAGAGTCATGTATCTATTTTAATAAGTTTTTGTCAAAAAGATTGTTATCAAAAATAAGAAAAGTATTTAAGTCAAAATTTGGTTTTATGGCAATGAATAATGTTTAAGTTAAAAATCTCATCTTATGTAAAGGATGAAATTTCAGGGGAATCTAATATCTTAGAAATGAATTATCTAAATTGTGGGGGGAGTTTTCTTCTTTTGAGATTTCATTCCTAATTTATTGAGTAAGCAGTGTTATCTACTAGAGGATGAAGGATACATGAAAGCTGGAGGACAATTGGCATTTTCTTATGAGTCATCTACGATGGTCACATCATTAGTATGGTGACATTTCAATGTGTTTTATATTTTGTGTGTTTATATGCAATGTGGTTTTCAAGCATTATTTTCCATTTTGGTACCTCCTGCTAAATATCATTGTCAGAAGTAAAAGCACTAAAGTAGTGCTTGGTTCTTGGTAAAAGGTTTGTGGAAATCTGAGAAACCACCGAATTATATAAAATAGAGAGATGTACTCCTGTCACTTCCAAGTTTGTGATAATCCTACAAGAAAAAACTAAGGTACCACCAAGACCATGAAGCCATAAAGATGGCATGGCACCTTAGAAAGTGAGCAGGCTATACGGAGAGTGTAAAAACTTTTTACCATGTTTGAAATAAGGCTGGGGCATGGGGGGGGTGGGGCAAGGGGTCGGGAGTGAGTAGGAGTAGGGCAACTATCAGGAATATGATGTTTGTAAAAATAATTGAATAAGGGGGGAATGATAGCATAGATATAGAAATAAATATTAAATTATTTATCGGTATTAGATAATACCGTTACATCTAAAAAAAAATTCTAGATTCCTCCCTTGGTGCTAATTGGTTAGCTATTTCTAGTTAACTATATTGTATATATGTTTCTCCATTTCCATGAATAAAATAAAAAAGTTTATTTTTTTTCTAACATATAGCTTGAATTTTTTATGTTAAAAATCCAATAAGTGCTTGATGTTATCCAATGCTTGGTTTTTATTGCATATCTAGCGAAGTATTTATAGGCAAATCCCTATTTCGATGACTTAAGAAACTAAATGGAAAGGGCACAATTTTCACAATAGTAATTCATTTTTGAGATAAATACTCATAGGTTTACTTATTCCTATTAATATATAGCCTCTATCGTAAGCTATAGTTCTATAATTGATGCAATACATAAATCACCATGTTCTTTTCATTATAAGGCCTTCAATAAATAAGAGGAGGTGCAAATTATGTGACCAAATAATCAAATTTATATTATAGTGAAGGTATTCAAAAAATACACAGGGAAGGTACCATAAAAACCTTATGAGTACTATTCTCTAGGTGATTCATACTTTAAATAGAATAAATGGGATTGTATGATGCAAATATAAAAAAATTGAAGCATTTTGTGCATGGTCAATGGAGGAAAAACTTCTTGCAATGTATGAAACTTTTATCTTTTGGGTGAAATAACATAATATATAAACATATACTATATTTTATGCAATTTAGGTCTTTTTATTTTAAAATAAATCATTGTGTGATTAAAAATCTATTAAGATAATTCCATTCGCATATTACCATTCTATTGGTGCTCGAATTTGAACCAAGGACATTATGATATTTTGTGAGAAATAAATACATAGAACATTTTAAAATTATCATGTAGACACTTAGCCCCACATAAGAGAAACCTTGCCTATGTGAAAGGTGATGTTGAAGGCAGTAACGAATGAAAACACAACAGGGCTCAAAATATGTAGCTAACTTGAGCATTCAAGTTAAGGAAGGCCACGTAGAAATAAAAACTAAACTATTATTTTAGTAGAGGTGTTGAAAAGTCCATGTAAGATTAAAAGGGATTTCAATATTATTTTGTCCACATCAGAACTAGAAACCTACCACATAAGTATTTTGATTAAATAAGAATTCTAACAAAATAATGAGAAATGCGTGGAAGCACTGGTGGAGCTTTGAAGTCAATTTGCATGTTGATCATGGAAAATTGCTAAATGTGTTCCAAATGTCCACTACATGTATAAGGTATAGGGTGTAATTGAAAATTAACATTCCAAGTTTCACCAAGGATCTGAATGGTCAAGAAAAATTATGACAATTGCAATATAGTATGGAAAACCCCATACAATAAAGAAATTTATTTGGAGAATTTCCATTTGATTTCAAGTTTGACTTGCCAAGAAAATTGTAATTTATTCCCATAATTATTCATTTTGTGAAAATAAAGTAAAATATGAATAGAGAACATAGGAAGCAAAAATACAATTAACACTTAGAAAGTTAAAAATTACATTTTGCACTCCCATCTCCTAATCTTATGAGAATAGATATGATAAGAGCATGATAGAAATAATAGATTTGATTGTAAAGTTGACTTATGATAGATTGCACATGATGATGTTGAGTTCCACCAAAGGTTTAGATCTTAAAAGATAATTATAAATAGGTATGCTGAAGTCCATGGCAGAAAGAAGAAATAGAGGCAATGTGGTGGAAAATGGAGATGACAAATCAATTTACAAGTTTGGTAAATTTCAAATTTTTCAGTAGTCTTTAGATTCTATGAAGCAAAAGGAAGTGAATGGGTGAGAAAAGACAAAAGTCCCTTCTTGAGAAAGGAGTTAAAAAATGTGTTCCAATGGACAGTTCTAGTTGTTACATGGTAACAATGCCCAATGAAAATGATTCTTATAAGTAAATATAAGAAGAATGGATGGATATGTGTAAGTGTACTTGCTTATAATGGGAGGCAGTTAGGTGAGAATCAAGAGATTAGTATAAATATTGAAGCATATTTACATAGAAAGAAATTGAGATATGGGTTCTACTACCAGAATACCAAGGGCATCTCTCTCAAGAAGTAAAGTTCATCAAATGATCTTTGAAACAAAGGTGGTGGGAAAAGCTTAATGAATCCTTTGATGAATTATGCTCTATTCTTCCACCTTGTTATAGGAAATATAAGGCTTTCATATCAATAAACATGAGGGAATAGTTGAGTAACCTTCAATTTCATGTACAAAATATTTAGAAAGTGAACCATGATTTAAAAAATCTAGCCCAAAGATCATGATCAAGATGAAAAAGGTGAAGGTGATGAAAATATTGAAAGCAATGCACCCATGGCAACAAATGTAACTATTGAAGAAGCAATAGTACCTAAATCCATTCAAACTAATGAATTTGGACTGAAAATAATGGTGGAGAATCTTGCCCATATGATTGATGTCATAATTTCTCTTATGAGTTCCTTAAGACAAATGGATGTTAAAATGATTTCCTTCTCCTTACTAATAGAATTGTCATCTGAGGTAATATTTAATCTCAAGATTAAGCTCTCCCAAGAAGAAACAAAGCAAAAGCCAACCAGGTGCTAGTTAATAAAACAAGGCATATAGAAAGCTCTAGGTAGACCTGATATCTAACTTTAGGAGAAGGGAATATACAAAGAAGTCCTTTCTAAGAATAGAAAACAAATGTTCAAAACCTACTGGAGACATGAAAAGGGTCAATATATTTGGATTAAATAAATTAGAAGACAAAAGGGGACAGTGAGTTTCTCAAATTCCTTCGTTTTATATGGAACCCTCTTTCATGGGTTGTGGAGATAACTGCAATAATGACTATTGCCTTTGCCACTAGAGCCCACACATTTTTTTGGCTATGCTACTCATTTAGTTGACTCCAATAATATTTTTGGGTAGTTCTAGATGGTTCTTATGGCAATTAAAAAATTATGTATTTCGTCCATTGCAATTGAAAATTTTGTTGGAGGTAGTTTTGATGTATCCCATTCAACATAGGAAATATAGGGATGGGATCAATAATATTTTGGTTCTCTTGACTGGTGATATTCCTATTTTCCATGCCTACTATGTTTTCCATGATAGTGTTTATTGGATCTCATAGTATCTCTTAGTAGGGTAAAATTTTAAGGATAATAGTTATTGAACCAAGTATTGGCAAGTTGAGAAAAAGTTGGATTTTTTAAAGTCCTGTACAAGGTGCTTCACTAGGTAGGAATGGAGAAAATTGAAAAATCAAGAAATCTGCATGTTTTGGAAATTGCAGATGAGGTCCTAAACTTCTTGGAACATCTTAGTGGGAAGAGAAACTTGTAAAATGCAAGCTTAAAATGCAGTTTGCCAATTACGATCAACACTCTCAAACCTATCAGTCAAAGCAAGGAGGAGAAAAGTCAACTCTAGAAGAATTTTAGGGAGGATTGCATAAGAAATGCAATTTTACAATTTTGTACTTATACAAAATACATATTGCACTTGGATCTCCTATTTTTGGCAGTCAACACTAGTCAATAGGAGGTCTTAATGAAATAGGAAACTTCCACAACACCCTTTACATAGTCTAGACTGCTAAAATTTTGATAATCTTAATTATTTTGTTGAACTCCCCATTGTTATGGACTTTCATAGCTCTCTTAATCATTTTGGAACTTATAGTCCTACTTACTATCCAACTCCTTCTCAACCAACTGAATTCCATCCTATTTTTCATCTACCAATTCCACCTCATTCACCCCCTCACATCCCTTTGCCAGTTATCCTTGAACAACTAATTTAACCAATCATGAAGCATAGGGATCAATATGAGAATGAGAAACCTACATTATACACTCCTAGGTTAAGACCTATCAATTTTGATGACATGTATGGTTATCCCAATGAAGTAATAAATCACCTTCTAAAATTTCAAGGGAACAATGTAGTAAGTGGTGATCAAAACTTGAGGGATTTTCACAATATCATTTAAGACTATGAGGTTGAGCATGATGATGTTTGCATTAATTTATTTTTTCACATACTAAAAGAAGATGCACGTGAGTGGTTTAATTCACTTCCTCATGGATGCATTGATTCATGGAAAAGAGATGGAGAATGTTTTTAGAATTTATTATGGTGAGAGAGTTGATCCCAAATTTTTTTTGGCTGAGTTTGAAAACATCAATAAGAACCCCAATAAGTGTGTGCAGGACTTCAATACATGGTTCAACAAATCTATGATGTGAATGCCTGAGAACATTAGGGCTAGTAATATAGTGTACTTAATAAAGTATTATGATGGCTTTCAGAAGAATGCTACGTACTACTTAAGGGATAAGGATCCCACTAACATATGATTGGAATTCGATATGGCCATACAAATTGAGAATAACATAAAGGCTGTGGGAAAGACCTTAAACAAGAAATCTGATGTAAAGTTAGTTAATCCAAAGAAAATATAGTCCACTAAGAATGCTAACCTTGAGGAGGCTATTAATACTTTATCCTCTACTATTAAAGAGATGTCTTCCATTCTAGTCAAGGCTGAGAAGGGGTTACTTTGTGGTTTTACTAGTCAAGAGAGGACTCCAAATCTAAGACAAGTACAAAGGGGGATTGATTTCCATAATATAGATAATGATAGAGGGAAGAGGCCTACATGTGGTGAAATAATGGATATAAATTAAAGTAGAGGGGCTAAAAAATAAGTTCTTGATCCTTTAAATGCCAAAGTAAATGTGATAGGTTGTGACATTGATATTGACTAGTTTGATAAGTGCTTCCTTCCTCATACTCCACGTGATACAACTAGAATGATTATTGAGGATATAGATGAACCTATGTCTACATCATCTGATGATGATATTATGATGTTCAATTGTCAAATTCTTGGAACCAATATATCTGTCTTCATGGAATTGATGAGTGTTGGTGTTGCTGATCAGATTTGGAGTGTAGTAAAAAAGGTATGTGTCCTAACTTGTGAATTTTATTATGTTGTTAATATGGCATAAGAATATGAGTTACCCATTCATAGTTTTGACTTTTTAAGATCAATGATGATTTAAAAATATAATGGGTGAATTCTATAGGTTGAGGATAGGTAGTTACTAATTAATGCAATAGTTTATCAAGAGAGAATATTACTTAAGAACTAAGTATCTAGTTGTTACTCCTCAATACACTACCCCTACAAATCGAAAGGTAGGGGATCTAAGTAAAGAACTAAAAAAAACTACAATAGTACCAAATGCTTCTAAACTAGAACCTATTTCCAAAGTTGTTAAACAAAGAGATGATGCTACCAAAAATAGAGTTCCCCTCTTATATAGTATCACTAAGGGTTTGAATGATGTTAGACAAAATCCACCCTTGAAGGGTATTTTAAATAATGCAAATACATCCCATCCTAATCCACTTCATACATTAATTGATTTTATCCTAGCTTAAGGTGTTTTCACCCTTCCACCTCATATGCCTCTTTGTCAGTAAAGAATATGTGATATGGCCCAAGTGTTGAGCCCAATAAAAGTCATCATGTTACTTATTGAATTATTAAGAATAACTTAGCATAGGAAGAGGGATTTTGAATACATAGATGTTGGTGAGAATTTAGTTGAAATTGAAATTGATTTACCCCCAAACACCGTTGGAAATTGATGAAAAATTAGATGAGTTTGTTGAACCCGCTATGGAATTCTACTTGAGGACTATATTTTTAGAAAGTTAGTTGAATGTGGATCTATTTTATACAACCTTACTAATCAATGGTTTAATTATCCACAACTACATGTTTAATTCTAGAGCTTCTTGCAATGTGATCCCCCTGGGTGTCCTAAATGAGCTCAGAATTAAGATTACATCAACCTTTGACAAGTTCTATGCCATAAATTGATGAGAAGTTCCAACTATTAGACAAGTTAAAGGGTTGGTAGTACAGTTGGTAGTGCATCCAAAAAAGTATTTGAATATGGACATGGTAGTTGTGTACTGCCCATCTAAGTGGGGAATGCTGCTATAACATAAATGGGCTAATAGAATAGGTGGAAGTGTACAAATGGATCTTTCCTCTACCACCATTCCATTGGAGGGTAAGATGGTAAAAATTTATAGAGAGCCAAAGATGTTGTATGTGATTGAAGATCTGAAATGTGGTCTAAATCAAGTATTGTACATGTATGTTAATTTGGTAACTTTATTGATAATATTTATGTTATTGAATAGCCCACTATTTTGGATTTTGAACTTGGCAATGAAGGTGTAATTTATAAGGTGTGTTTTGACATGGCTTACTCCAATCTTGGCAATGGAGTTGGGGTTATTTTTTATTCCCCTAATGGTAAATTTTTAATGTTTTCATTTCAGTTTTTCTTTGAGTTCATGAATAGTACTAATGAGTATTAGGCACTCTTTCTTGGTTTACAGATTGCTTGTGAATATGAAATTTCAAATGTGATTGTGAAGGGTGTTATGAGCTAGTGGTTAAATAAGTTTGAAATGCTTATGCCACAAAAAATAAAAGGTTGAAATAATACCAAAATGTTGTTTCATATTTTATTAAATTCTTTGATGTATTCAACATTTTTTATTGTGATAGAAGTATTAATGAACAAGTTGACAAACTTTGAGTGTTAGGTGCTCAGTTTGGTATTGCAAATACAAGCCCTCATTGTCAGTATCAAGTGGAGGTTCTTTTTAGGAATTCAATCCTAGACAATATTCATCATTAGTATGTGTTTGATTATAATGTATAGATAAAGAGGTTTCTAAATTATGAAGCTGAGTTTCATGATCAATGCATAGACTTGGAATCCATGGTTTAGGCTTGTGATGGAAAAGAAACCTTTTTTTGGGAAGGGCATTATTCAGTTAAAGACAAACATGCTTCCAAAGGGATTGGTAAGTTTGGAGGCATCTTTTGATGGAGTGGATAAAATCAAAATTTGAGACTCATTTATTTCAAAGGACATGACTGAGTTTAATTTGGGTTCTCACGAGAACCCAAAGATAGTTTAACTGGGTACTCACCTAAGTGCAACTAAGAATCAAGTTTAAATGTAATTGCTATGAAATTACCAAGATTATTTAGCATGGTCCTTTTCTAAGATAAAATCATATAGGGAAGACTTATTTGAGCATGTCATCCCATTGTAGCCTAATAACAAGCCTTTTAGGTAGAAATAGAGACCTATTAACCCCATCTTGGCCATTAAGATGCATGATGAGTTAAAGAAGCTAAGGGATGGTGGAATCATTCAGCCCATCAAGTATTCATCATGGGTTATAGATTTATTTCATGTATAGGAGAATAATGGTGATATCCTCTTGTGTGTGGATTTCCATAATTTGAATAGAGATTCTTTTAAAGATAATTATCCGCTACCGAATATGGATAACCTGCTGCAAAGAGTTATTATATCAAAGATGTTATCCACTTTTGATGGCTTTTCAGGGCATAACCAGATTGTGGTGAAGGAATCCAAGAGACCTATGACCACATTAACAATGCTTTTAGGCATGTATGTATTTATGAAGATGCCTTTCAGGTTAATGAATGTTGGTGCATAATTTCAACAAGCTATGGATGTTCCCTTTATAGGGGTAACTAGTAATTTTATATCCATGTATCAAGATGATATTACCTTATACTCAAAGACTATACAAGAATATTTTGAGCATCAAGAGAAAGTGTTGATTAGATGTAGGAAGTTGAAAGTTACTCAATCCTAAGAAGTGTCACTTTGGATTACAAAAAGCTAAGTTGTTGGGGCATATAGTTTCTAAGGATAGTGTCATGATTGGCTCATATAGGGTAGAATCCATTGACAAAGTGCCTATCTCCTATTTTGAGAAAGGAATTAAGTTTGTATTTGGACAAATAAACTTTGTAAGGAGGTTTATGTCTAATTTTATAAAGATCACTCTGCCTATTACTACCATGTTGAGGAAGAACCAAACCATCATGTGGGAGGAGAAGGCCATGCAAGAATTTAATGACATTAAGGTAGATTTAAATTTTCCTCTTATTTTGGCCAAACTTGATTACACTAAGGCATTTTAGATTTTCTCTTATACATCATGTAATATTATTGATGTTGTCCTATTACTAAAGAGTGAAGGAGGTCATGAGCAACCCATAGTTGTCTATAGAAAAGCTATGCAAGGCATTGAACTAAATTATACCATTATGGAAAAACTAGTTTTCATTATTTTGAATGTTGTTAAAGCATTCAGACCATATATTTTGATTTCAATGATTATTGCTTACATCTCACATAACATGGTGAAGGACATCTTGACTCAAACTGAAGTATTCAATGAGATGCATGTGGGTTAACAAGTTGTAGGAGTACAACATGGATATTCAGAACACCAAGTTAGTGTGAGGGATGGGTCTAGCCAAGCTCATGGCTGGGAATTATTTGTAATTAGTTGAGGTAAACATATATATTTTCAATGTTGATGATTAATTTTATTCAAATTAACATGTCTCAGTGGTATAAAGACATTGTCTATTACTTGAAAAATATGAATTGTCCCCCTGACTTGATCAAGAATCAAAGGAGAACTCTTAATATTGTATCCCCAAAATACCATTTGACTAAAAATAGATTTTCATGGAAAAATATGGATGAAGTTCTCCTAAGATGCATTCTATAAGAACAACCCATTGACCTGGTTGAAGAATTTTATAGTGGAGTATGTGCTATCCATTTGGAACCTAAAGTTACAACTCAAAAAATTATGAGATTGTTATTGGTGGCCATCACTTTTTAAAGATGTTTCTCAGACGGTTAGGAATTGTGAGAAACGTCAATGCTTTGCTTGCAGGATGAAAGCTTCTGGTTCTCTTTCCTTACATCTTATGATGATTGAAGGCCCATTTAGATAATGGGGAGTGGATTTAGTTGGAGAAATTGTTGATTCATCAAGATCTAGACATAGATGGATACTAGTTGCAATTGACTTCTTCATAAAATTTGTTGAAGAGGTCCCTAAAAATAAATCAACACACTAGGTAGTTATGTATTTTTTGCTAAATCAGATTATTTGTAGGTTTGGTGTGCCTATTAAGGTAGTTAGTGATAATGAAATGATTTTCAAATCTAAGTCTTTAGTCATATTATGAAAATATTATGTGATCAAATTAGCTTATGCTTCCAATTATAACCCTTAGGGGACTAGGCAATTAGAATCCAGTAATAAGAACTTGCTCAAAATCATTAGATGAACTTTTGAAGTAAACAAGAAGAAGTGGGGTGAAGAACTAAAGTTTGCCTTATGGGATGATAGGATTATTCCCTAGAAAGCTACAGAAAAAATCCATTTTGAGCTTATTTATGGACCTCAAGAAGTTTTGCCTATGAATTTTAAGTTTCTAACTTATCAGTTCATAAAACAATTAGGAGATTCGGAACAAATCAACCACTATGAAAGTAGGATGAACCATATTATTGAGATTGATGAATTTTGAAGACAAGCTCATGAAAGACACCTTAAGTTAAAATAAAATCTAAAGAAGAAATTTGATAGGAAGGTCACTCTGAAAACCTTACAAGTAGGTGATGTGGTTCTACTTTGGGACAAAATGCATGAAGAGAAAGGTAAGCATGGTAAGTTTGATGCCTTTTGGATGGGTCCATTGACTATTGGATTAGTGTACACACTTTCTTCCTAAGAGACTTGGATGGTGATATATTATAACTTTAATTTAATGGTAGACACTTAAAACACTTCCTTGAGTTTGTAACCTATGTAGATTATTGTATGGTGTATAGTTTTGTACTTCAGTTATTTTGTTTCTTTATTTCACCATTGCTTTAAGCCTTGTTTGTATATTTCCATTCATGTTTATTTTCATGTATTCATTATCATATCCTCTCAATTTATTTTTATCGATCTACCTTATTTTTTTGAGCATTCATAAGTGTTTGTTGATAAATTGGTAAATCTTGACTCCATTGCCTAATGGATTTTCACCTGGTCTTATGTTCTGGGGTTCTTTTCATACCAACAAGGGGTGTACATTCCTGAGTGATATTCCATGTTCGTGCTCAAATTTGTACCAAGGACTTTGTGATATTTTAGGAGAATTAAATGTGTTGAAAATTTTAAAATTACCATGTAGACACTCAGCCCTATACAAGATAAACCCTACCTATGTGAAAGGTGATGTGGAAGGCCGTAACAAATGAAAACACAATGGGTATCAGAACATGCAATTAAGCTAAGTATTAATGTTGAGGAAGGCCACGTAGAAATATAAACTACACTATTATTTTAGTAGAGGTATTGACAAGTCCATGTAGGATTAAAATGGATTATAATGTTCTTTTGCTCACATCAACACTAAAATCATGCCCAATAAGAATTCTAATAGAATAAAGAGAAATACATAGAAGCGTTGGTGGAGCTTTGATGTCAATTTTCAGGTTAACCATGGAAAATTGCTAAATATGTTCCAAATGTCCACCAGAATTATAAGGTATAAGGTGCAATTGAAAAGTGACATTCCATGTTTCATTGGGGGTCTAAATTTTTGAGAGTAGTTGTGACAATTGTAATATAGTATTGAAAACCCTATGCAATAAAGGAATCTTGATGGAGAATTTCCATTTGACTACAAGTTTAACTTACCAAATTAAATACAATTTACTCCCATAGTTTTACATCACACAAAAAGAAATCAAAAGATGAATAATGGACATGGGAAGTAGAAATACAATTAGAACATAGAAAGTTGCAAATTGTAATATTAACTCCCATTTCCAGATCTCTTAGGAATAGATAAGATAAGAGCCTGGTAAAAATAATAGAGTTTATTAAAAATTTGACTTGTGGAAGATTTCATGTGATGGTGTTGAGTTCCTTTAGAGGTTTAGAGATTAAAATACAATTACAAGTAGGTATGCCAAAGTGCACAGGAGAAAGAAGAAATAGAGGCAATATGGTAGAAAAGGGAGACAACAAAGCAATTTGAAAGTTTGGTAAGTTATAAATTATTCATTGGTATTCATATTCTACTAAGCATGAAGAATTTAATGGGCAAAAAAAGACAAAAGGGCCTATGGATGTGAGAAAGGAGTTCAAAATGTTTAAAGCTTGAAATGCATGCCAATGCATAGTTCTAGTAGTTGCGTGGGAATAATGCCTAAGAGAAATTTTTCTTCCAAGTAAATCAAATAATAATGGATTGAGATATGGAAACGTAGCTGCTTAGAATGGGAGGTAGTAAGGTGAGATTCAAGAGATCAATAGAAATATTTAAGCACATCCAGTAAAAAAGAAATCAATAAATGGGTTCCGTTACTAGACTACCAAGCACGGCTCTCTCAATAAGTAAAGTTTATCACATGATATTTGAGACAAAATTAGTGGAAAAATATCAATGAATATTTTGATGCATTATAATCAATTCTTCCACCTGGTTATAGGAAAGATAAGGCCTTATTATCGATAAACATGGGGGAATATTTGAGAAACCAACTAGGAGTAAGAATATCCATCCCAAAGATGATGATCTAGATGAAGCAGGTGAAGGTGATGAAAATCATTAAAGTGGTGCACCCATTGCAACAAATGTCACTGTTGAAGAAGCAGTATCACCCAAATCCATCCAGATTAATGAATTTGGATTGACAATAATGGTGGAGAATCCTTCCCATAGGACTAATGTCGTAATTTATCTTATGAGTTAATTAAGATAAATGGATGTTGACATGATTTATTTTACCTTGCAAATAGAATCCACATCACAATTAATATTTAATCTCAAGGTTAGGCTACCACAATAAATAAGAAATTATGACCCTATTAGGTTCCAATTTATAATGCAAGGCATACAAAAAGCTCTAGGTAGACCTCCCAACTAACATTAAAAGGAGGGAAATGACAAAGAAGTTCCTGACAAGGATAGAAAATAAATGTTCATAACCTTATGGAGACATGAAAAGAGTTAAGATCTATGGATTACATAAATTAGAAGATAAAAGGGGAAAGCAAGTTTCTCAAATTCTTTGGTTTTATATGGAACCAACTTTCATAGGTTGTAGAGATAGATGTAATAATGACTATTTCCTTTTCCACTTGATCCCACATAGTTTTTGGCTCATATTACTCATTTAGTTGACTCCACTAAAATTTTTGGGTAGTTCTAGATGGTTATTATGGAAATTAAAACCTTCTATATTTCTTGCATTGTTGCAATTGAAAATTTTAGTGGATGTAGTTATGATGTGTCCCATTTAAAATAGGAAATGAAATGATGGGATCAACAATATTGTAGTTATCTTGATTGGTGATATTCCTATTTACCATACCGACTGTACTTTTAGTGATAATGGCTATTAGCTCTCACAACATCTCTCAGTTAGGCCCAATTGCAAAGAAAATGACTGGTTATTGAAGCAAGTACTAGAAATTTGAAAAAAAATTGGGTTTCTAAAAATCCTCTATAGGGTGCTTCACTATGCAGGAAAGGAGAAAATTAAAAAATAAAAAATGTGCAAGTTCTAGAAATTATAGACGAGGCCCCAAACTCCATGGAAAATCTTAGTGGGAAGATCAACTTATAAAATGCAAGTCTCTATAATGTATTTTTCCAATTTTGATCAACTATCCTAATCTTGAAAGTCAAAGAAGGGAGGAAAAAAATCAACCTAAGAAGAAGTTCAAGGTGAATTGGTAAATAAATGCAATTTTACAATTTTGTACTTGTGAAAATTACAAATTGCACTTGGATCTCCCATTTTTTCCAATCAACATCAGTCAATAGGAGGTCTTAATGAAATAGGGAAATTCCAAATCCAAATTTAATTTTGCAATTTTCCACATCTATAAATTGTAATTTGGAAACTTACAATTTGCAAATTCAAGTTCTACAAATTGTAAATTGTAAATTTTCAATTTTTAAATTGTAGTTCTATTATTATCAAATCTCTAAATTTCAATTTTCACACTTTAAATTTGTAAATCTACAAATTTTAATTTGAACATTTGTAATTTGCAAATTGCAAAACTAAACTTGACACCCAAATTTCCCCAAAATAAGAAAATTTCAAATTTGCAAAAGCTGATAAAATTTCACCAAAAATTCAAAAAGTGAAAATAATGCATTTATGCCTTAGAAAATATGAAGGAAACCATAAAAGGCAACTTTGTAAAAATTAAATGTGAAAATTGTAAAGTGCGAAAAGAGCAAATTCACTAAAAGCAAAAGTGCAAAAGTGCAAAAGTCAAAGTGTTAAAAGACAAGTTGAAGCAAAAAAGGAAAATGGTAGTAAACCTAAGTATTGCATTTTTTCATGTTTTCTTATCCAAGATCCTCCATGGGATAAATATTTTAGGTTTAGAAGGCCAAGGTGGGTCATTGGAGGAGGATCATTCAAATGGCCATGGATCCAAAATTTTCCCATTTTATCATTATAAGAACCTAAGAGGAAGGGAAAAGTGGTCAAGGGCATTTCTATGTAATTAAATAGGAATAAAATGTTTGTTTCTCCTCCACCATGAATTTTCACCTTCTAGATCATGTAAAAGGAATCTACAACTAGAGAATCAAAATGATGTGTTCCAAATCCTCATAATTTATTATAGAATCAATTAAAGGAATGATTTTTCCTACAAATGGGTGAGGATTTTAGGTTTCGCAAAGGGCATATTCCAGTTGGGAGCATCTTGGTAGAAATTTGGGGTGTTGATTGCAATTTTGAAAATTGTAAAATGTAAACACCATTATGAGATTGTAAAAAATGTATAAATAGAGGGCTTGTCCTCTACTATACAATTATTTTTTTTGGTTGTTCATTTTCACTAATTCTAGGCTCTTTCAAGAAATTTTGGGATCCATTATTATGTGTAGACATTATTTCTCAATCATTTTTTCTATTTGGTCTATTCTTGATGCCAAACCCTCCCCCAGTTACAATGACACATCAACAAAATTTTCATCTTTGTTTTCCATTTTATTCAAATGAGCAAGGCCTAACATAAGAGGTATATAACTGGGAACCAACACATTACATAAAACTAATTACTTATTTGGTAATTGAAAAAGGTTTTTTATGTTTATATTTAACATTGCAAATAATTATCTAAGATCAAATGCATTAAAAATCACATATAATATTGAAAAGGGTTATAAAGTATGAAAAAATATGTTATTTTACATACATAAGTTGATTTATGTATTCTTATAAGACTCAAAAACCTTACGTAGGCCAGAATCAAAAACATAGATAGACACTCAATGTGTGTTATTTTAATGATATTGTGTCTAATTAAGATAACACCATATGTGTGTCTACTCAAAGGATATTTTTTTGTCTCGAATTTTGAGAAAAAAATACAAATTCTAAATACACTCAATTTATAGAAAAAAATTTCCATAACAACCATCATCATGGTGATAATTCCTTATCCTCATATATTTTATGTATACAACATCATTTTGGTTATTTCACTTTGACATGTTAATGAACTCAAACTATTAGATACATATAAATTCTTTAATTTCATGGATATATGCTTATATATTAATTTACAATTAGTTTATTCATATTTTTAATAAAACTAAAATTAGGATAAAATTTTCTAATGTAAAAATTATCATGGAATGTTAGACTTAAATATTTTTATGTCCTATCTTACACATTGTGTGTGTAATTATTCTTTTGAGTTATGTATTTGATAGGTTTAACCCATATCTAAAAATAGGGTAGAAATGTTATATCCATTCTAACATCTACATCCTAGGATTCTAGTCATGTCTGCAATATTTTTCTCCTCCATGTGAGCAAAGTAATGACTGATATTTCGGTATTAACCCAACACATGTTACTTATTCTCATCATGGGAGATCTATGGGACATTTTCTAACCCTAATCTCTTTTACTTTACATCATACTTATTTAGCTTATTTTTTTTATCACTAAATCTTGTAGTTAGAAATGCATAAATGATTCAACGCATGTTTAGAGACTTAGACTTATAGAAGAGAATTATTACCTATCACAAATATATTTATGGAAGTCATACATGGGCCCCATATTCATAATATTCTTTTCATATTTTTTTTATTTCAATAAACTATTATTTTAAACACTTATATGTGTATATGTTAATCACATATAACTTAGTGGATATCGACATAGATGTAGAGATGCTAAGGATTCACATAAGTATCACTACTAAATGGACACAAACTTAAAACATATTTATTATTTTAATTTATCCTTTTATGGATTTTAAGAGGTCATTGATTGTTTATACATTTATCCACATATTTATTTCATTTTTAAAGTTTACAAGTGCATTAAAGTCATTCAGGGAGATTTGTGAATACAAATTATTGAGTGTATCATCCCTAATTTTTATTTTAGTTTGATGTGTATATAAGAAAACATCATAGTTTCAAATTTTGTGTACACAAATTAATATGATGGTAGTTATTAGTTGTATAATTACATGATTCTATGTTACATGTGTGCTTATAAATTATTGTTTCATATTAGACCTTTATTCATGAATTTTCCCTATGTTTTTTTTATTATTCCCTACTCTTTTCCCCTACATTCTTCTTTCTCCTCCGTCCTTTATTTTCTTTGTGTTATGGGTATTTATCTATAACCCTACACTACATAACTCTTGAGCACCAAAACCATACAATATATGATTTTGGGGTGAGCCCTTGTGGCCCTTATTTTTGGGTATATTTTGAATTGTATCTCTAATATTTTGGCCTTTTCTTCATGTTTATGATGTCTTGTGTGCCAATAACATCCTAATTTGAGTTTGATAAAATTTTAAACATGTGTGCATTTGTGCATATAGGCCAATAAAAATGACTAAGTAAGACAATATGTTTTCTTAAGATCAAATATGAAAGATCAAGTGGAGATACTTCAATCATTTATAGTAGAATATAATAAAAATTATAAATCATTTACTTATTTTCCATGAATTCATTTTGGTACAAAAACTCATATAGGATTCAACATTTTATTTCATAAAACATTTATGTTGACATTAATTAAGTGTTGATTGGTGAATTTGTTCCTTTCCTAGAGCTTGATAACAATTGAGGAATAACATAGTCCTAAAAATACACCCCAAATTTTCTTTGGGTTGTGATGTTTTTTTAGAGTTTTAAATAAGAAGACTAGTGTACCATATATTTGTTCTAAATTTTCAAAAATGTGCCCAAGCTTTCTAGATCATGGAATTGACTAATGAGATACTAAAATCAAATTTCAACTATGAATTTTTTCTAAAATAGTAGATTGATGTTTCATCAAGTTTCACCTATATTTTTAGAATAGTGCACTAAGTTTCAATATTTATTCATTTTGATTTTTCTATTTTTTGTTCATCTTTCCATTTTAACTTGTTCCACATTAAATAGTTATAACATATCTAATTTCCTGACAAATTAATATTTCTTATTAAACCCCCTCATATCATATATTATATCATATAAAATTTTATTTATTTTAAATTATATCTAATTTATTATTTAAGTCTAATTACATCTATTAAACTTATTTTATATGTTAGCATGGGTAGATATATTGCATAACCACTTTACCTAAAGTGTTATCCATACCCATAATTCTTTGTTTGAACTTATGAAAAACAAGTGAAAAGGAATAGAAAATATATTTATATCCCACATTCCCCACAGTCCTAGTGGCCTTCTTTATAACAAAGGCCACATAGCATCTCATCCCTAAATTTGAAATACTTTTGTATGGATAAATTGTTTATATGTGTGTTTGAATATAAATCTAAAATGAAATTTTTATTAATTTAATTAAAAATATATATTTTGGAGAGGGTCCCTACCTTTATATTATATATTATTTAAATTAGAGTTTACATGTAAATTTGCAATCTATGGAGAGTGCAATAGTTAATAGTAGGTAAAAAATAAAAGTTACATTGTCATTATACTTGTATCTAGATATTTCACGTAGAAAATATCCAAGGTAAAGGTGATTTCATTAAGTGTAATATATATTTTGTCTATATTCCATTTAAGAATAAATATTATTCAAAAAATGGTTGAAGGTTTTTAGATTGTGAAATAAGCTTGGTCAGCTACAAAGATATCAAATTAATTATATTTTGAAAAATTTAATTAATTTAATATAAAAAATAGTTTTATAAAATTTAATTGTTTTAGAATTAAATTAAAAAACTAATTTAAAACAAATTAATTAAAATAAATTTAATTTAGTACACAACAAAATATTATATTTGGGAGTGGAAATGACATCGAGCTACGGAAGTAGATTAATTGAATTTAAAATAGATTAATATGTATGATAAGATAAGGATCTTATTAAAATTAATTCAAAACCCTATCCATAAACATTTTGAATTAGTGGGTTAGATTAAGGATCATGATTTTATTGCCAGTACATCAATGTGTGTGCATAAAGTGGGAGGAGGAAGACTCAAGTATTTTGTTGTGATACTCCCTCAAAACATAGATGAATTTAAATAAATGTGAGTTGTGAAAGCTAGAGATGTCTTTGAAATATGTTATAATAATAAAAGTTATTAAATCACATGATTGTAGTCCACTTGTGTTTATTCCACTAGACACATGACATGGGCAATCCTCATAGAAGACTTTGTAATATTAATTCT
Source organism: Torreya grandis (assembly GCA_037957365.1). Classification (NCBI taxonomy): domain Eukaryota; kingdom Viridiplantae; phylum Streptophyta; class Pinopsida; order Cupressales; family Taxaceae; genus Torreya; species Torreya grandis. The sequence continues at coordinate 80,410 of JARHVA010002205.1, forward strand.
CTTTATATTTAAATAAACTTAAAATAATTTATAAAGATTTAAGAATTTTAAATAACTAGTAATTATTAAAAAAATAATGAATCACCACCCACACCTAAGATAAGTGTCATATGAAGTGGTCAAAAAATTCATATTAGTTATATGAAAATTAAAGAATGAAATGAAATTTATTTGATTTGGAAGAAATAAATACCATACCAAACTCATTCTGACATCTATTGATTGTGAGTGATGTTATCATGACTATTAGTTGATCATGACATTTGCAGAGTATATTATTCCAATGTTGATTTTGGTTTAGTAGAATTTCCTATAATATTCTTCCTATATTTTAGTTAGAATTTTTGGCAACTATTTATCATTTTATTAGATGTGTTAAAAATAATAAATTGAGTAATTAATGGGGTATATGTTGTCAATGTTGATAGTACCTCTAATAATTTTCTTTTCATTTTATATTCATTGCTATAATTAACATTGGGAATATTCCTAAGTAACATGTCTAATAATATGTTTCAGTATTTTTTGTTAAAATTTAGAAGTTTGAAATTATAATTCATGTCTTTTCTAATATTTTTATTGGATAGATAATAAAAATTATTTTCCCAGGTGATTTCATTAGTACCCTACCTTGGCAAGGACTAATAATGAAAGAATTTAAGAAATGAAAAAATATCTTTAATTTTTCAAATATTATTAAGGATATCTAAGTAAGGTCCTTAAAATTTATCTAAGCAATCATATATAATTATTTATTCCATTTATTTTTATTAGGACTCTTAAGTTTCATAACCGAACATATAGGATTAGATAGTGTGCATAACTAACAAAAAACTTCAGTAAGATGATATCATTTTATAATGAAATATAATTAATTGTCCCACTCAGAAGGTTAGGGAAAATATATAGATAATGACACATTTAAAAAAATAAATTTCCTTGAATTTATTGTTTGAAATGGATGAAAGACACATTTTTAACATTGAGGTATCTCATTCTGGATAAGGGAGTTATAAAATAGTTTTCACTTTTCTCTCATCAATTTTTTTATTTGACAAACCATTTAATTAAAGGCAAGTTTGATCACAAGAAGATAAATTTATATATGCCATGGATTCCTCCCAGTGGGTTCACTCAAAGTTTCAAATATGTTATCTTATATAACCATAATTAACTATGTAAATAAGATTTGAGAGGAATTATGTGGCTTAATATTCAAAGTTACATATAAAAAGGGGTATTATAAGGCCATATTTATCAATTTAAAAATTAAATGAATGTTTTTCCAAGGTAAGAACAGCTTATAGAGTCTCCTTTATTATTTAAGAAATAGAGAATTGATTATAGGAATTAAAAGAGAAAGGCCTAGAATGGAAGTTTATGGGTATCTTTTCATCACCAAGGACATTCAAAACTTGGGTAAATTATTAATAGAGTATTACATGATATATGGAAATATTTATTATTCTAACAAATTTCTTCTTGGGGTTTTCTCTTCTAGAAAATAAAAATACCAAATTTTCTAAGGAGACCCTAGTCTATTTATGAGGTAATCAGGGATATGCATGAAATATTTATAACCTTATTTGAACCCCATGGAAGATATTTTAATGACAATAACATCATAGGATCTTATACCTTATTACTAAGTGAAAACTACCATGAAAATTTTCTCAAAAATTTTGGAAATGCTATTTGGGAATACGTACCCTTTTTTGCCTTCACCATGAATCTTGGGGTTCTCAATTATGCATGAATTTCATTCAATATAAATATAAATAATCCTTTTCAATTACATATAAATCTAGATATTTAGGGAATAGAATTAGATCATTCTATTGATAATGAGAACATACCCTTCATATGTTGCATATGTTATGAGTATGGATACCTCGCAAGGGTTTGGCCCATACATGAAGAAAATAATTGCTCAATACTAATCAGTTAAAGAAACAAGATGATTATATTAAATAGAAAAATATGTATAATAAAAATAAAAATCTAATACAAAAGATAAATAGATATTTTGGCATGCAGAACACTAAGGAAAAGATGAGTAATTTTTTTAGGATCAACATAGGAAATGGAAATCTCCCTCTCCCCCTGATTAGATCTTATCACATAGTGAACATAATTTTCTAAACAATAATTTGAAATTATACTTAGTAGACATGTTATTGTGGAAAAAAATATGCAAATATTGAACTAAAAATATTTATTAAATTATATAATGGGTCCAAGATAACTAAACAAACTCAATATATTATCCCAAAGTTACATTCATACCTATATAACCTTAAAGCAATTAATACAGATATGTCAAGTTAGAGTGACTATAAAATATATTAAATCAAAGATGTGAGGAGATACAAAGTGGCTTTCCTCACAAAAAGATTAAAATAATGATACAATGAACCAATATTCACCCATACACTCTACCTTCTTATATAATAATTAGGCAATTTTAAGAATTTAATAGAATATTTATCTTATATGAATCTTCTCAAATACACAAACCTTATTTGAACATAATCAATAAAGAGATATTATTATTTATAAATAAATTATAAACATGTTTTTATAATTAATATGTGGATAATAATGCCCACATAAATGTGTGTTAATCCATAAGAATAATTTCACAAATCCAACTTAGATAATACAAGAGTGTATGCCATAATATACACTAAAATTTCATCTCAAGATTTTATCTATAAATAGAGAGGATAAATTAAGTCATAGTAGATTTAGTAAGCTTATAAAATATATTGTGGAAGTGCATTGTCTACATCAACACTCCACTTAAGATAAACTTAGATAAACTAAGAAAGTGAGTCAATCCTTTGATATGGGTCCTATAAACTAGATCATGTTAGGTAATCATGCATAATAAGTACAAGAAAATAACTATGAGAAGGATTAAATTTGAATATGATGCTTACCAGACTATAATTCAAAAGAACTCTAATATCCACACATATCATAATGGGTGTAATAAATTGGCATGCCATAGATGTTAATGTCTAGATTTCAATGAATATAAAATAGTAGTAAGGTATTTCTTGACACCATTCCATCATGATATAATACAAGGGTATCAAGCCAATATAATTACCAAGTAAAGAAATAAATTGTGTTAAATATCCAAATTTATATGAAACTTTAATAATTCAAACATAAATAACACACTTAAACATGTAAGCAATGTATAATCAAGGATCAATTTAGGATTGAAATAAATCTACTTTTTAAGATTCTAAGTAAGTGTTATCCAAGTTGTCAAGAAGTATCGACCCAAGTATAACCATCCTCAATATGGATCCCAACAAAATAATTTGTCATAGTGCATAACATATATGTAGATGCATCAAACACTAATTATAAAATTCAGACAAAAAGAGAGACTAAACCTTATAATTATGAGCAAAAATGTTTTAGGTTGATAAATACACATTTTCATACCACCTGATAAATGGTCAAAACTTATGTGAGAAAAAAATTACTACTATAAAAAATGATGCATTTTTTAGGTTTAGGATTAATGTTCAAAATGTGTTAATTTATATCTAAAGATATGAAAAAATTATTTTTTTGGATAAAAATTCAACAAAAAATGAATGTTCCAACTCCAAATAGATGATTGTGGAAAATGAGTGGCCTATGTCGACCTTATGGTAATAATAAAGACACAATGTGCCCAAGGGATAGAGAACACGGACTTGGAGGATGGTCATGAAACTATATATCACATAAGATACCCAAAGTGCCAAACTATACTTCAAAATTTATGATTTATACTACAAATATTAACTCACTATTTATGGTCTTACTAATAAAAATAATAATTCTCGTGTCACCCAAAACTAAATACATAATATGTTATAACAATCATAAAATATAATTTAATAATAGAGACTAAGGATAATTCCTTATAAAGATGCTACTAGGAGGAATTATTCATGTAATAAGTAAAACCTATAAATGGAATCCCTACATCTATTGAGAACTATGACCTGTAATTACCATTTCATGTAAAAGTGATTAACATTTAATCAAACCATCAATTTATGTGATCAAAGGAATAAAAGAGGAGAACCACATATTTAGTGAAAATAATAAGAATTACATTTTATCATAGATAGTAATTTCTCTCTCCACATGATAATATTTCAAAAAAAAAGTATTGTAATTTACAATAAGAAGCTAATTTCAAACATTAGAGAATAAAAATAATACAAATAAGGTAATTTCAAATGTAAAATTTATGTATTTAAAATAATTTTGTGAAACAAGAAACTTTGGTTTCAATTCAAAACATTTTTAACAATTTAAGTTTACATATCCCTCAACATTGTCAATCAAATATGGATTTAAAATAACTAACTGAACATGAAATTATAGAGTAATTTATTTTAATTCATTAATCACATGTAACATTTTCAAAGGAAAGGAAAATGTCTATCATGTTATACAAAATTTTTATTTTAGTGAATGAAAGAATAAAGTAGAAATTAAGCATGTGTATATGAAAAATAGACAAGTCTATTTTTCTTGGATCATGCCAAAATAGCATTTAAGATATTTTCATGATCACTTGTGTTGGCCACATACATGTGTTATTTTATGGAGATATAAACAAGTATTAATAAAATGGTGAGTATAATTAAATACCTCATTTTTTATTTCATAATCTATAAAATAGACCCCACCCATGTGAACTTTCTCTTGCCTCAAATATGTCCCCTATAACACAATTGACACTATAGGAAATGACGTTTCCAAATTGTTAATGGTTTTATAAACTTCATCCTCTCTTTCATGAACTACAACAAGTATTATTTAATTTTTTTGAGATTTTTTTCACCTATAATGAGTGTAAAATATCTCTTGAAAATAAAATGTAGATGTTTTGATTAAAATAAATAAATAAAATTTAGGCTAGAAATATTTCCCAATGCTAAAATTTTTATTTGTGTTAAATTTTATTGAGGACAAAGAAGTGATATAAAATAATCTATATAACTTAGATCTACACTCATTGTTGATGAAACCATAGTTTTTACCCTTCAACCCAATCATTACAACTTTTACCATTAGGCCCATCTAGGTTCATCACCCACATCTTTGTTTTTAGTTTTGGGCTAAATCTTATTACAAGGAAATTGGAAACACCCTAGGTGATTTTATGTTGACAAAACATACCAATACCTTATTTTACTACACCAATTTCCCTTGATTCCTTTTTAACATTGATATCACCAATGACTTAATATTAATATGTAAGTTGAGAACCTGACATGGACTCAACACTTGATTATGAGGTTTATCTTTTTTAGTGTCATAAACACTTTGATACCAATCATGTGACCACATAATACAATAGCTCCAAAATAAAGAGGGAAACATCTTGGTGGAAGGACAACCTTCCCAATTTCCTTATTATGAATGGAGTTGATATTGAGTGTGCTGCCTTGAATTCATCCTTGGATACCTCTTCAATCCATGGATAATAATATATGGGAATAAGATGATAAAATATAAATTATGGAGACTAATATATATAAACAATCAATATAATATTTTTATCTATGTTTTAATAAGTCTAAGAAATTTGTTAAAAATATTATAATTTAAGAAAGATATGTGAAGATAGTTTTCCAACTCTATAGAATTTTGTATACATAAAAAAAACTATGTAAAAAAAATTAATAAAAAATGTAAAACATAATTTTAAAAATTATAAAATAGACTCTACAATCAAAATGTAACTTTTTATTGATTTAGAAGTGGACTTGAGCACAGTGTTTGTTGATATTATGCCTTGGTTGAAACCAACATGTATGGATGAGGGATTTGATTTATTGTATATCTAGTAGTAGCCTTTCCCAAGTTGGTGTATCTCATTTAGTTGATTGATATGTGTTGTACCCAAAAAATATCACTCATTTTTGGGAAAACATTTAAACTATTTACAGACCAAAATTGTCTGTTCCCTTTTCAAAATTTGTCTTGGGCATTCAAATTCCTCATTTTTCAAGCTTCTCAGAAATCTATGGACTCTGCAGGCTTGAATCTACGGACTCTGCAGGCTTGAATCTATGAACTCTATAGGCTTGAATCTATGGACTCTGCAGGAAGAGAAAATCTATAGACTCTGCAGGCCAAATTCAACGGGCTTCATAGGTTGATTTCTATGGACTCCGTAGGGAAGAAGCAAGCTTTTAATGCTTAAGCGATCCCAAAGTTAGTTTAATGACCAGGTTCAACCAAAAGAGTTCATTGGCAAGCTTTCAAGCAAGATTTGAACCAATTCTAGGTTCAACAAGTTCAACGCATTTGGTTCAACAGGTTGAAAAGCTCTCAACACAATTACGAAGTTCAATCAGCAAAGTTCATCACTTTGGTTCAATAAAATGGTTCGTTGGCTTGGTTCAAAGGCTTCATTTGAACCGTTGAACCAAAGCTTGGTTCAATGGTTGGTTCATTCAGTCAGTTCACTCAGTCGGTTCATCCGCTTGAACCATAAACTTAGTTCAAATCTTGGTTCATTGACTTGGTTCACGGCTTCGTTCAAAGCTTGGTTCATCGGGTTGGTTCAAATGAGAGGTTCAAAGGAGCGATTCAATGAAAAAGATTAAAAGACTCACCCGAAGGATAAGTGCCCTTGCGGAGGGCACTTGGTTAATAAAATCACCCTTCAGAAGGGTCATTTTCAAATAAGCCGCAAAGGTAATAACTTTTAAAATTTTGTCTAAGGAAATCGAAAGACAAAAGGATTTCCTTCGAGAAAAAAGACTAAGGCAAGAAACAATTCTTTTAGAATTTTGTTCGAAGGAATTCCTTCAGACAAAAATTTCAAAGGAATTTGGGAAAGAAGCTACGGGAAGAAATCCCAAAGGAATTTTCAAAATTTCAAAAGACAAAGCAATCAGAAAATTTTTGTGGACTTTTTATCTACGGGAAAATGTCTGTGAAAAAAGCCCATGGGAAAATGTCTGTGAAAAAGACCCATGAGAAAGCTCTGAAGGATGTTGAAAGGCCACCAAAGGACCCTAAAGGGCAGGTTCCCTTATGGGGGACTCTTAGCTACCAACATAAAGGACACTCCCCCAAAGCTGAAGGGTCACCTTCCAATTGGGAGGATGTAAAACAAAGGACTTAGTGACTCGCTGGAATAAAGAAGCTCGAAGGCCATCTAAAGACCGCTCAAAGGGAAGATACCCGTGCGAGGGGCTCTTCCTGACCTAAAGTGGATCATTTCTCAAGGCTTGAAGGGCAGGATCCTTCTTGGAAAGTTCATACAATAAAGCCAGAGGAATTGCCAAGGAAAGTGACGTGCTCGCAGACATCAAGGTTACAACAATGAAATATCCATTGATCCTTGTAAGTTGAAATCTATAGACTAGAATGCATTCAAAGGCTTTAAGGCCAAAATCAATAGGAAGCGACTAAGGAATAGAGTATCAAAGTAAATCAAGGACCTGATTTAATTAACTAGAAAAGGAGGAATGATGAAGAAGGATCAGATCACTAGGTAGACATTGAAAAATGCAAACTTTCAATAGCATGACTTGTTTCTCTGCATTGAGAAAAGAAAATGGGTAGATGCACCTAAATTCCAGCCTACCTTCCTAACAAATTTCAATGCAACATGATGTGTTACTATTCCCCAGTCCTTCTTGAAGAGGTTATATAAGGGACACTCTTTTATTGTAAATGGATCTCTCTCTAACAATCAAAAACAAAACTCTGCCTAAATTGGAAGGCACTAATTAGACTTTGAGCTCAGATTGTTGATCATATTTTTTTATTGGAATAAGAAAGCAAGTGATTTTTTAGACTTTGTGTTGTGATATCTTTGTTGTTGGGGAAACTATTCTTATGTCTTTTTCCTTAATATATTTCCTATTCCTTTAGTTGAACAAGAAAATTTAGTGAAATTTGTCAAGTAGGTGTCTTGAAGTCAACTGTGGAGAGACTTTATGCCCCCATAATTGCCTTTAGTGTGTTTTCTTTTTATTTCTGTGTAATGGACCTTGGGACAACTTTGTGCCCTCATTGTCCTTTGTATCTCACTCTTGGGAAATTCAAGTGGAGACTTTGCACTACATTTCAATTTATTGGTTACTAAGTCCTTAGTTACTTTCTGCATTTACTACTAGGAGTATTCTTGTGGTTTGCTAAATAGTACATCTGAAAGAAGAGGAGTGCTTTTTGTCATTTCCCTTGAGTTTTTCCTTTGATTTTCACACATCATCTCTGAAGAAAGAGAGATGGATGGTTCGTCCTACCCTTGAGTATTATTTCCTATATATATATATATATATATATATATATATATATATATATATATATATATATATATATATATATATATATATATATATATAGGGAATGTCCCCTTGATGAGAGGAGAGATTAATTGCCTTTTGATGTGGTAAACCTACACATTTGGATGACCAATCTTCCTACTTTGGTTGATCAGGCCTATTTTGTTTATTAGTACGCTGATCAACAAAATATTCAACCAATAGTTTTTGGTGACTCTGTTGGGGATTATTACCCATTATCCATTTATAGTCTTTCCATTCACCTCTGCACTAACCAGCAAAGAATGCGCAGTTTAAAGCCTCAAGCTTCAAACTAAAGTGAGGTCAATTCTTTTCCATTTTTGTTTCACAATATGGTAGATTCAAGGTATACATGAAGCCAAAGGGCTAAAGGGATCATTGACCCTATATTGGAGCTAGTATATCAAAGTGATTTTTATTTTTTTCCTTCACCATCTCATCTTCAACAAACCAAGAGCTTTCTTCCTACTAAATTTAGATGTCCATTGCCAAGTGAAGTATCCACTTCTGCTATTGATAAGGCTTTGCCAATAATTACCCCTCTGAGATTTATTATTCCTTCTTTTCATAATCCTATAATGGCAGTTCAAGGCCCTTGGGGTAATGATTTTGGTCCTCTCAATCTTACTCCACCTCTACATGAGCTTCCACACAACTCAAGGAAAAATTTCACCAAATTCTATGGTGATGGAAAAGTTCATTCTGATGAACACATTGCAGCCTTCAGCATAGCCTATGGTGTAATTGGAGTAGAATTTGAAGATGTAATAGTCAGGCTATTTGTAGAAACATTACAAGATGCTACTCTAGATTGGTTCTATCATCTACAGGCTTAGTCAGTAACTGATTGAAATAACCTCAAAGCTATGTTTGAAGCCAGATTCAAACCTATAGAAGATGCACATGCACTTCTGGCTCAACTTACACAGATGAAGAAAGAGCCTCATGAACCAATGAGAGACTTCATAGCCAAATTTAACAAACTGAGAAACAAAATTCTTGTAATTGTTTGACCTACAGCTGATAATCTCAAAGGTTTCTTCATTAATTCTTAGTTACCTGAAGTAAGTTTTCTCTTGAGACGTTCTAGTCAAATATATCTTGCTATAGCTCAACATTTGGCCACTAAGGTAGAAGATGATCTCATCTTAGCAGGGAAGATAATAAGAGGTCCAAATAGAAATAGACCTTCATCATCTTCTGAATATGCATCTACAAGCACCACAGATCCAACGGTGCAAAATTTGGCAAATGAGTTACTCTCAAAAATTAAATGGCACAAGGAATGTCTTATGCTCCTTCATACAGAGATATGCCAAGAAGGACATTCCTAAATCAGTCATATCAAGGCAATGTTGTCAGGAATCAAGGGCAACAAAATAATCTTCCTCCACCACAAGGAAAACATGCCTCAGAAGCTCCTCCAACCAATTTAGCAATGGGATATCTTGAAGCAAAATCAGAGTTCTCTTTCTAGCCTGAATTGAATCAAGAAAATGACGTTGATATCCTTATAGAAAATCAATAAGAATCAGCTAGTGACTCCCACATTGGTTTCATGAACTACCAGGATGAACTCAAAAGCAAAGGAGAAGCTTTTGATGGATCATATTCAATGTTTACCAGGTCCAAGAACCAATTAGTCTAGCAAGCTAATAAAAGGAAGCTAGAAGAGCAACCTCAGCCAATAGTTATGATTGCTAAGCATAGAACCACTCTAGCTTTTCAGTCAAAGGATCCGGTGATCATCCAAAAGGCAAATACATCAATTTCACCTTCACCTTCTATTTCAATTTCACAAACCAGCCCTCCTCCCATCCCTCCTAAAACCCAAAAGTTTTAAATACCTTCCACTGTACCTAGCTCAATTCATCCATTTGACATAATTGATCATGTCAAAAAGACAAAAATATAGATGTCTAAATTTGAATATTTGTAGTTCAACCCTAATCAATTGGATAAGTTGGTCCAATGTGTCAAGAACCAAACCATCCCTGCAAGACAAAAAGCTAAAAAGGTAACTCCTGATTCTCCAAAGAACATTCCCATTCTTAATAATCTTGTCATTACTCCTCTAGCTACTCTTGGAAAAATAGAACCTTTCTATGTTTCCCTGTTAATAAATGGTCTCAAGCTAAGTAACTATATTATAGACTCATGCACATCTGACAATGTCATGCCTACTAAAGTAGTGGAGTCTTTGGGTCTCACACTGACCACGAAATTTGGGATATATTTCTCCATGGAGAACAAGCAAGTACCATTTCTAGGGTAAATCAAAGATGCTCAATTTTCATTTGCAGCCTTTCTAGACAAGAAAATCAAGATGACTCTCTTGGTGGCTGACATCTCAGCATCCTATGGCATTTTGCATGGATGAAATTTTTGCAAGGATGTGGGAGGACAACTAAGCATGGACCTATTTGAGGCAAGGATCCCTATAGAAGGCGTAATGAAGAGGTTGCTCCCTAAAAAGGAGGCAAAATATGTGGTCACCTAGACATCAGCCCTTGAAGCTCAAAATTTTTTTGAATCTGTAGGTATGGGTAATTACTTTCTATCTATGGTCAAAGTGCATGAAGCCTCTGATAAAATTCTTGAAAGTGTCAACCCAAAAATTAGTTCAACTAGAACAACAAAAGAACTAGTATGTTGCAATATAGATGAAGAAGGACTCTCCCTCTCTAATGAAGGAAAGTCTAAATAAAAATCAGTATTTGATGGGGTATGGACTCTAGAATTCGATGGTAGCTATTCCTCTACCGATTCAAGAGATAGGATTGTGTTGATATCTCCTCAAGGAGATATGTTTCTTTCATCTAACAAATTACAATTTAGCAACACTAATAATATAGCTAAATATGAATCTCTACTGTTTGGAATGAAGACTTCTCAAGACAAAGGCATTCAGTTTCTTCATGCCAAAGGGGATACTAAATTAGTGGTTTATCAAGTGAGAAATCTATACCAAACCAAGAATGAAAGATTACGCCACTACCACAACCTAGTTTGGGACGAAATTGAAAGCTTTGATGATTTCAACATTTTTGCCATACCCAGAGAGTCTAATGACAGAGCTGATGCACTTGCTATTTTAAGAACTCTTTTAATTCCTCACTCAAATTTCAAAGAAGATAGGTATACTATTGAGCTAGTCTGTAGACCAAGTGTTCTTGACAATGTTGATCATTGGTAAGTATTCGATGATGATCATCAAATCATTGCTTTCCTAAAATGAAAAGACAATTTTGAACAACTACATTTTGAAGGTGGTAAATCTCAAAAATATGAATTAGCTTCTAAATCTAGTTCAGATATAAATGAAGAAAAGGAAATAAAATTCTTGAAGGCTTGGTTTCTCTTGGAAAACTATTTGACAAGCATGAAAGATTCATCAAACAACAACAAACAGATTCAAATTTTTCTCAGAGATTTGATCAAGTAAATCTAACCACTAAAAGAAATTCCAAGATGGTTAGTATTGGTAAGTGCTGCACTCCTAAAGAAAGATTCAAGTTCACCACTTTACTCCGTCAATACATGGATGTCTTAGCATATTCTTATGAAGACCTGAAGTCTCTCAGACCTGATGAAATTTGCCATGACATTCCTCTCAAGGCTGATTCAATGCCTTATAAGCAAAAATATAGATAGTACAATTCAAAAATATCAGGTACTATTCTATCTAAGATACAAAAAATATTAAATGTTACAATCATCTTCCCAATCCATCATTCCACATGGATTGCAAACATAGTGCATGTAAGGAAGAAGAATGGTGAAATTTGCATTTGTGTAGATTTCAAGAATCTGAATTAGCCATCTTTGAAATATAATTATTCATTGCCAGTTATGGAACAAGTGCTTCAAACAGTGACAATTTCAAAGATGTTATCAATGTTGGATGGCTTCTTAGGATATAAGTTGAAGTTGGTGAAGCAGACCAACACAAGACTTCATTCACCACACCTTGGGGTACATTTGCATATAGAAGGATGCCTTTTGGTTTGATAATTGTTGGTGCTACCTTTCAGAGAGTAATGGATCTGGCTTTCAAAGATGAGATAGGTAAATTCATAGTCGTATACCTTGATGACTTGACTATCTTTTCAAATCATCAATCTGATCATGTATGCCACCTACAATAAGTGTTGGAGCACTGCAACCAGAATGGTATTTCTTTGAACCCCAAGAAGTCTATTTTTGGAGTAACAGAGGGGAAACTCCTTAGACACATTGTGTTTAAAGAAGGCATAAAGATTGACTTAGATAGAGTCAAGTCTATTCAAGAGCTTAATTTTTCTACAAGTAAAAATGATGTTCATACTTTCTTCGAAAAGGTGAATTTATTAGGAGGTTCATCCCCAAATTTGTTGAGAGGACTAGACACATTGTGAACATGATGAAAGGGAAGACCACATTTAGCTGGACTAAAGAAGGCAAGTCAGCATTTTAGAATATCAAGACTGCCATTGCCCATGCCCCTACCTTGGTTTGTCTAGATTACAACAAAGATTTCATCATATACAGCTATGCTTCTAAACACATGCTTTCAACAATTCTTGTTCAACAAGACAAGGAAGGTATGGAGTCTCCTATTTCTTTCATGAGTTGCCCTCTCAAAACCCATGAGATGAAGTATTCAAACGTAGAGAAGCATGCTTATGCATTGATGAAAGCAGTCAAACATTTTTGCTTCTATATTTTGAATTCACAAACTACTACCTTAGTTCTTGACACCACAGTCAAGTCCATAATAACTGAGCAAGAGTTTGGCACAAAAAGAGGCAATTGGATTGCAAAGATCCAAGAGTTTGATCTAGACATTAAGCCAACAAATTTGGTTAGGGGAAAAGGCCTATGCTAATTAATTTCTAACAATAAGCCAAAATATACATAGCATAAAGAAGTTGAAGTGGAAGATACTCCAACAGTCCTTTTTGTCTCCACTACCAATGAGTGGTATTTAGGTATTGCTCATTTCTTTACTTATGGTGAATGTCCTGCTCATTTGTCTTATAAATAAAGGAGGACTATCAAGTTAAAAGCTACCAATTTTGTCTTTTGGGATAACGGCTTGTACAAGAGAAGCATAGATGGAGTATTCCTTCACTGTGTAGACAAAGAGCAATAAAGCCAACTTTTGAAATCTTTCCACAATCTGGTCTTTATAGGACATTTTTTTAGTCATTTGATTGCTCACAAGATTCTGTGAGCTAGGTATTACTGGCCAACTCTTTTCCAAGATGCATATAAATGGGTGAGAAAATGTGAACTCTACCAGCAATTTGTTGGAAGACCCAAGTTAGCTACCCTACCTCTCAAGCCAACAATCATAGAAGAACCTTTTTAGCAATGGCAGATTGATTTTATTAGAACTATAAACCCATCTTCAAGTGCTATACATGATTATGTCATTACATCAACTGAATATTTCACCAAGTGGGTAGAAGCAATCCTAATTAAGCATGCTACTTCAGAAGCTGTATGAAATTTCCTCAAGGAGAATATCATTTCTAGTTTTGGAGTTCCAACCAAAATTGTTACTAATAATGCAGCTTGTTTCACCTCCTAGGAGATTACACAATTCTGTTTCCATTATGGAATTATACTCTCTCACTCTTTTGATTATTTTCCATAAGGGAATGGACAAGCTGAATCCAAAAATAAGAACCTGGTAACTATCATCAAGAAGCTAGCATATGACAATCAAAGGACATGGCATAAAGCATTGATTGATGTTCAATGGGCAGATAGAATCACACCAAAGAGGGTAATTGGTATGTCTCTTTTTCAACATATTTATGGTATTAATGCTAAAATTCCAATCACCTTAGAATTTCCAGCCTTGAAATTGGTAAAGGAAATTGAAGATCAGACATATGAAAGCTCTCTTGATAAGAGAATCATGTGCCTAACTGAGCTAGATGAACAGAGAACCATGGTGATTGACTGAATTGTTGCTCATCAAAGCTTGGTAAAGAAACTCTTTGACCTGAAGGCCAAAAATCATGATTTCTAGATTGGAGATCAAGTCCTGTTGTGGGACAAAAGGAGAGAACCAAAAGGGATGCATGGAATGTTTGACTCCCTCTGGAGAGGTCCATTTATAATTCATCAACACATTGGTGAAAATGGATTTTTGTTGAAATATCAAAATGGCACACTCTTTTCTCTACCTCACAATGCGCAGCATCTGAAACACTTCAACTCTTGAAGTATCAGATCATTACATCTGTATATATGCATATTTGTATAGTTTTTAATTCTATTTTGTTTTGTTTGTTTTCATTTTTGGGTCCTTTCATTTCTGGGTAGCATGACTCCATAGCCTAATGGCATACTTCAAGGTACCAGAGATTTTGGATTCTACTCTCTTCAATTCTTTTTTATAATTGATAGAAGTTCCCCAACTAGAGCCAGCTGTTGTACCCCAAAATATCAATCATTTTTGGGACAACATTTGAACTATTTTGGTCCTACAAACCAAAATTGTCTCTTTCCTTTTAAAAATTTGTCTTGGGCATTCAAATTCCTCATTTTTCAAGCTTCTCAAAAATCTATGGACTCTATAGGCTTGAATCTATGGATTCTATAGGCTTGAATCTAGAGAATCTACAGGCTTGAATCTATGAACCCTGCAGGAAGACAAAATATACAGACTCTGCAGGCTAAATTCAATGGGCTTCATAGGTTGATTTCTACGGAGTCCTCATGAAAGAAGCAAGCTTTCAACACTTAGGTGATCCCAAAGTTATTTTAATGACTGGGTTCAACAAAAAGAGTTCATTGGCAAGCTTCTAATCAAGAGTTCAATTGCTTCCAGTTTCAAAGGATTATTTAGTCATATTCAAAGGTTCCTACAAGTAGGTTCAATAAAAAAGAACAAGTTTCTGAGGCTTAAACAATTGAATCATTGAACCATTGAACCACTTAGGTTCAACAGGTTCAATGGGTTCAAGGATTAATATGATCAATGGGTTCAAGGTTCAACAAGTTCAATGCATTTTGTTTAACAGGTTTAAAAGCTCTCAATACAACTGTGAAGTTCAATCGCCAAAGGTCATCACTTTGGTTTAATCAAATGGTTTTTTGGCTTGGTTCAAAGGCTTCATTTGAACCGTCGAACCAAAGCTTGGTTCAACGGTTGGTTCATTTAGTTAGTTCATTTAGTTAGTTCACTTAGTCAGTTCATCAACTTGAACCATAAACTTAGTTCAAAGTTTGGTTCATTGACTTGGTTCATGGCTTGGTTCAAAGCTTGGTTCATCGGGTTGGTTCAAAGGAGTGGTTCAAAGGAGCGATTCAAAGCAAAAGACTAAAATATTCTCTCAAGGGACAAGTGCCCTTATAGAGGGCACTTGGTTGACAAAATTACCCTTTAGAAGGGTTGTTTTCAAAGAAGCCACAAAGGTAAGATCTTTCAAAATTTTGTCTAAGGCAATTGAAAGACAAAAGGATTTCCTTTGGGAAAAAAGACTAAGGCAAGAAATAATTCTTTTGTACTTTTGTCTGAAGGAATTCTTTTGGACAAAAAGTCTGAAGGAATTTGGGAAAGAAGCTGCAGGAAGAAAGCCCAAAAGAATTTTCAAAATTTTGAAAGATAAAGCAATAAAAAAATTTCTATAGACCTTTTGTCCACAAGAATATGTTCGCGGACTTTTTGTCCGCGAGAAAATGCCTGCAGAAAAAGCCCGTGGGAAAGTGTCCATAGAAAAGACCCGTAGGAAATCTCTGAAAGATGAAGAAGGACTATGAAGGGTAGGTTCCCTTACAGGGGACTCTTGGCTACCAACTTAAAGGACACTCCCCCAAAGCCGAAGGGTCACCTTCCCTTTGGGAGGATGCAAAACAAAGGACTTAGCGACCCACCAAAATAAAGAAGCCCAAAGGCCATCCGAAGACCACTTGAAGGGCAGATACCCTTGCGGGGGGCTCTTCCCAACCTAAAGTGAATCATTTCTCAAGGCTCGAAGGGTATGATCCTTTTGGGAAAGCTCAAATGACAAATTTGAAGGAATTCCTGAGGAAAGTGACGTGCTCGCAAACATAAAAGTTATGACAATGAAATAGCTATTGATCCTTGTAAGTTGAAATCTATGGAGCTGAATGCATTTAAAGGCTTTAAGGCCAAGATCAGTAGGAAGTGACTAAGGAAAAAATATATCAAATTGAATCAAGGACCCGATTCAATTAACCAGAAAAGGAGGAACGATGAAGAAGGATCATATCACTAGGTGGACATTGAAAGATGCAAACTTTCAAAAGCATGACTTGTTTCTCTGCATTGAGAAAAGAAAATGGGTAGATGTGCCTAAATTCCAGCCTACCTTCTTAACAAATTTCAATGTAACATGATGTGTTACTATTCTTGAGTCCTTCTTGAAGAGGCTATATAAGGGACTCTTTTACTGTAAACGGATCTCTCTCTGACAATCAGAAACAAAACTCTACCTAAATTGGAAGGCATTATTGAGACTTTGAGCTTAGATTGTTGATTATATTTTGTTATTGGAATAAGAAATCAAGTGACTTTTCAGACTTTGTGCTATGATATATTTGTTGTTGGGGAAATTGTTCTTATGTCTTTTTCCTTAATATATATTTTTTTCTTAATTTCAATAAGCAAAATTAGTGAAATTTGTCAGGAAGGTGTCCTGAAGTCAATTGTGGAGAGACTTTGTGCCCCCATAATTTACTTTGGTGTGTTTTCTTTTCATTTCTATGTAAAGGACCTTGAGATGACTTTGTGCCCTCATTGTCCTTTGTATCTCACTCTTGGGCAATTCAGGTGGAGACTTTATGCTAAATCTCAATTTGCTGGTTACTACGTCCTTGGTTACTTTTTGCATTTACTACCAAGAGTATTCTTGTGGTTTGCCGAATAGTACTTCTGAAAGAAGAGGAGTGCTTTTTGTCATTTCCCTTGAGTTTTTCCTTTGATTTTCACACATCATCTCTGAAGAAAGAGAGATGGATGGTTTGTCCCACCCTTGAGTATTATTTTTTGTTTATATATATATATATATATACACACACACACACACATATATATATATACATATATATATATATATACATATATATATATATATACATATACATATATATATATACACATATACATATATATATATATATATCCATAGGGAACCTCCCATTGATGAGAGGAGAGATTATTCCCCTTTTGATGTGGTAAACCTACACATTTGGATGACCAATCTTCCTACTTTGGCTAATCAGACCTATTTTGTTTATCAGTATGATGATCGACAAAATATTCAACCAACAATATGTACTCTTCTATTGGTCCTAGACTTTTCACTACTTGCTTTCAATGGGAATGTTCTTTAATCCTAGATTTTTCCAATGGTAAGTGGGACTAGAAAGGTGATTGGCTTGGATTTACATCTACATGTCTGAGATTTCATATAGATTATAGTAAGAGCTCTTCTATTTTTGGTTAGGTTTTTCTTGATGGATTATTTTGTATTTGGTTAAGGCTGGAAGAAGGAGAGGCTTTGTGTGGCCTCTCTTAGATAGGATATGATCATGTAAAATCCCTATTTCAAGTCTTCTAGTTCCTTGCTAACCTCTAAAATTCAATCATGTTTGGGATTAATCTTTTTTTATGAGTTGGGTGTCTTGGCCTTATTATTGCTCTTGGATAAGTATTATTTTAGTGGTGAATCTAAATTACTTCATGAATATTCTATTTTATATGATATAATTTGGTGATATTATGGGGTAGCCAACAACATAGGATCACCTATATTTTAGGGTATAATATAAATTTAAAGGTCATATTATGTACTTTGTAAAATAAATTTCCTCCTATATATGTATATAGCCTACACCAAGAAAGCTAATCTGGGGGCATTCACCCATATATATAATATATAAATTTTTTGGTAACCAGTAGGTGGGAGACTATAACTAAGTGTTAGACAATAGTAATTAGGAGTCAAATGACACCAATGTGGTGCTAGGAGATGATAGAAATTAGTTATCTAATGATAGTAAATAGGTATCAAACAACTGCAACAAATTATCAAATAATGATAACCAATCATCATTTGTTTATAGTATTGATTTGATGCCTTATGTTGAAAGTGCTAAGGCATCAAAAAATCCCTAAACTTAAATATTATTGCATATTTTATTTATCTTAAAAAATTATGTAATTTTAAAAAAAGTCTTTGTAATTTGCTTCCATATGTAGAAGTTACAACCCTAAAAAGGTATGGATCCATCATTACTCGTATAGATGGATGAATTCATGATGTATTCATGTGAATTTAGGGTGATTAAATTGTGAAAATTCATGATGCGGTTATACAACTATAATTTGACTACATTATGTAACTACATGAAGCAGGGTGAATGCATCATGCAGTCATCTGCCTAGAAGTGCAATGTTGACTCCCTAACTTCCTGAGGTGGTAAATTTTTCATACGGATTTGGATTATGATAATATTTTTAAATTATAAAACTTTTCAAGAGGAATATAAATATATTATAATATCTATGTTTATATAAATTTTTTGTAAAAGAACCTCAATTTTGCATGTTTCATCACTTGAATCCCCTGCATAGTTAACCACCTAGATCAATAGATGACAAGATGATGCAATCATGGGACATCATTTTGTAGTTAGGAAAATACATTATATAATCAGGCAACTACATGATATAATCAATTGACTATAGGATGTAGCCACCTGACTACATGGTGTAGTCATATGACTACATGGTACAGTTAGATGACTTTATGGTGCATTCAATTAGATCATTGCAACATAGAGTTGCCCAAATTTAGGATATAGTCATGGGACTACATGATTCAATTAAATGAATGCTTCGTGTAACAACTTGATTACATGGTACAATTGGGTGACTACATGATGCATTCACCTAAATGCATCTTGAAATCACTTAAATACACCATATAGTCACCCAAATGAATCATGCATTTGAATAACTACATGATGTAGTTATCTAACTACATCATGTAGCTATTTGACTACTTCACGTCATTGATAGCCACATCAAGTAGTTAGGCAATTGTATTATTTAGTCAGATGATTATATGTACTTTTGGGATGGTGTTTCTACTCAAATTGGATTCAACATGTGCTACCTCATAATTCACCTAGAATATTATACACCTTCCACCATTATTCACCACCATTGTGAAACCAATTTGCCTAGTGACCTCAAAGATTTTTTAATAGAGGCCACTATAATTTTTCCTACTTCTGGCATTGTTGTTACTTTTTATGGGTAACAGATCAAGAAATGGTGATTTTTTCTCATCATAAACTATCCATCCTTGGCACTAATCCTTCTTGGAATGTGGTTAGTAAGAATCGTCTAAAAAAATGACATTCTTAGAAGCAGGGTTATAATGCTTCAACAAAATCCAATGATTTAATTTAACTTACACCATCATTATATATATATATATATATATATATATATATATATATATATATATATATATATATATATATATAGACACACACACACACACACACACACACACACACACACACACACACACACACACACACACACACACACACACACACACACACACACACACACACACACACACACACACATAAGCACATGCACGCACACACGCACGCATGTACACACACACCCAGACACACACACACACACACACACACACACACACACACACACACACACACACACACACACACACACACACACACACACACACACACACACACAAATTTTATAGACTTATATTAATAGTTTCTTTTATGTTTGTTTTAAGGACCTCCCCAATATTAACTTTCATTTCTTTCATATCATGCCTTACAATATTCAACCAAAATAAATTCTAAAAAAAATCATACATCCATAAATCTATATACGCAAAAGAAATTATAAACTATATAATAATATTTTTTTTCAAATTAAATAAATTTAAAAAAAAATTAACCAATCATATTCGAAACCTTTTACATAAATTAAAAATTATATAAAATCTATACTTTAAAAAACCTTGTAAAAATTCAAACATTTCGTCTTTATTTAAAAAGTATATAAAATTTATATAAAATTAAGTTGTTCATATATTTAAGAGATGTAATTTGTTTATATAAACCCCAAAAAAAGGTTTACACATGAACCTATATATGTTTATCCTATATTTCAAAAACATTAACTAACCTAATTAAAATATAATAATTACATTGCGTAGGATCCTAAATATTCAAGTTTCGCATTCTTCTTAAATTTGCATGTGTTTAGATAAAAATAAACACCTTAAAAATAAATTATGTATCCTTATGTTAACAATTCGTTCATACCATATTTACATACAAACTCAAGTTCTGTAAAACATAACTTGTTGGATATCTATATTTTAAAATAAAACATAAACCTTTTATTTTAATATTAAACTTATTAAAAATAAAATAAAATATATTTACTTTAATATATGCACATGCCTATTAACATTATATAGTGCTTAAAATTATTGAAAAAAAATCTATAAAACTTTTATTTTAATATTAAAGTTATATATAAATATTTTTAATTTTTATAAATATAAATGTATAAATTAAATTTACTAAAAATATTGACAGATTTATTGGATTTAAAATAATTAATTGCTATAGAGGAAAATATATCATCCATATCAAGATTTTGTTTTCTTTTTTCCCCTGTATATCATTCATATGATTTTTCCAATTAAGTTTTAAATCTTGTTCGTAAATTTCTACTTCAATGACATCTTTTGGGTTCTAAATTTATTTTTTCCATCTTTTATTTTATAAGTAGCTCTTCGACAAAAGTGCATATGTACGTAATTGAATTTTCTAATTATATAATAGATTAAAGTAACACATTATTTTAATTTTCTAATCTATTTATTTAAATACTATAAATTTAAATAATTTCAATAATAATAAGTTTTTTATGAATAGTTTCAATAGTAATTTAAATTATTTTTTATTATTTTTATATTATATTTATAATTTTAATTTATTTATAGTTGTATATATATATATATATATATATATATATATATATATATATATATATATATATATATATATAAAATATATAATTATACATATTATACATTTCAAAGATCATAACAATTATTTTAAGGTAGAAATTATTTATATAACATTAAAAATATTAATAATATATAATTATACATATTATACATTTAAAAGACCATAACAATTATTCTAAGGTAGAAATTGTTTTTAAAGATAACATATATGTATTTATTATTTATTTTAACACACACACACACACACCCACACACACACACACACACACACAATATTTTTTTTTTTTAAAAAAAATTATAAAAAAGCATACATGATATTAAACGAGTGGGAAAACAAATTTGTACCAAATAAAATGCGAATCACTTTTTAATGTATTAAAAATAATAAAAAATTAATTTTCTTATGAACTCCAACTTCAGGATGATGATTTTTGGGACACGATTATTAACTCATAATTACATACACAAAAAACACATATGTATTTAAATGTGTGTCTCAACATATAATAACCCATGGCTTTGCATATAGAGTTTTTTTAGTCAAAAGATAATAAAATTTATAAGTCCATAACGTAATAGTAAACATGAGGGTGACTCATATGATCAAAAAATAGGGGTCCCAATAGGATGAATTACATACACCCCTTCTAATAAACTTTGTCCCAAAGTTTAATTAAAAAACATAAGGATAAAGACATTGCATTTAAAAATAATTTTCCCAAGTAGTAGAACCTTGGTTGTATTGCTCCCATTGTACCTTTACTTGATCAAATTCATGGTACTGAAGTCGAATTGACATTTGGTTTATACTCATCATGGGATCTATCTTGGATGAACTTGTAACCACTGGTAGAGAAGACCAATAAAGCACACGTGAAGGGTCAAACATATATTTTATTAACACATAAACAACAAAAGAATCATGCATCCTAAACATGTTGGGTGGAAATCAAGTCAATAATAAAATTGAATAAGTCACTCTAAAACCTCAAATGGTCCTAAAAATCATAGTGACAACTTACATCCTTCACTAATTTGACCTACACCCTTTCATGGTTTTATTAACAAGGATACCATCTCCAACCACAAAACTTTTATTAGTCTTATGAAAATTTGCATGTTTTTTCTATCTATGTTGTGCCTCATTGAGTGTTTTCTGAATCTTCACAACCTTTTATTCCATCTCTTTTATCATATTGAGAACAATCAAAACATGGTCCTAGAGATTTCTCCAACATAATAGAGTTATGTATGGTTCTCCACATAACATTACATAGGAAACCATGATAATGGAGTTATCATACCTAATTTTTATGCAAATTCTACCAAGTATAGATAATTATCCCCTTGAGGTTTTTAGTCCATGACATATGTTCATATCATATCCTATATGACCTAATTAACCCTTTTGGTATGCCCATCTATTTTACTAAAAATTACCTTTATACCCAAATCTGCCTAAAATATTGTTCAAAAGTGGGATGTAAAAAATGAATCCCTATGTGAATTATTTTATGTGGGATGTTGTATAACCACACAATCTAATTCACATGCAATCAATATCCTCTACCTCACAGGTATCCTTGGTTGGAAATAAACGTGCAACTTTAGTTAATTTGTCAATAATTAATGGTATGGTTTTATGTTTCCATTGAGTAAGATCCAACCCAAGAATGAAGTCCATAATCACCACATCTCATTTCCATGCAAGGATGTCATGAGGGTATAAAAATATATATAGATACCTATGTTTAGTTTTCACTTGTTAAAATTCTAAGCATTGATAAACATACTTCATTACTTCTCTTTTCATTTATAACTAGTACAATGTTTATAGACCTCTATATATTTTATTTAATCTACGATGACTAGTATATAAGGATTTATGTGCTTCAAAAATATATAACCCTTCACTTCTCCAACATTAGGATCATAGATGCACTATTGATATAGTAAAAGTCTATCATCTACCATATAATAGTTAGAATACTTGGGTCAAAACATTACTTTATTGTCTTGAAGTGCTATGGTGACTTATTTATACCAATCATTTTTAATTTAAAGTTATAAAGTATGGCCTTTCAAGTTGTATTTTACAACTTACATAGAATGTAAATGATGTATTTTATTTTGTACATCAACCACTTTATTATGTTTTTATTTTATTTAGGCAATATTATAATCATAGGTAACCAAAAATACCATCCTATGGATTTGTATAGACGTTAGATTTGGTTGAGTGAATATGTGTGTTAAAATTATATGATTAGTTCTAAACACAAACAATCATCTAATAAGGTATTATCTGCACATTTGTAATACATGCACCACTATTATGAGCTCTAAATTGTGAGTCTTATAGTTAAGGTCATAATCCTTGAGATTTATTTATTCATAATCAGTTACTCAAACTTATTCAATTAATAATCCACTATGTTATTCATGAGTCACATCCATACAAAAAATTAAATCCTTATCAATGTCTAAAACTACTAAAATAGGGGTCCTTGACCTTCTGAAACACTTCTTCAAACTGGGTACTCAGTGAAGATAAAAAATTCCAAGTCCTTTTGTATCCAACCATTCTTTTGATGTTATTTTCTCTCTCAACATCTTCTTGAAGTCTCACCATATCAATAGCTCAGAGGAGATTGATGGCTTAAAATGGAATAGATACCATTGTAGCAATTGATTACTAAACCAATTCTATAATTAGTTAATCTCTCATATTAATATTACCTTATGGTCTACTAAAAAATTATATATACCTTGGGGACTTCCTAAAGCTAATTTAAATATGAGGTTCATCATGGATAAGAAACCTCTTATTTGGAATAGTCTTTAAAGGATTCATTTTCATGGGCCCTTTTGGTTTGTCTTCTTTATATTTTTTTTTGAATATGTGAACCACATCTTCCATCATTGTAATTTTTATGGAGAATATGGTCTTGGTTATTTGTGAAATTAATATACATTGAATGGCATTAGGCTATATTTAGGAACTTTTAATTAACTGAATAGAATGGGAAACATATCGTTTTAGAAGTATTTTGGATTTGAAATCATCTCTAATCATATGTGGCTTATAGAAATAAATAAATAATATAATATTAAATAACTTCTCCCTCTCTGAATAAACTCATACTCTTAAAATGAAGGTCCTCCTTCAAGATGTTTTAAGGCTAAAGTTTCATATATAAGAAATAAAATCACTATAGACAAATACCATATTCTCTTTGAATAGAATTTATTTATAAATAAGTTAAACCTCCCTCTTCAAATCAACAAATGTTTATTGGCATCTTGGAATCCCTTAAGTGATAGTTATGTTGATATACATTTCTATAGGTAATTTAAATGTAACCTATGTCTTTTCAGATTTGGTGGCATCTTAAAATATAATATAATATAAGTGTTATCCATTTATGCCTTCAACATTCCATGGTCTCCCAATAATTTAACTAAAAAACTAGCTCTTATTAGAGGTTTGAGAAATGCTATTGAATCTAATTTTATGAATTACTTTTGGAAGGTGATATTCTCTTTCGATTTTCAAGGCTATGAAATCAACAATATCTAATCAATGGTAAATCTTTTCTATCATTCAATATATCTTCGATTGCCTTCCTTTGTTGAGAATATTGATTTTTCTCACAATTATCATGAGACTAACTCTCCATCATATTTATTACCTATTTTTGAGCTATTCACCTTCCTCCTATGATTATTTTCATTTTGAAGGTTACCTCCTTAGTAATATTTCCCCCTTGTTTAGGAAGAATGAAGATAATTAATTATAAAACACTTTATTTGATTACATCTTTCCATTAGATCAACTATCATAAAAGGAATTGGTAGTTTAGATTTCAAATATTTTGTTGTACTATCAAGTTTCCCTCCCTACTTTTAATTATTAGAATGATTTTATTTAAGGTGAATGAAGAATCATTATATTTTACCTTAGGTTATATCATAGTCAAAAAAAATTGAGTTATCATCCATGTTTAGCACTTGAGGGATGTTTTACAATATGATGACCAAGGCTTATTATGGTTTCATTTTTCATATCTTCTTAGTGACGCTTCCTTCTTTTACTTCTTGAAGTAGATGCCTTAACAACTGGTTTATGTTATTGGCCTGGGGTTTTCTTTGTGAAGCTTATAAGATTTTGTTCCTTGGTCTTCTCTCTTGTATTTGGCTAGATGGATTTATATTTTATTGTGCTTTTTTAATTTCTATCCATCTCAATTTATTCTCATGAGGATATATATGTTATTTATTAATTTCATATACTAATCTATTATTTTTTACCATGAGCTAAATGACCCTTTTCTCTTATTATGTTGGATCAAAAACATCCAAGAGAACATGCACACATGCATGTGATTTTCATACATTTATTTTAACATATATCCATGTACACTTAAAAAGGGATCCATTAAATATATAACTTGCACAATATATACAAAATTCATTGAAATTGTATGTACCTATATTCATAGTTTCTCCAAGGACCTCCCTAATACTAACTTGCATCCCTTCAATATCATACCTTACAATGTTCAACCAAAATAAATATAATTTTTCTTATCATATATACACAAGAATATATAAAAAATAAATTATAAACTACATAATAATAATTATCTTTAAAATAAATAAAATAAAATAAAATAGATATAATTAATCATATTCAAAACATAACATACAAAATTTTAAATTTTATAAAATTGATACAAAAATAAAGTGTAAAAAGTCAAACATTTCATACATATTTAAAAATTATATAGATTCTATACAAAAATAAGTAGTTAGAACTCAAACATTTAATGTTTATATTTAACACATATTTTTGATTAAATTAGTAAGAAGAAAGGGTCTTGAGCCTTATACAAAGTAGTCCTGAGGGCAGAAAGGTCTCAAACATGCCATAAATAACACATTAATAACACATAATAGACTAAATAATAACCAAACCTGACCTAGCAAGTCAAACACGCTTGGCCCAAAAGCATATCTATGAAACATGCTTTGGTAGACATCACTTTCTCCTTTGGACAATAGTGTAATTAGAAATATTATCTTCATTCTCAAAATTAGGAGATGAAGGAGGTCAAAAAATCGCCAATTCCTCATAAGGGGGTGGCGCCTCAGGTGAGGACACAACAACATCAGCCCCAACAATAAATAATGCACTAACAGTACTAGTCTTGGTCTCAACCACAATAATAAAAATAATAATATCATGGGAGATAGCAAGGGAGGACCCTATTATAATTCCAACGATAGCAGGGAAAGTCCATGCAACAGTCCCAAAAGCTACAATTGTAGTGGAGGTCCCAACAGTAGTCTCATAATCATTAGCAAAAATAGGGGAGGACTTTGTAGCAGTCCCAGTAATAGATGAGTCATGTAGTGGGGTAAAGGAATCCTTTCCATCATCACAAAGAGGCTTAGAAGTAACTGAGTCAAAATTATTGACATCAACACCTAATATAAGGTGTTCTTAAAGAGGACCCTTTCACCAAGATGAAGCCTGAATAACCTTCAAGTGGGGGCATTCAAAATCTAAATAACCCGTATTAAGCCACATCTGACAACAAAATAGATTACTTTCATAATTCAAAGTCTAACACAAAGAGCAACCAACAACTTAGAACACAACACATGTTATGTATATATAGAAAATAAAATTAAATTAAAAATGGTTTACACATAAACCTATCTTTATCCTAATTAATTAAAAAATAATAATTCCATTAAATAAGAGCCTATGTATTCAATTTTAACATATAATTTTTTTATTTTTACACATATATACCCCAAAACATACACTCCAAACATAAATTATGTATCCTTATGTAAAAAAATTTATATAAAGTATATTCCATACCATATTTACATACAAAATTAAATTTAGTTAAATATAACTTTTAAGTATTCATGCTTGAAACTAAAATAGTGTATAATTACTTCAATATGTACACATGCTTCTTAAAAATAAGATTATATAATATTTAAAATTAAAAAAAAAATCATCATTTTTATATTAATTATATAATATATATTTCTAATTTTTATAACTATTAATTATATAATTTAAATTTATTTAAAAATATTAACATATTTATTACATTT
Source organism: Torreya grandis (assembly GCA_037957365.1). Lineage (NCBI taxonomy): Eukaryota > Viridiplantae > Streptophyta > Pinopsida > Cupressales > Taxaceae > Torreya > Torreya grandis. The sequence goes on from JARHVA010002205.1 coordinate 107,960, forward strand.
TAAATATTGAATTATTTGAGAAGATTTTATATATATATATATATATATATATATATATATATATATATATATATATATATATATATATCATTTTATTTGTTTTTTTTCCTCTACATATAGTTCATGCTTTCTTTCAATTAATTTTAAAATATTAGTTTATATATACTCAACGACATTTTTTTGGGGGTCTAAATTATTATTTTTCATCTTATGTTTTTAAAATAGCTCTTCAACAATAATTAAATTTAAAAATTATATAATTAAAATAATATATTAGTTTAATTTTTTAATTTATTTAAATTTTAATAATTTATATATTTTCAATAATAATAATAATATGTTTATGAATAATTTCAATATTATTTTATATGTTTTTAATTTTTTTTATTTATATTTATAATTTTTATTTTTAAGAAATATAAGTTATTAAATATATAAAATAATTATGTATCTAAAAATATGTTTAAAATATTATAATAATTATTTTAAATTATTTTTATTATATATAATAAATATAAATAATAAAAAATATTTAATATTTATAAATTAAAAAATAATTTAAAAGAAAGCATACATAATATTAAATGAGTGGTGAAAAATTGAGCCCAACAAAGGGTTTTTTATTGTGAAAATAATATAACACTAATTTTCTTGCACACTCCAACTTTGGCATGCTCAATTTAACTAATAAAACTATATATTTTTATATATAAATGTATATTTTTTAAATGTTAAAAAAGATACGGTATACATTTTAATACATTTTATTTAGTTCTTTCTTTTATCAAATATAATTATAAGTTTTATAAGGATAATAATGTTAAGTTAATATTAAAATTTGGTTTAAGTTTTTTTAAGTTTTTATTTTTATTTAATAATAGTAGATATAAAAATAATATTATTATAAAAGTAATAGAATATATATTATAAAGGAAATTATATGATAAATATAAATTATATTAGAAAATGAAAGGAAGGTAATATTATTTTAAAGGAGAGAGACTATATATTATGAAGGAGAAAACATGATAAAAATAAGTTATATTTAAACATGGAAGGAAGAGATTTTAATGACATCATTTGAATTTATGTTCAATTGATTGAAAAAATAGGGTATATCTTTTTATAAATTATAAATTATTTTTTCAGAAATTATATATCTTGGTGATGATTTAAATTTTATAGTGGTATTTTTATAGTTAAAATTTTTAATCATAAAATATAATTTTTGATATGTGTTAAAAATGAAATAAATTTATAGTTAATATACTTTATATTTTATATTTTTTTGTTTTAAAATAAATTATTTTTAGTTAATTGGTACAAGTGGTGATCTATCAATTGGAGTGCTTTTGAGTATAATAAATATTTATAACCAACAAATAATGTACAAATATTGGCATCCACATGATATAAGTAAATCCTAAATAATCTATATCTTTGACCCATCCACTCTAAGTAACCCACAAAGAATATAAATTATTATTATAGAAGATAATTTTGAAAACATAATTATTAGAAAAGATTTCTTTGACAAATAAAATGGACTGTCAAACTTAACCCTTAAAAGTTTCGAATAAATAATCACATAAAATAATATTAATTTATTATTAAATAAATTCGCTTTGGTTAACTTGTATGGTAGAACTTACGGATAATTACCCATCATGTCAGCAATGAAAGTTAATGCTAGACAAGAAAGAAGAAAGGAAAAAGTGGAAGCATTTGTAGGACTATTACTTGACAGAGATGTCACATAGAAACCCCATAAATGCTATTTTGTTTGAACCTCGAAAAGTAAAAACCTCGTAACTTTTTCCATATAAACGTAAGAATGTAAGAAATAAAAATCGAGTCAATGTCTATCTTTATATAAGCCAATCATATATAAATGACACGCATAATTGAAGCAAAACAGAGGGCATGTTTTCATTTGCTCACAGCCCTTATCAAATCCTCAACTTTATCCATGAGATTACATCCTCTTAAGAATCTGCTAATCTGCATCATATGAGGTGTTAAAAAAGGGAGTAGTGACTGAAAAAGGGAAAGGGGAAAAAAAAAAATTATATGTAAAAGTGAAGATGGCAGTAGCAGACATCATAAAAAATGTAAACGAAGTGGTTGAAGACATTGCTGGGGCGCTTAAACTGTATGACGACGGATCCATTCTTCGCACAGACCGGCATCTCATAATCAACGTTCCTCCTTGCGAAGGAAATGGCGGTGTTGCCAGTAAAGATGTGGTGGTCGATGAGGTACTTGGCATCTGGGTAAGAATCTACCTTCCGCTTTCACTTGTAAGCAAATCCACCTGCTTCTCTAAATTTCCGGTTTTGTTGTATTTCCACGGCGGGGGGTTTTGCTTCCTTTCACCTGCCTTTATTGATTCGGATCGTTTTTGCAAGAAATGGGCTGCCGCCATAGGAGCTGTCGTAGTTTCTGTGAATTACAGATTGGCTCCGGAGCATCGCCTTCCCGCTGCCTACGACGATTCCATGCAAGTGGTTGGATGGCTTCGATCGTCCCGCCCTCACTCTGAGCCCTGGCTAAACGCCTATGCCGATTTTAGTAACGTCTTTCTGGTTGGGGAGAGCTGTGGAGGCAATATTGTGCATCATCTTTTAATGCGCATCACTGCTTCTGCTTCTGAAGCAGATGAAGACGGAGAATTTGATATAAGGGGAGCAGTATTACTTCAGCCTTTCTTTGGAGGGGAAGAACGCACACAGTCGGAGATTGCGTGTCCGGCGGAGGTTCGGGTAAGCGTGAAAGTTTGTGATACGTTTTGGAGATTGGCATTACCAAGTGGAAGCGACAGAGATCACCCATTCTGCAACCCCGTCAAGTACCTCCAATTACGGTTTCCTCTACCTCCCATGTTTATTGTGTTGGGAGGTAAAGATTGCTTGAAGGATAGAGGCGCAGAGTACTTTGAAGCCATCCGCAAGTCAGGCAACTGCAAGCGTATTGAATTGACGTTATTTGATGAAGAAGAGCACGGATTCTATCACGAGGAAGAAGAATTATGTGACCTCAACCCTAATAACATCGAGCTATTACGCCAGGTAGCGCTCTTCGTTTCTTCTAACCGCGGAGCTGATCACTTAAATAACGTTCTGTCCGCTGATATCCCAAGCCTTCTTTAAAAGACAGTTTCATAATTATAATATACGTGTTTTTAAATGATGGATTACAAACGTGATTGACATATTTTTTATGTAAAAGTTTTTATATAGTTATTATGAAATATAAGTTTTATCTAAATTGTATGCTCTAATTTAGTGTATTATTACATTTTGTGGGTTGTTTTTTATTATCATTAATGGTAAATATGAGTTCTAAAAAGGGGCCCTACTCTTTATATGAAATCAAAATAGGTATGATTATACGAAAATAGTTAATACAATATTGTGTGTAAATAAGATCAAAAAGTAATTCAACATAATGATAATGGTAAAATATTAGTAACAATCATAAAATGGTAAAAAATAAATAAGCCTTTTCATTACCAATTTTTTTCGTGATCTAACTCTAATATTCATTAGTTCTAATTCATTTTTTCCTTTTGTTTTCCTTTTTTTATTCATCACCAACCATTCATCTCCTTCTTCATCACCAACCATTCATCTCCTTCTTGATAAGTTAGGCAAGATAAGAATGGAGAGTTCAAGCACATCACCTAGTTTATAATTAAAAAATAGAACCCTGGTTAACAAACCTCCACCTTCTATGTTGGATTTTAATGGAGTCTAGTCCATCAAACCTTCACTAGATTTACATGTAGTATTCTTTTCGGAGTCTTTCACCTCGGTCTCCCCATAAAAAGCTATTTCCACATGGGTTTCTTAGAACATATTTGGAATTTCACTTGCATCTTCACTTTTCTCCAACAACGTGAAATATTGTATGTTCTACACTTACATCTATCCACTAGGTATTTCCTTTCTTTCCCCTAATGCTTCGATAATCATTAACTAGATGACCAGTTTGAATGCATATGTGGCATCTAAAAGTTAAGCCTTCATAATCAATAGGTTGAACCTAAGTTTTATTCCTCACAATCAAATCTACCTGAGCTAAAATCTATCTATTATGGTAACTTCATGCCAAAATCACCAATAAAATTACCTATGAATTTAAAAATATATGGTCCCAAAACTGAAGTGGTAGGTTTGAAATTCGTAGCTAGATCAGTTTTGTATTAAAAGTTTCAGTATGGGGTTTGAAATCAGGATGCCAGGGTTTTGCTAACAACATATTCTTCTACTCCCAAGCCAAAAAATTATAGATTAAAAAAAAAATCTTTCTCTATAGCAAAGTAAAAAATTACTTTGAAAATACCTCTAACACAAGGTTTGATTTTGATCTTACCTTCTAACAACACTTGCTAGTGACCCATGATCCAACCATGGAGCTCAGGTAGTGTAGGGCAAATAAAATAAATTTAAAAATAATTACATTCGAAGAAAATTATTCTTCCTTATTGAGAATCACCTTCAATTCCTTTTCATAAAAAAATGATAGCTTATTTTGATTTAGTATGGGTTAATGACTTAACGTGGCCAAATTTAGAGACAACCATAGCATATTAAGGTCTATTCCCCATGGTATTATGCTATGTAATTATTTATTCCACCTCCATCAACATTATATCATGGCCTACAACAACAAATGCCTCCACCTTAAAGTCTATATTGTGGTTGATCTTCCTCTTTAGGCTCATATTGGCATCGATGAATAATTTGGGGGTGGGCAAGAGGTGGGGAAAGGGTGTAAAATGTCTTATAAGACCCAAGGAAGTCATATCTACTCGATTCAATAATGCTAAGATTCATATTCCCTTGCTCCTATGTTTGCTCATCTTCTAAACTTAATTTCGTGGATCCTATCTTAGCCTCAGCATATGCATGAACATCCTTCCCTCCCTTCGTAATCATCATTCGAACTACTATTATAGTCTCCCTTAACTAATCTAACAATCCAGTCATCACTTAGTTAAATTATTTAAAAGTATAGTTGAGCTAAGTTTCTCACTATTTAACATAATTATTATGTAAGATTAGTGTATTTTTATTTATTAGTGATATTAAACATATGACATGTATCTTCTTGGGGATATTTGGTAAACTTTTACTAATGAAATAACTAGTTCACATCACTCATGAGCTTGAAGCTACTTTTTTACACAATGCTTTTCAATTACGACTACCCTCTCTTTTCTAGATATTTATGTTGGTGAATCATATGAATCTAGAGATACTCATTGACAAGCCCATATGCACTAGTTAATAGTAGGTGTAAAAGATTGTAGAAAATTATTTCAACACTTTAGAGAAATGTATTGTTCTAACCAAATAAAAAATAGATTTACTTTATATTATTCAATATTTTATCATGCTATATTGTAGTTTTCATATCCCACAAACATAAACCAACTTGAAAGCTTTCAACCAAACATACTTTAATGTTAAATCATGTCTAAGTTATGCCACACAAATAATTACTTGGGTCTTGATATTGTCCACTGATGTGTGGGAAAATGTGCTAGATAGATTTATAATTAAACATTTTATTTAATATAATACAGTTATTAGAAATATATTACAATTATATTATATAATAAGCATCACTAGCCTAAGCTTGAGATTTATTTATATTATATATACTATGAAGGTCTATTGTGCCATTACCAAAACTATTTTACTACTAGACATTTGACTAAAAAGTGGAGCATTTTATAATGAAATAAGGAAACCTCATGGTGGATAAATTTCCTCCCCACCCATCTCATAGTGAGTAAACCGAAGCCTAAGAGTGATACTTCATACTCAGATTCAGACATAGAAGAGGAGAATACGAAGGTTGAAGAACACAAAGCATAACCCCAACTCTAATAAAGTTTAAAGAATTATAGAGACTATTACAAAAACTAGGGATCCAACAATTTCATCTTTAGATAACATTGGAAGGGAGGTTTTACACCCAGTTTTGCATGCTTTTAACCTATTAAAGCAATATATCTCTATGGTGGACTACCTAAAGATGGTAAAACCTATCTTCAAGTCAAAACCAATGGATGATGTATTAGTGGAAGATAAATGTTATTCCTTTAATTTAACTAAAATTTATATACCAGTTATCCTATTAACTATTCAATAAGAGGAAGAGTGGACCAAAGTGTATTAAAAAAAAAAAAGGCAAAAGAGGTGAGGTCATTTCTTCCAATATGACCATCCACTCAAGATGGACCCGGAGTAGAAGTTTCAAGAAAGCTGGTTAAAAGTTGTGAACTATGTTTTTTCCCTTAGAAAGCTAATTTTGGTGGGAACATTCATGAAATATTACCCAAATTTACATGGGTTTTTGGAGAATCATCAAATATTAGCAAAGCCTTCTAGGTTAGTAATATGTTAGCTGGGTAGATGATCTGTGGAAGTTAGATATAGCTATTGTTTTAGCTATAACATCATGTTTCACATTTTTAAGCTTGTATATTTTTCCTACTTCTAGAGGCATCTCATGTGAGCTTTAAGTTTTCATCTTTTTCTCCATTTGTACTAGCTTACAGGTCTATCTAAAACCCATATTGTTTAACCTATCAAATAGAAAAACTGATCATCATTAATAGTTATTTTAACCATGTTATTTTTTCCTTATGTTTTTTTAGTATGAATATGAAGTAGTGGATGATGCAACTAAGCATATAAAATATAATGTGAAATAAATATAAATGATTGCTTAATATAATATGAATTGCTTTAGTGGGCCTAGTATTTGTGCCACCAACATAGTTTATTTGTATTACATCTATTAGAATCATCCAGCGTGACCACATACCTAAGTTAGAGTTTGAATTTTTTGTTATTTTTATTTATCTAGTCCACAACTTACCCATGATGATTATCTATTGTTGAAATAATGTTCTTTGAATATGTAAGGAGTTGTTGTATAATAATATTTAGAATTTAAGTATAATTTTAATAAAGTTTTTTTTAATACTATTTTAATTAAATCTTTGATGGACTGTGAAACATCAAATTTCTCACAAAAAATAATGTTATATCAATTTTTCCATAAAATGTATCATGTCATTTATAAAGTGAATATAGCTCACTTATAATAAATAGATTTTATAAATTAACCTTTTTTTTATTTAACTACCAAGATGCATTATATTTAAATGATTACTTCTTAATGTATTAATAGAATAGGGCTACACAATTTCTTAGCTTCTAACTAATTAAAATTGTTGAAGAAAAATAACCAAGGAAGATAATCATGATGGCTCAAGCAAAAGGACATGAAGAAGAATGAAGTAGTTGGATGCCAAACAAAAGGGAAGCAAAGCTGTGATCATCACTTCAAAGTCTCAATCCTAGAAAGAGATTAAGGAGCACCATAAATCTTTGGAGGATTCATCTAACTAGTTATTTTATATTAGTTTCCTTCTTATTTCCATATTCAAATTTGTCCAAGGTCTATTTGAAATTTGGCTTATCTTTATGGGTTTTTCATTTAACTTGGTATTCAAGGATTATTTCTACTTATGTATTTATTTTTTCTTTACTTATACTTTTCATTACTTTGTAGGGTTTCGGGCATACAATTTTTTATAAGACCCAAAGAGGTCAGATCTACTCGATTCAAGAATGTCAAGATTCATCTTTCCCTACTCCCATGTTTGCTAAGCTTTTGACCTTAATTTTGTCAATCCTAGCTTAGCCCTATCTTCCGCATGAGCATCCTTCCCTACCTTTAGAACCATCATTCAAAATAATATTAGAGTCTCCCCTAACTTATGTATTGATCTAGTCACCATTGAAAGGGACCTAAATGGGTTTGAAACCCTAATTCTATCACTATCACCATCAAGAGCAGGAGCCATTTTAGTTTATTATTGATAGGTATTAAAGTATTATATAATTTTTTAGGGGAGTTTATATTAAAACTTGTGGTTATCTTTGTAATTTGAATGGATATTATTTTCATTATTTTAATTGATTGTTTGAGAAAATTTGGTTTAAAATAAATTAAAGTTGTGGATATTATTTTAGTTTTTTTAAAATATAAATGTGTTACTTATAAATTTTGTCATCAAATTCGTATATAAACATTTATTGTAATTGATATGTTGATATTGATATAAAAGTATATATAATATAAAATATGTCATTATTTTTATTATTCTTATTAATATTTGTTATTTTATATTACATTAATTTTCATTAATTTATTATAAATTAGTGGTGTACATTTTTAATATATAATAAATTAATTAAAAGTATAGTTGAGCTAAGTTTCTCATTATTTAACATAATTATTATATAATATTAATGCATTTTTATTTATTAGTGATATGAAACATATCACGTGTACCGTCTTTGGGATCTTTGGTAAACTTTTACACAGCAAATAACTAGTTCACGTCACTGATGAGCTTGAAGCTACTTTTTGAGACATTGCTTTTCAATTAATATTACCCTCTGTTAGCCAAATATTTATGTTGGTGAGTCATATGAATATAGAGGTACTCACTCATGAGCCCATATGCACTGGTTAATAGTTGGTGCCAAAGATTCCAAAAAAATATTTCAACACTTTAGAGCAAAGTATTCTGCTAACCAAATCAAAAATAGATTTACTTTATATTCTTCAATATTTTATCATGCTATATTGTAGTTTTCATATCCCATAAACATAAACCAAATTGAAATCTTGTGACCAAACATACCTTAATGTTAAATCATGTTCAGGTTATGCCATGTAAATAATTACTTGGGTCTTGTTATTATCCACTATTGAGTGAGAAAATGTACTAGATAGATTTATAATTACTCATTTTATTTAATGCAATATAATTATTAAAAATAAATTATAATTATATTATATATTAAGCATCATTAACCTAAGTTTGATAGTTAATTTTATTATATAGACTATGAAGGTCTATATGGTCATTACCAAAACTATTTTACTAATAAACATTTGACTAGAAAGTGCAGCATTTTCTAATAAAAGAAGGAAACCTCTTGGTGGAGAAATTTCATTCCCACCCATCTCACAATGAATGGACTAGAGCCTGAGAGTGATGCTTCATATTCAAATTCATATTTATAAGATGAGGATATGTAGGATGAAGAACAAATATATCATAATCCCAACATTACTAAAGCTAAAAGAATTATAGAGACTATTACAAAATCTAGTGCTCCAATAATTTCATCTTTATATAACATTGGAAGGGAGGGTTTACACCTGTTTTGGATGTTTCTTACCTGGTAAAGCAATATATTTCTAAGGTGGACTACCTAGATATGGTAAAACCTATCCCATGATAAAAAATAATAGATGATGTATTATTGGAAGATAAATATCATTATTTTAAATAAATTAAAATTTATATACCAATTATCCCATAAAATGTTCAAGAAAAGGAAGAGTGGACCAAAGTGTAGAGAATGAAGAAAGGTAAAAGAGGTGAGGTCATATCTTCCAATATGACAATCCACTCAAGAAGGACCCTAAGTAGAAGTTTCATGAAATCTAGTTGAAATTTGTGAACTATGTTTTGTCTCTTTGAAAGTTAATTTTGGTCTAACATTCATGAAATATTACCCAAATTTAGTTGGGTTACTATAAAAACATAGAATATTAGAGAAGCCTTCTAGGTTAGTAATGTGTTGGTTGTGCAAATGATCTAAGGATGTTAGATATAGCCATTGTGTCATCTATAACATCATGTTTGACATTTTTATGTTTGTATCTCTTTACTACTTGTAGAGGCATCTCATGCAAGATTGAATTTTTCATCTTTCTCTCAATTTGTACTAGGTTAAAGGATCCCCCAAAACCCCTATTCTTTACGCCATCAAATATAAAACTTAAGGATCATTGATAGTTATTTTAAACATGATATTTTTGCCTTATGTTTTTTTTAGTATGAATATGAAGCAATGGATCATACTACTAAACATATCAAATATAATGTTGAAATAAATAAACATGATTGAATAATTTGATATGAATTTATTTAGTGGCCCTAGTATTTGTGACACCAACATAGTTTATGATTATTATCTCTATTGGAATCATCTAGCATGACCATATATCTAAGTCAGAGTTAGAATTTTTTGTTATTCTTATTTTTTGGTCTACAATTTACTTGCAATGATCATCTATATTTGAAATAATGTTCTTTGAATATGTAAGGAGTTATTGTATAATAATATTTATAACTGAAGTATAATTTTAATGAAGGATGTTTTGGAATAATATTTTAATTAAATATTGATGGACTTTGAAACATTAAATTTCTCATAAAAAATAATGTAATGTCATTTTTTCCATAAAATGTATCATGTCATTTATGAAGTGAATTTATCTCATTTATAAAATATAAATTTTATAAATTAGTCTTTATGATTTAACTACCAAGATTTATTTTATTTAAATTATTAGTTCTTAATGTATTATTAGAATAGGGTTACATAATTTGTTGGTTTATAACTAATTAAAATTGTTGAATAAAAATAACTAAGGAAGATAATAGTTATGGTTTGAGCAAAAGGACAAGAGGAAGAATGAAGTAGATGGAATCCAAACAGAAGGGAAGCAAAACTAAGATCACCACTTTAAAGTCTCAAGCCTTGAAGGAGATTAAGAAACACCTTGAATGTTTGGAGGACTCATGTAACTAGTTTTTTTATATTATTTTCCTCATTATTTCCATATTCAACTTTGTCAAAGGTCTTTTTGAAATTTGGCTAATCTTTGTGGGTTTTTCATTTAACTTGGTCTTCAATTATTATTTATACTTATGTATTTATTTGTTCTTTAATTGTACATTCTCTTAATTTGTAAGGTTTTGGATGTATAGTGTCTTATGAGACCCAAATAGCTCAGATCTACTCAATTTAGGAATGGCACAATTCATTTTCCCTTGATTTTATGTTTGCTAAGCTTCTAACCTTAATTTCATTGATCTTGTATTAGCCCCATCATCCGCATGATCATCTTTCCCTACCTTCATAACCGTCATCCGAACTACTATTAGAGTCTCCCCTAACTGATCTATTGATCAAATCAAAATTGAAAAGAACCTGAATGGGTTGGAAACCCTAATCACATCACTATTTCCAGTGCAAGAGTCATTTTAGTTTATTATTGATAGGTATAAAAGTATTATATAATTTTTTTAGCGAAGTTTTTGTTAAAACTTGTGGGTATTCTTTGAAATTGTAATGGATATTTTTTTCATGATTTTAGTCTTTTATTTGAGACAACATGGTTTAAAATAAATTAAATATGTAGATTTTTTTTTAGTTTTTTAAAATATAAATTTGTGTTACTTATAAATTTTGCTTTCAAATTTATATATACAAGTTTATTTTAATTGATATGTTGATATTGATATAAATGGATATATAATATAAAATATTTCATTATTTTTATAGTTATTATTAATATTTCTTACTTTAAATTACATATATCTTCATTAATCTATTAAAAATTATAGGTGTATAATTTTAATTTTTGATAAATTAATAAAGGTATAGTTGAGCTAAGTTTCTCATTATTTAACTTAATTATTATACAAGATTAATGCATTTTTATTTATTAGTGATATTAAAAATATCACATGTACCTTCTTGGGGATATTTCGTAAACTTTTACGAATTAAATAACTAGTTCACATCACTCATGAGCTTGAAGCTACTTTTGTAGACAATGTTTTCCAATTATGATTAACCATTCTTTTCCAAATATTTATGTTTATGAATCATATGAATCTAGAGGTACTCACTCAAGATCACATATACACTAGTTAATAGAAGGTGAAAAATATCCCAAAAAATTAATTCATCACTTTAGAGAAACGTATTCTACTAACCAAATTAAAACTAGATTTACTTTATATTCTTGAATATTTTATCACACTTTATTGTATTTTTCATATCTCATAAACATAAACCAAATTGAAATCTTGTGACCAAACATACCTTAATGTTAAATCATGTCTAGGTCATGCTACGTAAATAATTACTTGGGTCTTGTTATTATCCATTAATGAGTGAGAAAATATGCTAGATAGATTTAGAATTACACATTTTATTTAATCCAATAAAATTATTAAAAACATATTATATATTAAGAATCATTAACCTAAGTCTAAGAGTTAGTTATATTATATAGACTATGCAAGTCTATTGTGCCATTACCACAACTGTTTTACTACTGGACATTTGACTTAAAAGTGGAACATTTTCTAATGAAAAAAGGAAACTTCATGACAGATAAATTTCCTCCCCACCCATCTCAGAGTGAATGGACCAGATCTTGAGAGTGATGATTAATATTTAGATTTAGAACTAGAAGAGGAGGATATGAAGGATGATGAAAACATAAAGCATAACCCAGCATTACTAAAGTTGAAAGAATCATAAAGACTATTATAAAAACTACGGATCTAAAAATTTCATCTTTATATAGCATTGGAAGGGAGGTTTTAAACGTAGTTTTGGATGATTCTGACCTGGTGAAGCAATCTATTTCTAAGCTGGACTACCTAGAGATGGTAAAACTTATCTCAAGGTCAAAACCAATGGATGATGTATTAGTGGAAAGAAAATATCATTCCTTTAAATAAATTGAAATTTATATACCAATTATCCCATAAATTTTGAAAGAAAAGGAAGAGTGAACCAAAGTGTAGAAAAATAATAAAAGGCAATAGAGGTGAGGTCATGTCTTCCAATACGACCATCTACTTAGGAGGGACATTGAGTAGAAGTTTCATGAAAGCTAGTTGAATGTTTTAAACTATGTTTTTTACATTAGAAAGATAATTATGATGGAACATTCATGAAATATTACCCAAATTTAGGCGGGTTACTATAAAAACATTAAATATTAGTGAAGCCTTCTAGGTTAGTAATGTATTGGTTGTGTAAACGATCTATGGATGTTGGATATAGCTCTTGTGTTAGCTATAACATCATGTTTGACATTTATAGGTTGGTATCTCTTTGAAACTTATTCAGTCATCTCATGTGAGATTTAAGGTTTCATCTTTCTCTTCATTTGTACTAGGTTACGGGATCCCCCAAAACCCATATTATTTACCCTATCAAATAAAAAACATAAGCATAATTAATAGTTATTTTAAACATGTTATTTTCTACCTTACATTTTGTTTAGTATGCATATGAATCAATGGATCATGAAACTAAACATATAAAATATAATTTAAAATAAATGAACATGATTGAATAATCTAATATGAATTTCTTTAGTGGCCTTAGTCTTTATGCCACCAACATAGTTTATGCTTACTATCTCTATTGGAATCATTAAGCATGACCATATATCTAAGTTAGAGTTAGATTTTTTTTCTTTTGTTTTGGTCTACAATTTACCCATAATGATCATCTATTGTTGAAATAGTGTGATTTGAATATGTAAGGAGTTATTGCATAATAATATTTAGAATTTAAGTATATTTTTAATGAAGATTGTTTTAGAATATTATTATAATTAAATCTTGATGGATTATGAAACATCAAATTTCTCACAAAAATAATGTTATATCATTTTTTCCATCAAATGTATCATGTCATTTATGAATTAAATTTAGGTCATTTATAATATATAGATTTTATAAATCACTCTTTTTGATTTAACTATTGAGATGTATTATATTTAAATGATTAGTTATTAATGCATTACTAGAATAGGGTTACATAATTTGTTAATTTCTAGCTAATTAAATTTTTTGAAGAAAAATAACCATGGAAGATCATAGTGATGGCTTGAGCAAAAGGACAAGAGGAAGAACAAAGCACATGGAACTAAACGAAAGGGAAGTAAATCTAAGATCACCATTTCAAAGTCTCAAGCTTGAAAGGAGATTAAGGAGAACCCTAAATCTTTGGAGGACTCATTTGACTAGTTCTTTTATATTATTTTACTTGTTATTTTCACATTTAGCTTTATCCAAGGTCTTTTTGAAATTTGACTAATCTTTGGGGGCTTTTAATTTATCTTGGTCTTCAAAGATTATTTCTACTTATGCAGTTATTTGATCTTTAGTTATACATTCTTTTAATTTTTAAGGTTATGGGATCCTATCAAATACAATAATTTTATAATTATCAAAATAAAATAGTTGAATTTAGGACCTATCTAATTTTTATAAATATCTTGAAGAATTTCAATAGATTCGAGACCTATTGTATTATCACTAGTAAGATAAATTTTCAATGTTTTTTGGTTAAATTTCATATTATGTATTATGTTTGAAGTCGTTAGATGATTCATTAAAATGACTAAAGTTGATATCTTCTCTTAAATTATTATTTTTAGACTTCTTAATTTTATTAGTAAGAAGCATAGCATGTAGATTATTAATATTTTGGAAAAGAATATGAATGGGAAATATGTTAGGATTGAAATCTAATTTTAAAATAGTAAATAATTATAAATTTAACATATTGGGAATTAAAATTGTAAATGTAGATAAGTGGGATAAATAATATGTGAAAAGTGGAGTGTGACATTAATTTATCTGAAAGAAACAATTATAAAGAGAATTGTGGAATTACAAAAATTTATCGTGGATTCACAAAAAATTATTGTGGCTAGCTTGAAATCTATCTTATAAAAAATGAAAAGATAAAGCAATATTATTATAGATACAAACATTTGAATCCTATATTTAATATAAATACTCAAAATTTATGGTACAAAATTGTCAAAGATTTATCACAATGAATTACATACATCATAATAGAAAATCAAATTAATCAAACTCAACCATTTTAGGGGAAGGTATCATGGCCACAACATGAAATCCACATAATCTAATAATTAGAATTTGGGCATGTATTTATGGTTCTAGTCATGGGAATAGTCTCTATTAACATCCCTTTATAGATTTTAGAGTCTTCTCCTACTAAAACTGAGGGAGCTTTGGTTAGCACTAGTCGCATTTTGATCACAAACAAATAATTTATTTCATATTTCATAAATATGGGATTCACAGGACTAAGCGAAATATTAATAACAATGATAGATGGAGAATGATGAAGCTTATGGAGAAATACCCAAGTAGCCAACTGGCCTATTTAGCTTCTACTCATTACTTTTAATCTTTCACTATTGTTATTTTTAAAATTAACATACTAGTGTGATATTTATATACATAAAAATTATCATGTATGAATGTTTAGGTAACTGAATGATTGAGTTTTGAATTCAAAAAGTTAAAAAAGACATAAATCATTCACTCTATAGATTCTCAAAAACACTTCCTTACATTTATTTATCATTATGTTATGTTTTTATGAATATTTATTTATGTATATTAGAAAATATAAGACCAACACTGAAACATCCTTCACACATCCCCATCTGAGCCCTACATTCATTTCATGTGTATCATGTCCCACTCCTCAGAACATTTGTATCTTATTAAATCATAATCTATAATGGCACTTTCACATTGTCCTATATGAACTTTTCATTTGGGTGCACCTATTTTTATTTTTGGATCTTAACTATTGGATGTTAGTCATGAATGTGTAAAAATTGCTAAAAAAATAAATACAGTCATGCTAAATAGACAATTGAGTTATCTCATTTAATCATCCTAGACATACATGCAACACACTAAGTACATATCAGAAATGCATGTGGTAATAATGTTTTTGATAAATTATTACCCAAAAGGTTTTACACAAATTTAGGGGATCTAATAAATAGTAATGGATAAAAATAACCTTAATTCCACATACCCCCAAATTAATCCCACCCAATATTTTTATTTTACAAGAATTACTTAATCTATAGAATCAACAATTGAAGCTCATGAAATTAAAATAGAATGTTTCAAGTCATAATTAGGTAAAAAAAACTTTTGAATTAATTTTCATATGACAAGCCCTGACCAAGACCATCTAAATAGTCCTAATAATTGACCATGTTCATTTGCATAATCATAAATTTTGACCAGGACCATCCATATCATGCTAATGTCTTACCAAAACCTTCTCTAAACTTTTGAAAATTGAACAAGACCATATATATGTTCCTAACACACTAAATCATTTAATCCATTTAAATTCTCCTTTTAAAGTCACCTTAAAGTTGCCAAGGAATTTATTTATAAAAATCATAACCTTTAAGTCAGATTTAAAGATGGATATGGGAGGTGTCTCTTGGGCATGACATTAGGGTATCTTTAGAACATATAAATTTAGAATGAAATGTTAGGGAAAATTTAAAGGTAACTTAGGGATGAATTTAGAAATGAAATTATGATGTATTTAAAAGACAACATTTTAGTGTGTCTTGAGGTGACATTAGGGTGTTTTTAGAGGGGAAACTACAGATATTTCAAAGCTGACATTGGAGTGATTTAATTGACAACATTGGGCCAAATTTAGTTTTGACTTTATGTCAATCTTTATGGGGAAATGTTTAGTGGCTTAATTGGAATATTTGTGTTGACTTATTTGTTACTTTATGGGTATCTTTTGGGGTGATGTTGGCATGTCCTTTAAGGTGACTTTGCTTCCATATTTAAATTGAATTTATTCTCCAAATTAATATATTTTTTACTATATTTAAATATTAAGTTAGAGGCAATGCTAAATTACTTTATTTAGGTACTAAAAACTGCCACTGAGAATAGAAATGAATAATTTTGTTAACCATTCAGAAGAGGGCATGAAGGTTGTTTTGAATTCAGAAATAGGGCATGCACAACATGTTGAAATTATATATATGACATGGATATTATATTTAAATAAAAAATATGACATGAAGGTCATGTTGAATTAAGAAAGAGGGCATTCATATTTTATTGAATTTGTAAAACCATGCCATGAAGATTGTGTTGAGTTGCGGGCATACTTATTGTGTTGAACTAAGAAAGACAACATGAAGATCGTGTTAAATTGATAAATAAATATTACATATTGTGATAAATTTAGAAAATTGAGCATATATATTTGGTACAACTAAACAAATTAGAGCATATATGTTTTCTATGTACAATATTTATTGTAAAATTAGGTTGGACTAAAGGTGAATTGGATTCCTTTTGTAATAAATTAAGGATGATTTGGATTCTTCTTCCATTAAGTTGATGTGATACATATTTTCCATGTACATATTTCCATTCCCATAAATTCATTATATATTTTTTATCTTATCATTGTTGAATCAAGTAATAAATTTATGCATTTAATTGTTTTGAGAGGGTTATATGAAAATTTCAATACTTGACATTATTCAACATTTTCATATGTAATACCTTTGTGCCTTATTGGTCATTTTATTTTAATTTTTTAATTTTTTAAAATATACTTGATAGCTTGACTTTTTGATTATAAAACTCCAATCGGTACTTGATATTATCCAATGCTTGATTTTTATTGCATATCTAGCCAAGTATTTATAGGCAAAACCCTATTTTGATAACTTGAGTAACTAAATGGAAAGGCAACAATTTTCACAAGAGTAGTTCATTTTTGAGGTAAATCCTAATAGGTTTACTTATTACTATTCATATGCACCCTTTATCTGAAGATATAGTTCTTTGGTTGATGCAGTAGATAAATCACCATGTTCTTTTCATCATAAGGCCTTCAATAAATAAGAGGAGATGCAAATTATGCGATCAAATAATCAAATTTAAATTATTATTAAAATATTTGCCAAAGACAAGGGGCAAGTACCATAAAACCTTATGCATACTATTCTCTAAATAATTCATACTTTAAATAAAATATATAGAATTGTATGATGCAAATTTAAAAAAAGTTAAACCATTTTATGCATGGAGGAAAAACTTCTTGTAGTGTATGAACCCTTTAGCTTTTGGTTGAAATAACATAACATATAATGATAAATATATAGAATTGTATGATGCAAATTTAAAAAAAGTTAAAGCATTTTATGCATGGAGGAAAAACTTCTTGTAGTGTATGAACCCTTTAGCTTTTGGTTGAAATAACATAACATATAATGATATACTATATTTGATTCAAGTTTGGTCTCTCTATTTTAAAACCCATGATTGTGTGATTAAAAATCTATTAAGATAATGCCATTCTCATGTTACCATTCTTTTGGTGCTCGAATCCGCACCAAGGGCTCCATGATATTTTTTGAGAAATAAATGCGTGGAACATTTTAAAATTGCCACGTAAACACTTAGCCCCATGCAAGAGAAACCCTACCTATGTGAAAGGTGATGTGGAAGGCAGTAACAAATGAAAACACACTTAGTATTGATGCGGACGAAGGCCATGTAGAAAGCAAAACTAAATTGTTGTTTTAGTAGAGTTGTTAACAAGTCCACGTAAGATTAAAAGGGATTGCAATGTTCTTTTTCCCACGTCAGCACTAGAAACCTGCCACATAAGCATTTCGATTAAATAAGAATTCTGACGGAACAAAGAGAAATGTATGGAAGGGATGGCAGAGCTTTGATGTTAATCTTGGAAAATTGCTAAACGTGCTCCAAATGTCTGCCTTAAGTATAAGGTGCAATTGAATGGTCGATTGCAATTGTGACAATTGCAATATAGTACGGAAAACCCTGCATAATAAAGGAAGCTTGGCAGAGAATTTCTATTTGACTTGCCAAGAAAATTGCAATTTACTCACGTAGTTCTGCATCCCGTGGAAAGAAAGCAAAAGATGAATAGCGGACAGGGGAAGTAGAAACACAATTAACAGTTACAAAGTTACACTTTGCACTCCCACGGGAATAGACAAGACAAGATCCTTGCGGAAAGAATAGAGTTGACTGCAAAGTTGAATTATGGCAGATTGCATGTGATGGTGTTGAGTTCCGCTGGAGGTTTAGAGATTAAAAGAAACCAGTAAATAGGTGCCGAAGTCCGTGGGAGAAATAAGAAATAGAGGCAATGTGACGGAAAAAGGAGACCGTGACGCAATCTGCAAGTTTGGTAAATTTCAAATTGTTCATTGGTTTACGGATTCTACGAAGCATGAAGAAGTGAATGGGCGGGAAAAGAAAAAAGGGCCTGTGGACGTGAGAAAGGAGTTCAAAAGGTTTATAACTTGAAAAGAGTGCCAATGGACAGTTGCAATTATTGTATGGGAACAATGCCCAATGGAAATGGCTCTTCCAAGTAAATTGAAGAAGAATGGATGAAGATGTGGAAGTGTCGCTGCTTAGAATAGCAGTCAGTCAGGTGAGATTCAAAAGACTAATAGAAATATTGAAGCACATTCAAGCAGAATGAAATTGACAAATGGGTTCTGCTACTAGACTACCAAGCGCGCCTCTCATAAGAAGTAATGTTTATCACATGATCTTTGAAATAAAGGCAGTGGGAAAATCTCAACAAATCTTTTGATGTATTGCACCCACCCGGTTATAGGAAAGATAAGGCTTTCATATAGAAAAGCATGAGGGAATACATGAGCAACCTCCAATATCGTGTACAAGAGATTCAAAAAGCGAACCAGGAGTTAGAATCTCTAACCCAAAGATGTAAGTATTGAAGAAGTAGCAGTACCCAAATCCATTTAGACCAATGAATTTGGACTGACAATAACGGTGGAGAATCCTTCCGATATGATTGATGCCATCATTTCTCTTATGAGTTTCTTAAGACAAATGGATGTAGCCATGATTTCCTTCACCTCACAAACAAAATCTGCATCCTAGTTAATATTTAATCTCAGCATTAGGCTACCCCAAGAAACAACAAAGCGAGACCCAACCAAGGGCCAGTTATTAAAACAAGGCATACAAAAAGCTATTTGTAGACCTCAGAGTGAACTTTAGAAGGATGGCAAAGACAAAGAAGTCCTTGATAAGAACAAAAAATAAAATTTCTAAACTTGATGGAGACATGAAAAGGGTCAAGTTCTTTTGATTAAATAAATTAGAAGACAAAAGGTGAAAGCAAGTGTATCAAATTACTTGGTTTTATTCGAAACCCTCTTTCATGGGTTAGGGAGATAGATGCAATAATGGCTATTGCCTTGGCCACTAGAGCCCACACTTTTTTTTAACCATGCTACTCATTTAGTTCACTCAACTAACAATGCTGGGTAGTTATAGATGGTTCTTATGGCAATTAAAAACTTATGTATTTCTTCCGTTGCAAATGAAACTTTTAGTGGAGTTAGTTGTGATTTATCCTGTTCAGCATAGTAAATACAGGGATGGGATAAAAAATCTTCTGGTTCTCTTGATTGGTGATATTCTTAGTTTCCATGCCTATTATGCTTTCTATGATAATGGCTATTGGCTGTCATAGGCTCTCTCATCAGGTCATAATTATAAAGATAATGATTGGTTATTGAAACAAGTAATGGCAGGGTGAGAAAAAGTTGGGTTTCTAAAAATCCTCTACAGGGTGCTTCACCAAGCAGGAATGGAGAAAATTTAAAAAATTTAAAAATTTGCAAGCTATCGAAATTGCAGATGAGGCCCAAAAATCACAAAGAAATCTTAGTGGGAAGAGAAACTTGTAAAATGCAAGTCCTTAAAATGTAGTTTACCAATTGTGGTCAACTCTCCCAATCCTGCTAGTCAAAGTAAGGAGGAGAAAAGTTAACTCAAGATGAAGTTAAGGGATAATTGGAGAAGAAATCCAATTTTACACTTGCACAAATTGCAAATTGCACTTGGATCTCCCATTTATTCCAGTCAATGATGGTTAACAGGAAGTCTTAATGAAATAGGGAACTTCCACAACCGAATGCGACTTTGCAATTCTAAAAATTGCAATTTAAAAATTATAATTCTACAAATTACGAATTGCATATTGTAGTTCTACAAATTACAAATTATAAATTTGCAATATACAAAATGTAGTTCTACGAATTGTAAATTACAAATTTGTAATTTGCAAAATGTAGTTTTACAATTTGCCAATAACAATTTGCCAATTAAAAAACTACAAATGACACATGGATTTCCCCAGAACAATAAAATTTCAAATTTGCGAAAGGGGCCAAAATTTCCACAAAAAGGCAAAAAGTGAAAAATAACACATTTATGCATTACAAAATGTGGAGGAAACCCTGAAAGGCAAATTTTAAAAAAGTAAATGTGAATATTGCAATGTGTGAAAAGAGAAAATTTGTAAAAGCAAAAGTGTAAAATGCAATGTATTGAAAGTTAAGTTCAAGTGAAAAATAAAAAAGGTAATAAACCTAGGTATTGCATTTTCTCATGTTTGTTTTTCTAAGCTCCTCCATGGGATAAATATTTCAGGTTTGTAAGGCAAAGGTGGGCCATTAGAGGAGGATCATTCAAATGGCCATGGATCTAGAATATTCCCATGCCATCATTACAAGATCATGTTGTTCCATGGTGTGCATAAGATGAAGGATAGTTGTCCATGAGGTTCTAGCTATGTAATCAAGTGGTCATGGGCATCTCCAGGGAATTAAACATGATAGAAAAAATTATTTGGTCTCTACCATGAATTTTCACGTTTGAGCTCGTGTAAAAGGCATCTTCAGCTAATTAATTAGAGGATGTGCTCCAAATCTTCATCACTTCTTGTAGAGGCAGTTAGAGGAATGATTTTACTTATAATTGGTTGAAGATTCCAAGCATGTCAAAGGGCATATTCTAGCTAAGATCATCTTCATGGAAATTTGGGGTGTTGAATATAATTTTGGAAATTGCAAAATACAACCCACATTCTCAGATTATAATAGAAGATTTAAAAATGTATACATAGAGGGCTTGTCCTTTATTCTTCTGTTGTTTTTATTGGTTCATTTTTTTTAAGTATAGGTTATTTTAATAAATTTTGGGATCCATTGTTGTGTGTATACATTGTCTCCTTTGCTAAGGTGGTTACAGTTGTACAACCATTAGCAAGCTTTTAGATCATTTTTAATATGCCTCCCTTGTCTAACATGGAGAAATCTCACCATGCTTGTCCCCATGGTAGCATTTAAAAAAATAATAATGTATGTAATATCTCTTTTTAAGTTAATTTGATGAAGTGCAATAATGTGTTTTGTAAGTTATGCTAATTTGACATTTGGGTTTGTGTTCATTATTGGTTATCATTTTGAGCATAGATCTAGATTATAAATCCTTTCCTCATTATTTTTAGAAGATATTATTGAATAATGTTTTAGGGAACACTGAGTTTATGAATTCATTATCAAAGAGCATATGAAATTCACCCCTGGTAATCCCTATAATCTTGCATTTGAGTTTTTCTATAGCTTTGCTAAAGAATGTTGTCTTGAATGCTGAAAGATACCCTATTATTTGAAAATCACCAGGATGCCACCCCTTTTTTATTATTATCAACTTGTATTACCCTTTCCTACCATACAAATAATACATCTTTTGCACATGTTAAATGTTATTTGTCTTGAAAATACATAAAATCTTGCCTATATATCATGTGTTTGCATTTTGTGTTTTGAAGCATAGTGCTGCAGTTTTCCATTTGACCCATGTTACTGAAAATTATTTATAATGAAGATTGCAATCATATGCATATCTATATTTAGTATCTCGTATGTGACCTACAATATTTCTTCATCCTATTTGATAACCCTTCCTGAGTGGAGTGAACAAGTTTGGTTGTACCCTAGTCATATTTATGTCTCTTTGTGCCACTAATGCCCATAGAGGTTTAATTTTAGAATCACTCCAAGCAATCTACCCCTTAGGTCTTCTCGCCTTAGTTTAGGTAGATCCAGAAGTAGCAAGAGCTAAACATACCCTCTATTGGTGCCTCTCAGTCATTTTTCCATGTGGTCCATTCTTGATGTTAAACCCTCCCTAAGATATATTGACACATCAATGGGTTTTTCATTTTCATTTTCATTCTTATTCAAGTGTGCATGGTTAAGCATAAGAGGTGTAAAAATGGGAACCATCACTCAACTAGCACTATTGTCGAGGACTAAAACCAAATCTTTGGTTACTTGTGTTATCAAATACTATTATATAGAGCTATAAGTATTTCATGTTGTGAAGTTATCTATTATTATTTGCTACATTTGGACTATATTGACCATCAATGCTATAACACTCCACTAGGGACATGTCAAGAATTGAAAGATTTGACAATTTGACTTTTGTTGCATTTATTATAAAGAGATGTTACAATTGCATGTTGGAAGGTGATTTTTCCCTTTTGAACATTAGTCTAAAAATGTCAGTATCTTTGTGATATTATCTCATCATTAAATTTAGAAATTATGTTTTCAGCATGTATCACAATTAGTCTACTAACTCTTATATTCTAAAATTTTGATTCTAGTGGTGACTCCATTTTTATCATCCGGTTTCAAGAAAGATCAATGTCTAGTTTGAATATCTTTGTTAAGTTTTAGCTTGGAGTATTTTCTTATTTGTAAAGATGGAAGGATTGAGATTGTCCTTCAAAGATGACTCATCCAAACAAATTATCTCACCCCTAAGTATTCATTAAAGAAGAGGGAGACAATTTTGGAGACCTATTAAAGGGCAAAGTTTAGTCATTAAATAGTGTCTACACTACGAAAATTTTGATAATATTTAAATTTTTGTTTAACTCCCCATTTTTGAGGAATTTCATAGCTCTCTTAGGCATTCTAAAACTTATAGTCCTACTTACTATCTAGATCCTTCTCAACTAGGTGATTCCCCTCATAAGTTTGATGAACAAAGTCCACCTCATTTACCCCCTCACATCCCTTTTCCAATTGTTCTTGAACCACCAATTGAACTAATCATGAGTCATAGGGATCAAGATGAGAATGAGCATCATGCATTATGTATTCCTAGGTTTAGAATTATCAATTTTGATGACACGGAGGTTATCCCATTGAAACCTTTAACAAATGAAGGAAACACCTTTAAAAATTACAATGGAACAATGTAGTAAGTGTTGATCAACACTTGAAGACTTTTCACAATATCATTGAAGACTATGAGGTTGAACACAAGGATATTTGCATCAAGTTATTTATGCACACACTAGAAGAAGATGATTTTGGGTGTTTTAATTCACTTTATTATGAATGCATTTATTCATGGGTAGAGATGAAGAATTTTTTTAGAATTAAATATGGTGATAGAGTTGATCCCAAATTTGTTTTTGTTAATTTTGAAAACAAAAAAAAAACCCTAATGTGTGGGTGGAAGACTTCAATACATGATTCAACAAAGCTATGATGTGGCTTCTCGAGAACCTTAAGCCTGGTAATATAGCATGCTTAATAAAGTATTATGATGCCTTTGAAAAGAAAGATGTGTATTACCTGAGGGACAAGGCTCCCACTAACCTATGACTGGCATTCAATATGGCCTTCCAAATTGAGAATAACATAATGGATATGGGAAAGACGTTGAATAAGTGATTTGATGTAAAGTTGGTTAACCTTAAATAATGTAGTATACTAATAATGTCAACCTTGAGGAGACCATTGAGACATTAGCATCCACTATCAAAGAGATATCTTCGAAGTTAGTCAAGGATAATAAGGGGTTGATTTGTGGTTCTACTAGTCAAGAGAGGGATCTAAATATTAATCAAGCACAAATATGGCCTCTTTTCCATAATAAACATAATAATAGAGGCAAGAGTATTGCACATGATGAAAGAATGGATAAAAATTATAATAGATAGGATAGAAAATAAGTGCTTGATCCTTTAAATGGCAAAGTGAATGTGGTAGGTTGTGAGATTAATATTGATTGGTGTGACATGTGCTTCCTTCCACATCCTTCTATCTGATACATCTAAATCGATTAATGAAGATTTGGATGAACCTAATTTTGTATCATCTAATGATGAGATTATGATGTTTAATCATCAGTCCCCAAATCAATATGTATGCCTCTATGGAATTGATGAGTGTTGCTATAGTTGATCATTTTTCGAGTGTAGTACAAAAGGTATGTGTCCCAACATACAAATTTATTTTTGATGTTACTATAGTAATAGCATATGAGTTAACCATTCATGATTTTGAATTTTTGAGATCAATATTGATTAAAAAATATGATGGGGGAATTCCATCAGTTGAGGATAGGCATATACTAATTAATAAAGTAATTTCCAAAGAGAAAGAATATTACTTCAGAAGCAAGTATCTAGCTATTACTCCATAAGACCCTACCCCTACAAATCCAAAATTAGGGGATGCAAGTAAAGAACTGAAGAAAACTATAGTAGTCCCAAATGCTTCAAAACTAGCACCCATTTCCCATGTTGTTAAACCAAGAGGTGCTCCTATCAAAAATAAAGTGCCCATTTTGTCTAGTATCTATAAGGGTATTAATGATGTTAGATAAAATCCACACTTGAAGGCTTTTATAAAGAATGTGAATCCATCCCAACCTACTCCATTTCAAATGTTAACTGATTATATCCTAGTTGAAGGTGTTATCACCCTTCCACCTAATACACCTCTTCCTCAATATAGAATTTGTGATATGGCCTAGGTGTTGAGCCAAATAAAAATCACCATGCCACTTTTTGAATTATTAAGAATACCTAAGCACAGGAAGAGGGATTTTGAATATTTAGAATTTAGTGAGAAGTCAGCTTAAAATATAATTGATTTACCTAAAAAAAACCCAAAAGTGATGAATAATCAAAAGAGGTTGTTGAATCCACTGTAGGAGTCTATTTGGGGACTACATTGGGAGAAAGTCAACTGAACATGCATCCATTTTATATAGCCTTGCTGATCAATTATCTGATTATCCACAACTACATGTTTGATTCTAAAAATTATTACAATGTGATGCCCCTGGGTATTGTAAATAATCTTAGATTTAGGATTAATTTATCCTTTGGAAAGTGTTATGTCATGGATTCTCACATATTTCTAGTTGTTGGAAAAATCAAGGGGTTGGTAGTGCATCTAGGCAAGTATTTGAATATGGATGTGGTAGGTGTTGACTTCCCACCTAAGTGGGGGATTTTTATGTCATGTAAATGGGCTACTAGCATGGGCGTAAGTGTACAAATGGACATTTCCTATGCCACCATTCCATTAGAGGGTAATATGGTCAAAATTTATAGAGAGCCAAAGATGTTGCATGTGATTTAAGATTTGAAACATGATCTGAATGAAGTATTGTACATGGATGTTGAGCTTGGTAACTTTGTTGGGAATATTGATGTTATTTAACAACTTGTTATTTTGGATGCTGAACATGATAGTGAAGGTGTAGTTTAGAAGTGTTTTGATGGGGCTTGCTCCAATCTTGAAAATAGAGTTGGGGTTATTTTTTATGCCTGTAATGGTAAATGTTTTATGTTTCCTTTTAATTTGTCCTTTGAGTGCACTAACAATACTAATAAGTATAAGGTACTTTTTCTTAGTCTATAGATTGCCTGTAAACATGGAATTTCAAATTTTATTGTGAAGGGTGATTTCGAGCGAGTGGTTAAGCAGGTCTGCAATACTTATACCACCCAAAACAAAGGTTAAAACTATATTGGAATGTTGTTTAGGATTTTCTTGATTTGTTTTATGCATTCAACATTTTTTATCATGATGGAACTTTTAATGAAGAAGTTGAAAAACTTGTAGGGTTAGGTGCTCAATTTGATATTGCAAATACAATCCCTCATTGTTAATATCTAGTGAAGATGATTTTTAGGTCCTCAATCCTAGACAATGTTCATCATTGGTAGGTCTTCAATGATGACTAATAGATTAAGAGGTTTATAAATTGTGAATCTGAGTTCGTTAATCATCTCATAGACTTGGAATCCATGGTTTAGGTTTATAGTAGAAAAGAAACCTTGTAAAGGAAGGACATTATTTAACTGAGGACAAACATACTCCCAAAGGTATTGGTAAGTTTGGAGGAATATTTTGATGGAGTGGTTAGAATCAAAACTTGACACTCATTTATTTTAAAGAATGTGACTGAGTTTAATTTGTGTTCTCACAAGAACCCAAGGAAGGTTTGGCTAGGTACTTGCCTTAGTGCAATTGAGAAACAAGTTTACATGTAGCTACTAAGAAAGTAACAATATTATTTGTCATGGTCTTATTCTATGATAAAGGAAAATAGGGAAGACTTATTTTAGCATGTAATCTCATTATAGTCTAATACAAAGCCTTTCAAATAGAAATAGAGATATATAACCCCATCTTGGCCATAAAGATGTAGGATGAGTTAAAGTAGATAAGGGATAATGGAATCATTCAGCCTATCAGGTATTCATCATGGGTTGTAAATTTAGTCGCTATATAGAATAAGAATGGTGATATCCATTTTTGTGTGGATTTATATAATTTGAATAAAGATTCTTTAAAATATAATTATCCCTTACCCAATATAGACATCTTGCTACAAAGTGTTACTAGATTGGAGTTATTATCCACTTTAGATGACTTTTTAGGCTATAACCAAGTTGTGGTGAAGGAATATGAGAGACCCAAGACTACATTCACAATGCCTTAGGGAACATATGTATATGTGAGGTTGCCTTTAAGATTAATGAATGTTGGTGAAACATTTAAATGATCTATGGATGTTTTCTTTACAAGGCTAATTAATAAGTTTATATCTATGTATCAAGATTTTATTACCATATACTCCAAGACTAGAGAAGGAAATTTAGATCATCTAGAGAAAGTGTTGATTAGATATAGGGAGTTTAGAATTTCACTCAATCCTAAGAAGTGTCACTTCAGAGTATACAAGGCCAAGTTTTTTGGACATATAGTGTCCAAATATGGTGTCATTATTTACCTTGAGAGGGTAGAATCCATTAAATAATTGCTTATCATTTATTCCATGAAAGGAATTCAATATTTATTTAGACAAATCAACTTTGTAAGGAGGTTTGTGTCTAATTTTACAGAGATCACTATACCTATTACTTCCATATTGAAGAATGAATAGATGACCAAGTGGAAGGAGAATGTCATGAAAGCATTTAGTGACATCAAAGGATATTTAATCTCTACCCCTATTTTGGCTAGCCTTGATTACACTAAACCTTTTCAGATTTTCTCTTTTGCATCATATAATATTGTTGCTACTATCCTATTATAAAAGAGAAAGGATAGTCACAAGCAACCCATATATTTATTTATAAAAGCTATGCAAGGTGCTAAACTAAATTATACCATCATGTAAAAATAAGCTTTTGCTTTTTTGAAGGTTATAAAATCATTTAGGCCTTATACTATGAGTTTAAAGATTGTTGATTATGTCCTATATACCATGGTGAAAGACATATTAAATTAGACTTAAGTATCTAGTACGAGATGTAGGTGGGTTAATAAATTATAGGAGTATGACATAAATATTCAAACCACCAAGTTAGTGTGAGGTATGGGTCTAGACAAGCTCATGGCTAAGATCAATTTATAAGCATTCATGTCTCACCTTGGAATGATTTGATTATGTTACATGTGTCTTTCTATTTGATATGTCTTTTATTCAGAGACCAATATGTACATAATTTATTATCTATTGTGAGTTACTATAATCACCATCCTAAAGATGGTTAGGGTGGTGATGGTCATCGATGGAGGGCTCATAGGGCAAGTTGGATGGGTTTATCCTAATCATCTAGTTCATGTTCAACTCCTTCCTTCCATGAATTCATATGGAAGATGGTAACAAATGTATTTATTAGTTTCATTAATTATTAGCATGTATAGATGGCATAGATTATAGTTATTAATTTTGATAATTATAGTAATCTTCTTAGTTGATAATTAATGTTATCAATAGATTATGGAAATGGAATATTGAAGAGTTAAATTAAATGTTCATTGAAGCTATTATATAGTTACCTTGTATTATTTGAATATTAAGTTAAAATTTTATTCTTTATGATCATAATAAATAGGAAATAATTATATATACTACTAGCTTTTATATGTTATAATAATTCATAAGTTAGATTTAGATGTGTAATGCAGTCAATTCCTAGATGTTTGTTCATTGTTATATTAATTCTTTATTGGTCTAACATTCTAGTATGAGATGGATTTTGTCTTAGTTTAATTAGTTGAATATTCATTATTAATTCTTGATGTCAATTGAATTAATTCATTAATATTCACTTGATATTTACATAGACATTTCCCATTTTATTATAGAAATCTATTCTAAATAAATGTTAATATTTGTTTAAGTATTGCTACATTATATACATAGATACTTTACATTAGTTTTTTAAATTCGGAATGAATAAAGATAGAAGTTACATAGTAACTTACATTACATGAATTATTGATTGGATAGATTGTTACTCTTGTTCATAAGTACATAGTTGCATTTGGAATAGTTAATCCTTTCAACAAACTTGATAGCTAGATCATGAGAAAATTAAACCAAATGCTCTTACCATGCACTTTAGAAATTTTGGTCTATGTACAAGGTATGTTTTGTATTTAAAATTAAAAAATATTTATTCTTAAATTATTTATGTTGAATTATGAAATTTAAAATTAATAAGCATGTAATTGTATTAATTGGAAAAAGAATTAATGTTTAATTAACCCTTATGAATCAAAGAAAGATCATGTAAAATACTTGCTTAGATTAATTTCTTGATTTGATACACACAATTTAAGGAAACTATAATGTAATCAAAGATGATTAATAGGTTATCAAATCAATCATTCCATTTGATAAAAACTTAAGTTATACACCCACTATTTCCTTTCTTCTTAGTTGTATGGATTTTTTCCTTCCCCTTACTTGAACTTGCTTGCATTGTTTCTCTGGTTGACAATAGTGAAAATTTTAAGAGTTCCTTAAGTGGAACCTTTTATTTGGGTTCCACTCGTCTTGAAACTAGAATGAACTTTTTGATTGAATTTTGTTGTTGTATGCTTGTTATTTTTTGGTTATCTAGTTAGATTTTAAATGAATTATTAACATATTAATGTCCTTAGAGTATTCATTTATGAAAATAATGGAGTTCTTTCTTCATTGGATACTTGATTTGAATTCACTATTACTAGTCACATAAGTTATTATTTTATATAAGAGGAATATATTTATTTGCTTGAATGCCTCAAAATATTTATTATAGCATTGGCTATGCTAATCTAAATAGCTGCATAGGTTATAGAGTGGTAATGTTTACATCATAAAATATTATAAACAACCATGTTTGATTTAAATGGTGTATGAACAGTATAATGACCTTGAAGGTTGAAGGATGTTATAACCCAATTAGTAGCATGAATTAATCTTGTACTTAATTTTTTTATCTTATGTTTTACCATAATTAGTTGCATGAATGCACTTAAATCTACAAATGTGAATTAATATTGTTTGTTAATTTTAAGTGCTTGTTTAATTTAAATAGTGTGTATCTTTATTTACCCCCAAGATTAACCTAAATAATAACTTAAGAACAATATATCCATCCTTATTAGTCAAACCAATCCTCTAACTTAACCATCCTCAAATGGGACTAAAACCCACTGAGAAGAGTGAGGTATTTGTGTAGGGTTAAAGACCTAGAAATAATCCTATGAGGAAATAAAATTGAAAATCATGACACTCAGTACTTATCAGTGCATGCGTACACTGATACATCCCAAATTCCATAATCTTTACAAAAAACAACAAGCTTCCCCATAGCACCTTTTGTATATGTTTACCTCTAGTGAATTACATCATTTCTCCTCCTTCGATTCTATTCACGTATGATCATAGTGCATCAAATGTTTTCGTTACACTATCAAGACTTGTTAGAGGGCCGAAAAAATGACCAAATCATACTCTAATAAATGACTACAATTTTTTTTGGGGTTGTTCAAGACTAACAATAGAAGATGGAAAAGAATAATCATATAATGAAGAAGAGAGAACATCCAAACAAGAAGATAGAGATGGAACATTCAATGAATAAATTTCCAAGGGAAGAGGACAGAAATGATTAACAATTTTTGAAACTAAATATTAGTCTACAAATGAAGCACTTAGATCCACAAGATGAATGTCCAGAGGAACATATGAGTCATTGATACTCTCAATGTGTATATTCTCATTAAACTTAGTAAATTATTTCAAAGTAAATCTATGAAGGCTCTGGAAGAGAAACAATCTACATAGGAAAACATGTATAATTTACAATGAGACAAATAAGGTCTAGTAGAATATTGTCCTATAGTGGGGGCTGGACAAAAGGAAAAACAATGTCCACCATGGATGTATATACATATTATGTATATTTTTTGATTAAAATCCCATTTAATCTTATGAGTTTCATGGATGATCTCAAACCATTATTGGTTTCATAAAAATATATACACATTTTATATCTCTTTTTAATTCACTCAATTTCTCATTTTTCCTAGTAATAACCCACTTTCTCTCTAACTGACCATAAAAATATTATGGCATTTATGGTTAGGAAGGGGAAGTCAACCAAAGAAGCTCTAACTTAGCCAAAGCATAATTAGGTGAGGCCAAATAATTTTCAAGGTAGATCCATAATAGAATAAACCAAGATTCCCTCTCTAATCAAAACCTTCTCCTTTAGTCATGATTTTATGTTCTTCTACTATAATAAACATTAAAGCTTTGGGCATATCTACATACGCCTCCAGGTAAGAGAAAAAGATTCAATGCAACATAAAATATGAATATGAGGGATATATTTAATCATAAAATAATTTAAAAAAGAGAGAGCCTATCGATGTTGATGTTAATACTCATCTAACAAAACTTAAAACCTAAAAATGTAGTTGTGCGCTGACATCAAACCGCTAACCTCTCTGTAAATTAATAAATCTCACTGGATGGATAAGATAAAGAGATCTTAGATCCTTTCTTATCACCCTTACATTATGTGGGGGGGTTTAGGATGAACCAATACAAAATAGGGCATGAAACCTCATATTCTCAGTAAAAGAATTCACTCCAGTTATCCTTTTGAATCTACAACAAAATCCTTTCATACAAATGCATATATAAGTAATATGCAAATTCCTCTTAATAAATTAAATATATTACAAAATATAAATCATACATATGTTGATGATCATTAACAGAATATATAGATTTCATATCATGCCATAATAAGCCAATAGGTGATCTTTTACTAGATTATGCAAAACTAATGACCCTACTTGTATTCAAAAATATGCAAGAGTAGTATGTGAAATAATGATCTCATATATTAAATATCCTTGCTTACCAATTATATTCTCTATTATAATATCTTGGTGAAGAGGAATATGATGGATTAGGGGGAGATAACTCATAGGAGGACTCATTATGGGACTAAATATAACTCACTAAAGAACTCATAGGAGAGCTCATAGTGTTACTCAGTTGAACTCCAAATGGAACTCATCCTCTCACCCACTTAACCTCTTATCACACCTAATTAAGTTTAATCTACATGTGTATGAATTATCCATTTAATAAGTAAATGGAATAATAAATATCCTACACCAACAATATCATGTCATTTATGAAGTGAATCTAGCTCATTTATAATATATAGGTTTTATAAATTAATCTTTTTTATTTAAATACCAAGATGTACTATATTTAAATGATTGGTTCTTAATGTATTATTAGAATAGGGTTACATAATTAGTTGGTTTCTAACTAATTAAAAATATTAAAGGAAAATAACCAAGGAAGGTAATAGTGATGTCACAAGCAAAATACACTAATTAGAATGAAGAAGATGAAAGCAAATAGAAGGAAAACAAATCTAAAATAACCACTTAAAAGACTCAATCCTAGAAGGAGATTAAATAACACCCTAAATCTTTAGAGGACTCATCTAACTAGTTATTTTATATTGTTTTCCTTGTTATCTCCATGTTGAACTTTATCTGAGGTTTTGTTGAAATTTATCTGATCTTTGTGGGTTTTTCTATTTCCTTGGTCTTCATGGATTATTTATACTTATTATTTTATTTGTTTTTCAATTCTTAATCCTATTAATTTTTTAGGTTATGGTATCCTATCAAAATCCACACTTCTACCATTATATTAATGAAATTGTTGAATCTAGGACCTATCAAATTTTCATACATACCATGAAGAATTTCAATAAATTTAAGATCTATTGAATTATCACTAATAAAATAAATTTTATAACATTTTTGGCTATATTTCATATTCTATAATAATTTTAAAGTGGCTAAATGATTCACTAAAATTACTAAAGTGGATATCTTCTCTTAAATTATTTTGTTGGAACTTCTTACTTTTTTTGGTAAGAAGCATATCATGTAGAATATTAATATTTTAGAAAAGAAGATGAATGGGAAATATGTTAGGATTGAAATCTAATTTTAAAATATTAAACAATGTTAAATTGAGCATGTTTGGAATTAAAATTGTAAAGGTAGATAAGTGAGTTAAATAAGATGTGAAAAGTGGAGTGTGACATTAATTTATCTATAAGAAACCATTATAAAGATCATTGCGGATTCACAAAAAATTTATTATGTCTAGGTTGAAGTATATCTAATAAAAAATGAAAATATAAGTCAATAATATTATATATACAAACATACAAATCTTATCTTTACTATACATTCTCAAAATTTATGGTACAAAATTGTCAAAGATCTATCACAATGAATTAAACACATCACAATAGATAATCACATCAATCAACCTCAAATATTTGAGGGGAACCTATCATGACAACAAAATGAAATCCACATAGTCTAATAATTATAATTTGGGTGTGTATTTTTAAGTCTAGGCCTGGGAATAGCCTCTGCCAACATCTCTTCATACATGTTAGAGTCTTTTCCTACTAAAACTAGATGAACTTTAGTTATCACTAATGTCATTTTGATAACAAATAAATAATTTAGATCATATCCCATAGATATATCCTTCAAAATATTAATAAAAATAGTCATAACAATGATAATTGGAGAATGATGAGGCTTATGGAGAAACACCCATATATCCAAGAGGCCTATCGAGCTTCAGCTCATTACTTTTAAGCTTTAACTATTGTAATTTTAAAAAGAAACATACCAGTGTAATATTTATATAAAGTAAATTATCATGTATGAATTTTTAGGTATCTAAAATATTTTGTTGTGCATTCAAAAAATTTAAATACTTAAATCATTCACCCTATAGATTATAAAAAACACTTACATTTATTTATCATTGTGTTACTTTTTTATGAATATTTATCTATGTATATTAGTAAATATAAAACCAACACATAAACCTACTTCACACATCCCCATGTGAGCCCTGCATTCATTTCATGTGTGTCATGTCCTACTTCCTATAACATTTGTATTCTATTAAATCACAATCTATAATGGCACTTTCACATTTTACTTTATCAACCTTTAATTTGGGTGTACCTATTTGCCTTTTTTTCACTTAGCTATTGGAAGTTAGTCATGAACATGTAATTTTAAAAAAAAAAATACAATCATGCTAAATATACAATTGAGTTATCTCATTTAATCATCCCACACATACATGTAACACACTAATTACATATCGTAAATGTATTGGATAATTAATATTTTTATACATTATTATCCAACAAATTCTTATACAAATTTAGGGGATTTAATGGATAATAAGGGATAAAAATAACCTTAATTATATGTGACCTCAAACTAAACCCTCCCAAATTTTTATTTATAAAATATTAACTTAGTTTAAAGAATAAAAAATTAAATCTCATGAAACTAAAATAGAAAATTTCAAGTCATAATTAGGTAATAAATATTATTTTGAATTAATTTTCATGTGAAAGGTCCTGACTAGGACCATATAAATGATCCTAATAATTAACCATGTTCATTTGTATAATTCTAAATATTGATCAAGACCATCCATATGGTCTAAACCTATTTCCACAACCTTACCCAAATTCATGACATTTGAACAAGACCATATTTATGTTCCAAACACACTAAATGATTTAAATCATTTAAATTCTCCTTCTAGAGTCACCTTAAAGTTGCCTAGGATGTTATTTGTAAAACTTCTAACCTTTAAGTTAGATTTAAAGATGGATATGGGAGGTGTCTCTTTGGAATGACACTAATGTATATTTAGAACATATAAAATAAGAATGAAAGGTTAGGGAAACTTCATAGGTGATATTGAAATGAATTTAGAATTGAAATTAGGGTGTACTAAAAAGATGACATTTAGTGTCTCTTGAGGTGACATTAGGGTGCCTTTAGAGGAGACATTGTAGATATTTCAAAGGTGACATTGGAGTGAATTAATTGACAACATTGCGCCAAATTTAATTGTGACTTTTCATCAATATTTAGGGGGAATTTATAATGGCTTGATTGATGAATTTGTGTTGACTTATTTGTTACTTTATGTCTAACTTTTGTGGTGATGATTTCATGTACTTGAAGGTGACTTTATTTACATATTTGTCTTGAATTTATTCTTAAAATTAATATATATTTTACTAAATTCACATATTAATTCAGAGGCAATGCTAAATTATTTTATTTATGTATTAAAACTTTCATTAAAAATAGAAATGCATGATTTTGTTAAGCATTTGTAAAAGGGAAATAAGCTTGTGTTGAATTAAGAAATAGGGCATGCAAACCATGTTGAATTTATAAATCAGACATGGATATTATTTTCAATTCAAAAATATGATATGGAGGTCAAGTTGAAATGAGAAATAGGGCATGTATGTTTTATTATATTTATAAAGCCATGGCATGAATATTGTGTTGAATTAATCGCATACATATTGTGTTGAACTAAGAAGAACAACATGAAGATTATGTTGAATTTATAAATAATTAATAGTTATTGTGTTTAATTTATAAGACTGTGCATACATATTTTATACAATTAAAAAAATTAGAGCACACATATTTTATAGGACCAATATTTATAATAAAATTAGTTTAAACTAAAGGTGAATTAAAATTATTTTGTAATAAACTAAGGCTAGTTTGGATTCTTCCTCCATTAAATTGATGTGATACATCTTTGTCAATTGCATATTTCCATTTACATAAATTCCTTATCTATTTTTTATCTAATCATTGTTGAATCAAATAAAAAAATTATGCATTTGATTTTATACTTGCTTATTTTGAGAGGGTTATATGAAAATTTCAATACTTGACATTATTCAACATTTTCATATGTAATACCTTTATCCATTGTTGGTTATTTTGTTTCTTTAAATATACCTAATATCTTAACTTTTTTATCATATAACTCCAATTGGTACTTGATATATGCAATGCTTGGTTTTTCTTACATCTCTAAGAAAGTATTTATAGTCAAAACCCTAATTTGATGACTTGAGCAACTAAATGGAAAGCGTACACAATTTTCACAAGACTAATTAATTTTTAACATAAATCCTAATAGGTTTACTTATTACTATTCATATATAGCCTCTATCTTAAGTTATAATTCTTTTTTCTATAGACTAGATAAATCACCATGTTATTTTTATTAGAAAGCCTTCAATGAATAAGAGGAGGTGCAAATTACTCGACCAAATAATCAATTTTAAATTATAGTTAAGGTATTCACCAAATACAAAAGGAAGGTAACATAAAAAACTTATGATTACTATTTTCTAGGTGATTCATACCCTAAATAAAATATATGGGATTATATTATGCAGAACTAAAAGAATGAAGAATTTTCTACGTGGTCAATGGAAGAAAAAAATCCTATAATGTATGAACCTTTTGGATTTTGGGTGAAATAACATAATATATGAACATATATTTTGTTTTATTAAATTTGGTTATATTTATTTTAAAACCCATCATTGTGCAATAAAAAATTTATTCAGATCATGTCATTATCATATTAGCATTCCACAAACCTAACTTCTCATTTTTTGATTGGAAAAGGTTTTTCGTATTTATGTTTAACATGTTAGATAATTCTGTATGGACAAATGCATTAACCATCATAAATAATATTGAAAAGGGTTATAAAGTATGTAAAAATGTATGATTGTACATGCATAAGTTGATGTGTGTATTCTTATAAGACTCAAAATCCTTACATAGATCAGACTAAAGGAACTAGATACAAACTCAATGAGTGTTATTTTAATGATCTTATGTCTAAATAGGATAATTCCATATGTGTGTCTCCTCAAGGGATATTTTTTTGTCCCATATTTTGATTTAAAAAACCACATTTTCAATACAGTCATTCTATAGGTCCAAACTTCCATAACAACCATCATGGTGATCATTCCTTATCCTCATGTATTTTTGATACATAGCCTAGTTTTGGTTATTCTAATTTGACATGTTGATGAAATCAACCTATTATATACATATAAATTCTTTACTTTCATTGATATATGCTTATATCTATTAATTTTCAGTTAGTTGAGTCACATTTTGAATAAAATCAAAATTAGGATAAATTTATTTAACATAAAAATAATCTTGGAATGTTAGACTTAAATGTTTTTATTTACTATCTTACACATTATGTGTGTACTGCTTATTTTGAGATATGTATTTCATGTGTTTAACCCATATCTCAAAATGGGGTAGAAATGTTATATCTATTCTAACTTCCACATCTTAAGATTCTAGTTATTTGTGCATTATTTTTCTCCTCCATATGAGGAAGTGATAGATTGATATTTTTATATGTACCCAACACATGTTACTTATTATAATCATGAGAAATTTATGGGACATTCTATAACCATAATCGTTTTTCAATTACATCATACTTATTTAAATTATATTTTTTTATCACTAAGAGTTATACTTGGAAATGCATAAATGACTTAGCTCATGTTCAAAGACTTAAACTTATATAAGGGCATTCTTACGTGGCACAAATATATTAATGGAAATTATACATGGCCCCCATGTGCATTAATTTAATTTTTATCTTTATTATATTTCAACAAACTATTATTTTAAACACTTATCTATGTATATGTTGTTCACATATGAATCAGTGGATATCCACATATATGTAGAGATTCTAAGGATTCACATTAGTATCACTAAAAAATTCCATACACACACACACACACACACACACACACACACACACACACACACACACACACACACACACACACACACGTATTTATATATATATATATATATGTGTGTGTGTGTGTGTGTGTCTATGTGTATGTATATATATATGTGTGTGTGTGTGTGTGTGTGTGTGTGTGTGTGTGTGTGTGTGTGTGTGTGTGTGTGTGTGTGTGTGTGTGTGTGTGTGTATGTATACACACACACACACACATATATATACATACACACACACACACACACACACACATATATGTCTATATATATATATATGTATATATATATGTATATATGTATATATATATGTATATATGTATATATATATATATATATATGTATATATGTATGTATATATATGTATGTATATATATGTATGTATATATATGTATGTATATATATGTATGTATATATATATATATGTATATATATGTATCTATATATACGTATATATATATATATATATATGTATATATATATATATGTATATATATATATATATATATGTATATATATATACGTATATATATATATATATATATGTATATATATGTATATGTATATGTATATATATGTATATATATGTCTATGTATATATATGTATATATATGTGTATATATATGTATATATATGTGTATATATGTATATATATGTGTATATATATGTATATATATGTGCCTATATATGTATATATATGATTTTTTTAGGTCTACAAGCGCATTAAAGTCATTTCGAGAGATTTGTGAGTACAAATTATTCAGTGTATCATCCTTATTTCTTATTTTAGTTTGATGTGTATAAAAGCATAAATAATAGTGTGGAATTATATATGTGTCAATTAATATTATGGTAGTTATTAGTTATATAAATTC
Organism: Torreya grandis; assembly: GCA_037957365.1. NCBI lineage: Eukaryota > Viridiplantae > Streptophyta > Pinopsida > Cupressales > Taxaceae > Torreya > Torreya grandis. The sequence goes on from JARHVA010002205.1 coordinate 146,830, forward strand.
ATGACTTTATTGTACATGTGTGTTTGTCAATTATTGTTTCCTAATAGACCTTTATTGGCGAGTTTTCCCTATGTTTCTTTCTTGCATCATACTATTTTCCTATCCATTATTCTCTCTCATCCATCCTTTATTTTACTTGAGTTTTGAGTATTTTTATATAACCATACACTACATAGTTATTGAGCCCCAAGACCATACACTATAGAATTTTTGGGTAAGCCCTTATGACCCTTATTATTGGGTAAATTTTGGCTTTTGTCCCTTATGTTTTGGCCTATTCCTCATGTTGTATTTTGTCTTGTGTGCCAACAACATACTTATTTGACTTTGATAAATTTGTAAACATGAGTTTATTAGTGTATATTATATAATAAAAAATGATTAAGCAAGAAAATATGTTTTCTTAAGATCTAATATGAAAGAGCAAGTCTAGATATTTCAAGCATTTATAGTAAAATATAAGCAAAAATATAAATAATTTAATTTTTTTCCATGAATTCATTCTTGCAAAAAAAATCATATCAGATTCAATCTCATATTTCAAAAACCTTTTTTGTTGACATTAATTAAGTGTTTATTGCTAAAATTATTCGTTGCCTAGATATTGATAATAATTGAGGGATAACATAGGCCTCCTAATACATCCCAAATTTTATTTAGGTTGTGATTAT
>JARHVA010002205.1:160000-202500 GCA_037957365.1 Torreya grandis
ATTCCTATTTAGAATACGTTTAACCTTTCATAATGTAGGTTGGAAGATGACATTTTGCTACCCTTTGGCTAATGATTGAGGGTTGTTTTGTGACTTAATTATTGATAGTTTACCATGTTCTAGTGTGGTGTTCTATTTTTTTATTGTCTTGTGAGTGCCTTATGTTTATTTTCCTTGCTTACTTATAGTCTTTCCTCTTTTTATCTCATGGGTTTTTTTGGTAATTGTATTTATAGTGTTTTAATAATTATCTTTTAGTCCTTTGTATAGGGCTTTGGGTCCTTTTGAAACCCAAGATACTTACCCTAGCAAAAAAATAGAAAATAAATATATGTAAAATAATATAACCTTTTTAAATTTAAATAAAATTAATAAAAGATATATATATATATATATATATATATATATATATATATATATATCGAGAAGTCATCTTTGATTAATTTTCATAACATATAGTGATAATTAGGAGATATCCAAGGGCCATACTAAAATTTCATGCCTTTATTAAACATTTATTCATCATCCACAACTATGGAAATCATAATCCACACCCCCACATTATCCTACATTTTACTATTGAAAATTTTATAGTCGCTTACCATGTAGTTGTGACAAAAACAATAATAATTCCTTGTTTGTAGTGTCAAGATACAATTTTTAATCCACAAACCTAATATTTATTATTATTTGAAAACCATGTGTTGATATATGTCTGATCCTATTCAAATTTGTAAAAATTTTATTTCAATTTAAATTTATACTATTAAATGGAAATTTGTATACACACCATGATAAATTTTATCATATTTATAAGCATACAATTTAACCATCATAGAGTTTTATTTTATCAGAAACCTCTATGTGGATGAAATTTATTCCCAAATGGATTTTATAACTTATAAAATTATTCCTAATCCATAAATAATAACAATGTGAGAATCACTCAATCAATATCCATTGTAATTCATATTATGTTATTGATGCAAGACCAACACCATTGTGTTCCCCCTTCCCATGACCGTTATAAAAATTATATGCACATAAGATTTTGTAAGCAATCTATCATATCGGTAAAGTGAAATTAAATCCCATTATGATTTGGAACATGATGTGGAACCATCTAAAAAAAAAAATTACTTGCTTATGTAATTTCATTCCTCCTTGTTTACAATCTCATAAAAATAACTCAAATTAATGTTGCACAAATTATATGTCATGATCTTTGTCATCACTAATGTAGAATCAGTATTCATTATTCATAAGTAATTTCACACAAAAATTATTAACACCATCCAAATCATATTGTGCATTCTTGTAATGCACATGCACTATGATACTCACCTACTCAATGTTATAGTATTTTTTAAATTTTGATGACAAAATGAATAATTTCCTCTAAACTCAAACACACATAAAATAGATCCAATAGGGAATTTTTTTATTCAATGTCTAAAACTAATCTTCTTTCCACTTAGCATGTTGATAATTTTTTATATGAGTAATTATCAAGCTACCAGAAAAACATATGAGAGTGACACCATGGAGTTCATCTTCTACAAAGTCTAACATTGTAGTTTTTTTCTTGATTAAGTCTCCTACTTTATATATTTGAACATATACTCATGTGCACATGTGCATAAAATATAAACACATTAAAATCACATTTTAAATCAACATAAATATTAAATTTCGAATCACATATTCTTTCACCACATGATGCATGCCATTATACTCTTCATCTCTTGATGCAAATTTATAAAAAATTATACATGTACCACTAAACACCTTTAACATTAGATAAGGACATCAAATTTATAATTCATTTTTGGAGGACTTTTTGGAATAAGATGGGGACTAAGCTACAATTTGGTAGTGTATAACACCCACAAATAAATAGATAGACATAAGTTGTAAATAAGAGCTTGGAAAATTCATTGAGATGTATAGTTGGAGAGAAGCTGATGCAATGGGTTATTGATTTACCACAAGTTGAATTCACATATAATAATTGAATGAATAGATCAATAGGAAAAGAAACATTTTAGATTATTTATGGGAGAAATCTAATGATTTTTTTAGACTTAGTATAGTTAGTACTTATAAAACAATTTAGTGATTATGTAGAAGCATTTGTAGAATATGTACAATAGTTACAAGAAGTAAGAAAAAATTGGAGGAAATTAAAAGAAAGTATAAAGAAGTAGTATATATCAAAATAAGGTCAAAATTATTTAAAGGATATTTAGTGATGGTTTACTTGAGGAAATAAATATTTTTGAAAGGCACATACAAGAAGTTAAAGTACAAGAAAATTGGACCATGTAAAATTGTGGATAAAATCATTGACAATACTTATGAACTAAGTTTACCACATAATTTTGATATTTATTTAGTAGATTGAAAGCAATATGTGTTAAAGAAGAAAAAAAAAATAGTGTGGGTTATGGATAAGAAGACAATAAACACAAGGAAAGAAATTTATGACATGTATTTGGTATAGTGGGAAGGATTACAATAAGAATAAAAAACATAGATTATACAATGGGAGTTGAATAATATTGATAACAACAAATGGTAGTAGTACAATATGGGCAACTCCCAGGTACTTAGTCATTTTTAACTAGAGAAGAATGATGCAGGAAATAAGGCCAAACTTTTAGAGGCCATTAATTTTGATCCATAACTCTGTTTGAGCCCTTCCTTCCACCAAAATGATAGTATTGAAAATATTTGTGCATCCATAAATTTATTGAGTTAGTTATGAACATATTTTATATTTTTTTAAGGTTATACATCACCATCTAAGGGTCCAAAAAGAGAGTTTGATATTTTTCAAGTGTTTTTTTTTTTTTTTTTTTAGGAATTATTTATTTTTGTAATGGGATGTGAAATTCAATTTAAACTCATTTGATGGGTTTATTTTAGTGTTTAGTTTCTTTTTTGAGTTTTTTAGAACTATACGTGCTTGCATGTGAAAATTAATAAAAGTAATAGGTGTTAAAATTAGTAGGTCAAATTTTATTACTTTTTAGAGTTCTAAATTTTACATGACATCTCTAATTCTAAATTTAAGTTTAATTATGCATGGATTATAATTATTGTAATCATTCAATACAAATAATTTAGTATTTTATTATCTTGATAGTATTCAAAATAATTAAAATTATATGTCATTATATTCATAATTTCTCCTATATATTCTTCAAAAACACCCCAAATATTAACTTTCATTTCTTCAATATCATACCCTTAAACATTCAACCAAAATAAATTTTAAAAAAATTTCATATATCCATATATATACATACAAAACAAATTATAAACTACATAATAATAGTCATCTTCAAATTAATTAATTAATTTAAAAATTAAAATAAAGTAACCAATCGTACTCAAAACCTAGAAAATTAAATTAAAATTTATATAAAATATATACAAAAATAAATTGTAAGAACTCAAATAGATCATACTTATTTAAAAATAAATAAACTCTATACAAAAATAAAAATAAATAGTAAAAATTCAAACATTTAATGTTTATATATAAAAATTACAATGTGTCTATATAAAACAAAAAAATATACGATTTACAAATAAACCTATATGTCTTTATTCTATCTTTAAAAAAATTTAACCTAACTAATTAAATAATGATAACTACAATATGTAAGAGCTCATATATTCTATGTTTAACATATAAATTTATAATTTTTTGATTTATAAATATATATTTAAAAAATATATATAAAAATCATTAAACATAAATTGTATGTCCTTATGTCAAAAAAAATTGTATAAAATCTTGTTCATGCCATATTTACATACAAAATCAATTTTAGTAAATCATAACTTGTTGGATATCTGTGTGAAATTAAAATATTATATAATTATTTTAATATATGCACATGTTTGTTAAGATTATATAATATTTAAAATTATAAAAAAAATTGATAAACTATTTGTTTTAATACCAAGGTATATATAAACATTTTTAATTTTCATAAATATTAAATTTGTAATTAAAATTTAAATACAAATATTATGATCCTTATTAATTTCAAATATTCAATTACTATAGAGGAAGATATACCATGTATATCAACATTTACTTTTTTTCCTTTTTACTACTATTCATATATTTTTTTCAATTAATATTAAAATCTTGTTCTTAAATATAGACTCAATATTTTCTTTTCTTTTTTTCCTATGCATATTGTTTGTATTTTTTAAATTAATTTTTAAATATTATTCTTAAATATATACTTAATGATTTTATTTTAAAAATAACTCTCCAACAAAAATGTATGTATATAATAATTTTTTCAATTAATTTTTCAATATATAGTCAATGACAATTTTTTAAATGACTTCTATTTTAAAAATAGCTATCCAACAAATATATATATATATATATATATATATATATATATATATATATATATATATATATATATATATATATATATATATATATATATATATAATAACTAAATTTGTCAATTATATAATGAATTTAAGTAACACATTATAGTTTTTTTTATTAATTTATTTAAATTTTCTTAATGTATATATTCTTTTTTATGAATAATTTCAATATCATTTTAAATATTTTTCAATTTGTTCTATTATATTTATAATTTTATTATTTATAGTTTTAAAAAACATAAATTATTAAATATTTATATATCTATAATTTATTTAAATATAACATCGAAAATATTAAAAATAATAATAATATATAATAATTCATCTTGTACATTTAAAAGATCATAACATTTCTCAAACTTTTCCCATAGTAATATTAATTTTTACTCCATCATTTCTTCCTTCCAATGCTCTGACCATTCTCTATTAAATTGATAGTGGTTCTTCCCTTGGAAAAAATTATTCTTCATGATATTTATCATGAATTATTTTTCCTTTTGTGTCTTCATCTCTTTACTTTTTCCCCGTGTTATTAAACATTGTGGCTATATGGTCCATTTATCTCCTCCTCTCTTTCATATCTTGGTTCATCTAAACCAATCCTCCTCTTGTTTGTCTTCCTTCCATAATTAAAAAATGCAAAAAAACAAAAATCATATCCTCCTTAGGATTATACTTGTTCCAATACCACTTAATAAGGAGAAATAAAACTCTCACAAAAATTCTAAACTCAATGCTTGAAACAAGAGGGAATAATGAAGGCAAGACTTGATAGATACACAACACACTCATCATATTATAAATTAAAATTACATCAATCTTCACTTGCCTAAATAACTAACATAAAATACCATGAACCACTATGAAATCTAAGAAGGATTATCCATCCATATAAAGAAACACAAAATCTAAAAACACACTATTCATGGAAAAATATACCATACTTCCACCATGAAGACTATAGACAAGTAGGTAAGGTGGGATGTCATGTAAACCCACTCTTCATATCCCACTTAGACCCATTATCATTAAGGAAAAACCTGCCCACTTGGAAGTTGGCATCCCACCTTTAAGGAGAATTAAAAATGAGTTGCGAATTAACTATTTGCATAGTAAAAGTTTTCCCCCACCTTTAGAGTCCACAAAATCTTAATAGATCCTCCATTTTGATCATGATTTATTTGTCCACATATGAAATTTTTACCCATGACACATAGGCAAGCATAGATAGTTAGAAGTGGTGAATAGGAATAGTGTCACCCTGGAATAGTGTTAAATAATGACCACCATGACACCTCACCAAAACAAACACATCATCAAGAAACTCAAAAAATTTAAAACACATCACTAAGACACATAATAAATTTAAATAGTGGTGCCACATAAAAAAAATTTATTAAATGATATTTATTTGATTTAGTATAAATCAATACCATACCAAACTCATTTTTGACATATATTGATTTTGATAGATGTTATCATTACTATTTGTTGATCGTGACATTTGCAGAGTATATTATTTTGATGTTGATTTTGGTTCACTAGAATTTCCTCAAATATTCTTCCTAGATTGTATTTGGTATTTTTGGTAACTATTTATCATGTTATTATATGTGTTAAAAAATAATAACTTGAGTAATTAATGCGGTATGTGTTAGTGATGACAGTACCTCTTATGATTTTGTTTTCATTTATTATTTAGTGATACAATTAATGATGGGAATATTAATAAATAACATGTATGATAATATGTTTTATTTATTATTTTTAAAATTTAAAATTTATAAATTAAAATGTATTGTATAAGATTTGTATTTTCTAGAGCATACAAATTATTTTCCCAAATGATTCCATTAGTACTTTGCTTTGGCAAGGACTAATAATGAAAGAATCTATAAATAAAAAAATATATTTATTTTTTAAAATGTGCTTAAGGATATCAAAGTAATGTCCTTCAAATTTATCTAATCCAATCATATATAATTATTCCTTCCATTTGTTTTTAATTGTACTTTTAAATTACATAACAAAACATATTGGATTGGATATTGTGCATAACTAAAAAAAGCTTTAGTAAGATGATTTAATTTTATGAAAAAATATAATTACTTGTCCCACTCAAAAGGTCAAGGAAAATATATAAATAATAACACATTTAAAAATATAAATCTCCTCAAATATATTTTTTGAAATGGACAAAATCCACATTTTTAACATTGAAATATCTCATTCTGGATAAGGGAGTTATATAATAGTTTTCACTTTTATCTCATAAAATTTTTTGAATTGAAAAAACCTTTGATTAAAGGCTATAGATCAAAAGAACATAAATTTATAGATGCCATGTATTCCTCCTAGTGGGTTCACTCAAAGTATCAGTTTTAAGGTGGATAGGGTTATTCGTAAAGTACGCGGATTTGTAATTACCTATGATGAATGATGTAATAAGTAATGTTAAATGTTATTTATCTATTTTCATTGTAAATACTAGTGGCCTAATATATATTTTTTTAAATACCATGCGTTTTGGCTACAAATTTTCCAAGTTTCGATGGTTCTCTCCATCTGATTTCTAAAGGAAATGGTTTGTGCATTGCTTGGCATCTTCATATATTTCCACTTGGATCCCATTGCCATTATCTCATAGTTGTTTGAGCCTTTATATTTATACTTTTTTATCCTTTTCTTCTATTATTGTCTTGGGTTTAACTTCTAGTCATTTAAATAATATAAGTTTAGTGTTTATAGTATAGTCATTAGTTAGAAATAAAATTTTCAAAGACTTGAGTCACTGTTGTCTTTGGTCTATAGGTCATTAAGTAATCATTGTATTGTGTCAAAAATTTAATAGTGTCAGAAATAGAGTTATTCATTTCATGTCATTAGGTTTTAATTTTATTGTTTGTCAATCATTATGAATTTATGTCTAGAAGTATCAGTCATCAAAAGTGTTAGAAAATTAAAAAAATGGTTTTCATTGTACACAGATGCATTACTGATGCAACCGACATCTACTTTGTAAAAAATATGTCAAGAGTGTGGGGTGGGGAGTAATTATATTCACAAATAAATTTGTTAAGCAGTTAATACTATAGGTTGGAGGATACATAAAGGTTGGAGGATAATTGGCGTGGTCCCCTGAGTCACTTACGATGGGGTTACATCATTACTATGGTGAAATTTTTTATTGTGTTTATTTTATGATGTGTGTGGTGTGGTTTTATTGTGTAGTGTGGTTTTTCAATAAAAATATTGAGCATTATTTTTTATTTGGCACCTCTTGATGAAGAACATTGTGGGGAGTAAAATCACTAAAGTAGTGATTAGTTATTGGAAAAGGGTTTGTGGAAATACAAAAAACCACCAAAGTGTATAAAATAATTGAGACCTCCTGTCACCTCCAAGGTCATGGTCAACCTGTAGATAGGTAACCATAAAGGTTTTTAGTAATATAGGAAACCATAGAAGGTGTTAGCATAGAGATGTATTCCTATCACTTCTAGGTTTGTGGTAATCCTGTAAGGAAAAACCAAGGTGTCATGAGGACTATGAAGCCATAAATATGGCATGCCACCTCGAAGGTGAGTAGGCTATGCAGAGAGTGCAATTTTTTTTACCATGTTCACATTAAGGGGGTGCTAAGAATTAATAATGTTAAGGGGTAAATGTTAGGATTTAATATTTAGAGAATTATCAATTTTTATATAGGTTTAAATATTTTAAACCTATTATATAATATTTGTTTATTTCTTATTATTAGGATTTATGTTCTTGTAATGTTTGTTATTACCTATGACTACTCTGGGTTATTAGATCCTATGTTATAGGAAGTATTTATTCTATCTTAACGGATATATAATAGCCAATAGTATTATATCAAATTTAAAATATGAAAACATAATATTATATTTTATGTGATTAACTTTCTTATGCAATTTTTTTTTGGATATCCAATTTGCCAATAAATACAAGAGTGTATGTCATAATTTACACTAACATGCCCCTTTAGGATGTTCTCAATAAATGTATAGGAAAATTGAAGTCATAGTAGATCTATTAATCTTAGAAAATATATTTTGGAAGCACATTGTGTAAATCAACACTCCACTTAAGATAAACTTATATATACTAAGAAACCAAGTCAATCCTTTGATATGGGTACTATAAACTAGGTCATGTTAGGTAAGCATGCATTATAAGTACCAAAAAATAACTATGAGAAGGACTAAGTTTGGATATGATGATTTTCAAACTATTCTTTTAAAAGAAGTCTAATATCCAATTGTATCACAATGGGTGTAATAAATTTACATGCCATAAATGCCAATGTCTAGATGTCAATGAATATAAAAGACTACTAAGTGCTTTATCGACACCATTTCATCATGGTAGAATACAAGGGTGTTAAGCTAGTATAATTAACAAGTAAATAAATAAATTATGTTAAGTATATAGATCTATATGAAATTGTAGGAAGTCAAACATAAACAACACAATTAAAGATGTAAGCAATATATACTAAAGGATCAAGGTAGGATTGGAATAAATCTAATTTTCAAGAATCTAAGTAAGTTATATCCATGTCACCAAGAATCATAGACCCAAGTATAACCATCCTAAATATGGATCCTACTAACATGCCATTGTGTGTAAAATATATGTAGACATATCAAGCAATAATTATAAAATTCCCACAGACAGAGAGATTTAACCTTACCATTTTGAACAAAAACATTTTATGTTGATAAATACACATTTTCATAATGCAATATAAATGGTCAAAAATTATGTGATCAAAAAATTTCTACTCTAAAAAATGATGCATTTTTTATGTTTAAGATTAATGTTTAGAACAATGTAAATTTTTATTTAAAGATATGAAAACATTGTTTTGTAAAAAATTAAATAAAAATTGAATGTTCCAACTCCAAATAGATGAGTGTGGAAAATGAGTGGCCTATATGGATCCTAGGGTTATAGTAAAGACACAATGTGCCCAAGGGATGGAGAACATAGACTTTGAGGACGGTCATAGAACTAGATATCACACAAGAACACAAACTACCAAATTATACTTAAAATTATATGATCTATATACTACCAATATTAATCCATTATTTATGGTCTTATGACTATAAATAATATTTCTCGTGTCACCCAAAAATAAGTGTATAATATGTTATAAAAAATTATCCAATATAATTTAACAATAGAGAGTAAGGATAATTCCTTACAAAGATGTTACTATGAGGCATTATTCATGTAATAAGTAAAACCTATAAATGTAATTCCTAGATCTATTGAGAACTGTGACCTTTTATTACTATTTAATGAAAAAGTGAGTAACATTTAATAAAACCATAAATTTAAGTCATAAAGGGAATGAAAAAAGAGAACCACATCTTTTGTAAAAATAATAATAATTGCATTATATCACAGAGATTAATTTCTCTCTCGACATGATAATGTTTCATAAAAAAAGTATTATAATTTACAATAAAAAGCCAATTTCAAATATCAGAGAAGAAAAAGAATACAAATAAGTTAATTAAAATATAAAATTGATGGATTTAAGATAATTTGATGAAAAATAAACTTTGCTTTCAATTTAAAACATTGTTAACAATTTAATTTTATGCATCACTCAATATTATCAATCAAATCTACATATAGAATAACTAACTCAACGTGAAATTATAAAGTAATTTATTTTAATTGACTGATCGCATGTAACATTTTTAAAGGAAGTATAAATGTTTATCATGTTATACAACATATTTTGTTTAAGTGCATGAAAAAATAATGTAAAAAATAGACATGTGTATATGAAATAACAGATTAGATATTTTCTCAGGCAATTCCTAAATAGCATTTAATATATTTTCATTACCACTTATGTTAGCCACATAAATGTGTTATTTGATGAAGATATAAACAAATAGTAATAACATGGTGACCATAATTAAATACCTTGTTTTTCAGCTCATAATCTAAATAGGGCCTACCCAAATGAAATTGTTATTGGGTTTTATAACTATGAAATATTTCATGCACTACAACAAGTAGTATTTGGAAATTTTCATATTTTTTTCTTTTGTAATCACTATGAAATATCTCCTAAAAATAAAATTTAATTTTTTTGATTAAAACAAATAAAGAAAATTTAAGATGGTTTCAGTGTCATAGATGTTTTGATACTGTTCATGTGACCACAAAATGCAATAGCTCCAAAATAAAGAGGGAAGCATCTTGGTGGGAGGATGCCCTTCCTAACCTCCTTACTAAGAGTGGATATGATATCCAATGTGATTCCTTGGATTCATCCATGGATACCTCATAAATATATAACAAAAGTGAGACTCTCATGGATTTAAAGATTGAAAATGTTGAATCAAGAACCATGGAAAGGAAGTTTCCATCCCAATAATTTAATTGAAGTTTCTATCCCCTTCTTTCCATAATTGCATTGTGAAGACAAAGAAGATTGGATCAAAGTATGGAAGGAAGAATATAACTAAAAAAAAGATCCCAAAATCAAAAAACATGATACTATGATCCCAAAAGGAGACAATGGGTTTAGAGCATAGAGTGATGGAATTTTTATTCTCTGGCAGCATTCAGTTGTTGGCTTGTTATTTGGAGGCTTGTTTGGTAGACTTTATGCTAACAATTCCTATTGGGACTAGTTTTAACATTTTTTAACGTAGGTTCGAATATGACATTTTACTACCCTTTGGCTGATGACTAAGGGTTGTTTTATGACCTAGTTGTTCATAATTTCCCTTGTTTTGGGATGGTGTTCTATTTTTTTTTAAAAAAAAATCTTTTGAGTGCCTTGTGTTGATTTGTCTTGCTTATTTTTAGGACTTCCTTTATTTTTATGTCATGGGTGTTATTGGTAGATGTGTTTTAAGTGTTTTAACCATTATGTTTTATTCCTTTGTACAAGGCTTTGGGTCTTTTAAAAACCAAAGATATTTATCATATATATATATATATATATATATATATATATATATATATATATAATTTCCCACTATACCAAATACCTATCATAACTTCCTTGCCTTGTGTTCACTATCTTCTTATCCATAACCCACACTATATTTTCTTTATTCTTCGTTGGCACCTATTATTTCCAATCAGCTTCTTCATATTCTTCACCTTCACCATATTATCCATGGAAATCATATAAATCTAAAACATTAAATACGAAATATATATCAAAATTCTATGATAAACTCACTTCATACATACATACATATATGTTTTTATCTCATGGTGTCATTGGTAGATGTGTTTATAGTGTTTTAACCATTTAATTTTATTCCTTTGTACAAGGCTTTGGGTCCTTTAAAAACCCAAGATATTTATCCTAAATTTAAATTTGATGGTTTTATTTTTGTATTTAAAATTTTAACTATAAAATACAATGTTTTAAAGATTATATATTATATAAGATATAAATTTTGATAAATTCTAAAAAAATTAAATGTATTTATAATTAATATATTTAATAATTTAATTTTTTTGGTTTTAATATAAATTATTTTTAATTAATTGGTGGTATTTGTGACATGATCATTATTACATGTAAAATATTTAATGTGCATAAATAAATATTAAATTTTTATTATTTCCTTGTGAACATTGAAAATTTAAAATTATCTCCAATATTGATATTGAAATGTACGTTTCTACATGTTTACCTTCTCAAATATTAATTATTTATGTTATAACATTAAAACTAATGTATTAAATTGGATATTAGAGTTCTTAACCCCCAACATCTAACCCGACCTTTAAAATATGTATATAACTTTTAATATTAAGAAAGATATAGTACACATTATTTTTTAAAAAAAGGGGGTAAAAACTTTATTAAAACTTATAACAACAAAATACAATACCACCACCACAAACCAAAGACCAGAAAACCAATAACAATAGCCTCACACCTCAACTCCACTGACATCTTCAACAAGAATAGGTTCCAATCCCTGACGTAAATCACAGGGCAGCTACTCCCACTGATCCACCTTACAGCCATCTCCACCTTTCAACACCCATTTTGCCAAGTAATCAGTTGCCCTATTCCATTCCCTAGGAATATGGGCATAAGATACTAAATCCATTAAGGAACTAACCTGTAATATTTGCTACACTATCATAGCCAATTACTAGCTCACATCTACAATTTTCCTCTCAAGGAGCAAATTAATAAGGACTTGAGAGTCAGCTTCACAAATCACCCTCCTCCACTGTAAAGCAAAAGCTCACCTCAAAGCATATACGATAGCCAAACCTTCCATCCTATTAATAGTCTAAACTCCCTGATATGTCAAGAAAATAAAAACCACTGAACCAAAAGAATCCCTACCAATCCCACCAATCTCAACCAATCCTGGATTGCCCATGGAAGAGCCATCCATATTAATTTTCAAAAGACTAGTGGGTGGGGGCAGCCATTTCCCCAACCATTGAACTTTTTGCTTCCCCTGTATACCCATCCTGACACACACTGAATCCAGAGATAAACCCTATATGCCAAACCTATCCACCATCTCAGCATCCCCTCTCTTCAATGACAAAGTAACCTCACTCTTCACTTCAATAGATTCTTGCATCATTCCTTTAATTTTGCTCCAAACCTGTTGAATCTCAATTTTTTCATTCTAAAAAATATTGCAGTTCCTTTCAAGCCATACTTTCCAAATTAGAAAAATAGGGCCAACGTACCACACATCCTAAAATAAGGGGGTCAAAGAGGGGGGATGGCCCACTCTTGACCAAAAAATTTTCTAGGAAAATTGTGTGAATGCATTGGCATCTCCACACGTCCCACCAGAAATGCCATAATTGAAGAGTGAAGAAATAACAAAAGAATAGGTGAGAGGATTTTTCCTCCTCACTATTGCAAAGAACACACCTCGAAGGGCCAGCAAAGCCCCTCTTCCAAATATTATCCCAAGTCAATCATATGTTCCAGACTGAAGTCCAAATAAAGTAGTTACACTTCGACCAAGAGAATCCATTCTAGAATTCTTTCCACCACTGAACTTCCCCCCTACCCTCATATTACTAAGAAATTATCTCCTAATAACCATAAGACACGGTATACTTCCCCTTGGGATTAGGGGACCAGGCTAACACATCATTCTCCATAAGTGCATTACAGCTACAACAAGACATAATATAATGCAACTCCATGCACCCTACCTCCATACTCAAAATTAGCCACTCCTCTGTGGTCTTCCATCTACCATCCATCACCTACCCCTGAAGGGAAAGGGATTTATAGACACACACCCTAGTCCATCTAGCGTCGTAGAACCTTTGGGATAGAATACTCAGCTGAGGATATTGGATAATTATGGGAGAGTAACTATCCCAGGAGTCATGCTAGAATAATGCCTCAACCCCACTTTTGCAAATCTATAATAGACCCCTCTTAATCAATATTACTCATTTCTTGAGAGTAGTCTAAAATCACTGAAGCTTTTCCTATCAAGCCATACCATGCAATATCCTTCTAGGGGATCCAAAAAAAGTACTTGGGGGATAAGACTCTGGCCCACACCCGATCCTATTCCACACACCAATGCCAGTATAGTTTGTTTGCCAAAGTAGTACCAAATAGCATAGATTGTTGTAATCTGAGACCACCAAACCTCTTTGGGCTATAGACTACCTCTCACTTAATAACGCTCCACTTGGTTGAAGATAAATTGCTAGCCCATAAAAATTGTCTTCTTAAGGAATCCAGATCCTTAACAAAGATCATCGGTGCCACTTGGATCATACACCTATAGATAGAAAGAGCCTGCACCAATGATTGAATTAATAATACCTGACTGACAACGAATAACCAACAATGGGTCTAATGATTCACTTTGCCTCAAAACATGTCCAGAATCGCCAGACACAACTCCTTAGACTGTCGGCCAGCAGAGATAGGAATCCCAAGATATAGCAATGGGAGACTCCCAATTTGGAACTTGAGGATATGAGCCACTCTTTGTTGTATGGAAGGTGGAGTGTTAAATAAAAAATTGAAGACTTTCCCTCATTAATTACCTATCTTGAGGCAACAAGGTAAATGTCTAAGATTTTTTGAATGTTAGACACCTCCCTAACAATAGCCATGCCCATCAAAGCTACGTCATCCACAAATCATAGGTGAGATTGTACAGGAAGGCCCCCTCCCCATTACTAGCCCTGAATATCACCATCATCCACATTTATTTTGATCAGCTGACCCAAGCCTTCCACCAACAAAAGAAACAAGTAGGGAGAGAGAGGGTCATCTTGCTATAAACCACAAGAAGCCCTAGAGAGATTAGAGTGCTTGCCATTAATCAAAACTGAAAAGGAGGTCAACTTCACACAACTCATAACCCAACATATCTAATCCTCCTCAAAACCAAATGTTGCCCAAGACCTTTTGGAGGAAGGACCACCAAACTTTGTCATAGGCCTTGGACATGTCCAACTTGATAAACATCACCTTATCATTAGACTGGGTCATGGAGTGGATAGTCTCTATAGCCACCACCACCCCATCCAAAATTTGTCAACCCTCCACAAAGTCACCTTGCTCCTCAGAAATAAGAACTGAAAGCCAATGTTTTAACCTCTCCATAATCAACTTAGATATAATTTTATAAGTGACATTGTAGAGGGAAATGGGCTAAAAAAGACTCAACCAATCAGCCCCCTCTCCCTTGGGAATGAGAGCAAGGAAGGTAGAGTGCAGAGCCCTAAGCATTTGCTTATTTCTCTAAGATTCTTGCATAACTGCTAGCAGGTCTAATTTGATAATTTCTCAAAATTTTTAGAAGAACTCAGTCGAGAAGCCATTTGGCCAAGGCACCTTTCCTTTCTACATCATGAAAACAATCCTCTTTATCTCCTCCAAGGAGATATCCCTCATCAAATGTGCTTTCATATCCATGGACACCAAAGAAGGAATACAGGAAAGGACTTGATCTTCTACCATCGAGTCCCCTTGCACTTCTTCCTTAAATAAAGAAGCAAAATACTACACTATTTTATTAAAGATACCCTGCATAGAAGAGACAGTCTCCCCATTGTCCATCACCAAAGAAGTTATCACATTACCATGTTGTCTAGCACAGACTGAATTGAAGAAGAAGGTGATGTTCTTATCCCCTTCTTGAAGCCATTCAATCTAGGCCTTTTGTTTCTAGAAGATTTCCTCTCTTAGCTCCCATTCTTCCAATGCTTTTAAAGCCCTAACTTTCTCCCTCAGCAAAAACTCATTCATCCCCTCCTCCCTAATGAATCTGGTGATGTCATTCAACTCCATTTGGGCCTCATTTTTCCTTTGGAAAATGTTCACAAAACTTTGTTAGTTCCACCTTTTGAGCTGGTACTTGACAAATTAGAGTATCTTAGAAAAAGTATACATTGTTGTTCCTATAGCCGGCCTACCTATCCTCTACCATTCCACCACATGTCCAAATAGGTCTGAGTCCCTGAGCCACATGAGCTGAAACTTGAATGATAGCTTTTGAGGCATGCAGGCTGAAGAAATTATCAATTTTATGGGCAAATGGTCTGAACCTCTCCAATCAAGTACCTCTAGGCTAGAAGACCACAGTCCCCTCACCTAATAATAGGAGGTCATGAATCGATCTATATGCTCAGCAATGCATCTGTCCCCTACCCTTTTGTTGTTCCAAGTAAAGCATCCATTACTGGGCTTGATATCTACTAGATTGAGTGCCACAATATTATCCCAGAGTAGTATAGAAGATGGCTCCAGCCTTGCATTACCTCCTCTTTTCTCTATTAAATCAAGAATATCATTGAAGTCTCCAGCAACAATCCAAGGCAAGTAAGGAAATAATCTACGAACAAAGTGGATATTCTTCCAAACAAGAAGTTTACCTTGGAAATTTGTAGGAGCGTAGATATTGGAAAAAAAGACTTATTCACCTAACTCAATACACAATGCAACCATGGATAAAGAGGACTTAAAGGAAATCTAAGACACTAGTTGGATCTTTGGCAGATTTTAGAGACATGCCACACCCCTCAAAGACCCCTGTGCTCCAATGCACTGACATAAACCATGCCTCCATAACTTAGGTGCGATACTCCTCATATCATCCATAAAAACCTTCATCTCTTGAAGATAGAGAACATCAGGTACTTGACATCGAACTAGTTCCCAAACAGCCTTTTGTCTAGGGTCATTGTTCAGGCCCCTTACATTCCATGAAATAATGATCATTTTAGAGGAGTTAAAAAGTGGGAGTCTAAGGTCTTAATAAAACCTGACTCTACCAAGTTCTCTCCAATCATCTTAATTTTCTGTCTCTTTTTTATGCCCCAATTTAACACTTTTCTCTGACATCCCCTTCTTCCCCTCGTTTTGAAGAATGCCCAAGTGAAGAGAAGATTTACCTCACTTATCTACTTTTGGAATTGGATTCCTTGTTGGAAGGTCTGTGTCCTTTACATTCTGTCCCAGATCACCATTTGTCTCCACCACCATCTGTTCCCCTGTCTGCCGCTCCAAGACCATGGGTAAGGCCGACTCCTCTTGAAGAATTGAATGAAGATTGGCTAAATTAATCTCCTATTTAGATCTTCCCATAAGCTGCTCCATACTCAGTAATCCTAGGTTTACTTCTTGCTTGCCCAATTCATCCAAGACTTCAAACCTGTTAAAGGAATCTTCATCCTGTCACTCCATAAGGGTCCTCTTCTGGCCTTTGTTTTAGTTTTAAACTTTCACCTGAACAAAACCTTTAGCATCCTTGTCCTCACCGATCCCAGACTTCTTCCCTTTCTCAACACTTGGAGTGCTACTAGGGGCAATTGATGTTGCTGCTCCACTGGCTTAGCCTTCGAGCATCTATGCACTAGGTGTCCATATTCATGGCATAGGTGACACCTAAAGGGAAGGGTCTCATAGTCTAGTTGTTGTACCCAGAAATATGAGCCTGCACTCATCTCCACTACATCTGGTAGTGGTTTACTCAAATCAATTTCCATGCAAATTCTAGCAAAAGTCATAACATTCTTACCTATGGTTTGTGTTGAAGACCCCACCGGCCTTCCAAGCGTTGAAGCTAGCATCTAGAGAACATCCTCTCAAAAACATTCCATAGGAAATTTGGGTAGCCTAACCCACACTGGAACCCGATTTGGTAGTTCCTTAGAAGGATTAAAACCTGCATGCTAGGGTTTGACAAAAAATTCAACCTAATTGTAAAAATAAGGCCCACCCTCAAAAACCCTATTTCGGTCAGCCAAGCATAGAAATGTCACCATGAAGTAATTATTTACCAATAATGTGACCTCCATTTTGCCCTCTAGTTCCCACACTCTCTTGGCCCAACTCTCCAGAAATTGAAGGGAGACTCTCAATCCCAAAAACTTGTAGTACAACAAGTGCTTAGAATAATATTCCACATCCTTAGAAATCATATCAAAAGGGATTACCAGTTTGGGTTGCTCCTTACACTGCTCTAAGCAACTTTTAATCCTCATGATCCGGGATCCCCCAGGCAAGCTCCAGTCCATAGCTCCTATAGTCTGGGAAGAAAACTCATTTCCAAGAGTTTTTACTTGCTACCCTGGCTTGCTCAAGCCCACAGCTTCACTAAAACTCCTACCAAGTGTAGTCTTTGATGGCTCTTACTGAGCCGTAACCACACCCTCCTCGATTCGTCTTGATCTCTAGATGCCTCAGTACCTCCCCCATGCACCCATCCCCCCACTCTGCTCCTGTGCAATCCTAGCCATGACTTGAACAAGCTAGGGCACGACTACCCTAGCTCAGCTTCGAGTTGCAGAGCCAAAAACATGCCATCAAAAAATTTACAATACTAGATATAGTACACATTTCAATATAATTTATTTATTTTATGAAATATAATAATAAGAGATTTATAAGGGTAATAATGTTGATGCTATATTAAAACTTGGTTTAATTTTTTCAAGTATCCTACTATTATTTAATAATAATTATAAAAGTGATATTATTATAAAAATGAGAGAGAATATATTATAAAGGAGAAGACATTATAAATTTAAAGTATATTAAGAATGAAAGGAAAATGATATTATTGTAAAAGAGATAAGTGTATATATTATGAAGAAAAACATATTTTAAATATGAAATATATTAAAAAATAAAATGGAGAGATTTTAATGATATCATTTGAATTTAAGTTTAATAAACTGAATAAATAACATATGCATTTTCATAAATCATTATTTATTTTTTCATAAATCACACATCTTCACAAAAATTTTAATTTGATGGATTTATTTTTGTACTTAAAATTTTAACTATAAAATATAATTTTTACTATATATTATATAAGATATAATTTTTGATAAATTCTTAAAAAATAAATATATTTATAATTAAGATATTTAATATTTTAATTTTTTTTAATATAAATTATTTTTCATTAATTGGTGGCATTTGTGACATGGTCATTATTACATGTAACATATTTAATGTGCATACATAAATTTTAAATTTTCATTGTTTCCTTGTGAGCATTGAATTTCAAACTTATCTCCAATATTGATATTAAAAAATAGGTTTCCACATTTTTACCTTCTCAAATACTAAATTTTTATGTTATAACATTAAAACTACTGTATTAAATTGGATATAAAGTTGATATTAGAGTGCTGAACCCCCATCACTTAACCATGCCTTTAAAATATGTATAGAACTTTTAATATTAAGAAAGATACAGTACACATTTTATTGTAATTTATTCACTTATTTATTTTATGAAATATGATAATAAGAGCTTCATAAGGGTAATAACGTTGATGTTATATTAAAATTTGGGTTGATTTTTTCAAGTCAACTATTATTATTTAATAATAGTAGTTATAAAAGTGATATTAGTATAAAAATGAAAGAGAATATATTATAAAGGAGAAGACATGACAAATTTAAATTATATTTAAAAATGAAAGAAAAATAATATTATTGTAAAAGAGATAAGTCTATATTCTGAAGGAAAAAATATTTTAAATATAAATTATATTAGAAAATAAAATAGAGAAAGTCTCATATCATTTGTTAATTGAAAAAATAAAGTATGCTTTTTCATAAATCATTATTTATTTTTTCATAAATCACACATCTTCATGAAAATTTTAATTTGATGGTTTTATTTTTGTATTTAAAATTTTAACTATAAAATACAATTTTTTTAAAGGCTATATATTATATAAGATTTAATTTTTGATAAATTCTTAAAAAATAAATATATTTATAATTAATATATTTAATATTTAAATATTTTTTATTTTAAAATAAATTATTTTTCATTAATTGGTGGCATTTGTGACACATCCCCTGATGCATGTACTTTTAAACATAGTAAATCTTTTTAACCAGTAAATAGTGTGCAAATACCTTAAGCAACCTAAATCATTGACGCATCTATTTGAACTAACCCACAAAAACAAAATAAACTCGATACATTTCAAAAAACAATTTTTTCCATCCAAACCAAAAAAAATACAAAAAATTAATTTTGAAAACATAATTATTATAAAAAATTTCGTTGACAAGTAAAATCTCTCAAATTTAACCCTCAAAGTTTTAGAATAACCAATCACATAAAATAATATTCACTGATTATTAAATTGATTCGCTTTGGTTAAATTGTTTGGTAGCACTTACGGAAAATTGCCCATCATGCCAACCTTGAATGCTAGTGCTAGAGAAGAAAGGAGAAATGGAAAACTGGAAGCATTTGTAAGACTGTTACGTGACAGAGATGTCACTTAGAAACCCCATAAATGCTATTTTGTTTGAACCTGGAAAAATAAAATCCTCGTACAATAATCTAGAAAAAAATATGACTTTTTCTATATAATCGTAAGAATGTAGAAAAAAAATCGAGTCAATGTCTATCTTTATATAAGCCAATCATATATACAATCACACGCAAAATTGAAGCAAAAAGATATCAAAAATGACACGCGAAAAGATATAGACAATGACCCGCATAACAGAGGGCATGTTTGCATTTGCTCACAGCCCTTATCAAATCCTCAACTCTATCCATGTATTGATAGCAACAAAATATCACTGGATTACATCATAAATGATATCAAATCCTCAACTCTATTATTTAAGTGTGAACAGCAACAACGACGCAGTGTGAACAGTGAAAAATATCTAACATTGATTGATTTAGCTCATGGCTCTTATCAAACCATCAACTTTATTATGTCAAAGTGTGAAGTGCAACAAAGACGCAGTGTGAACACTGAAAAATATCACTGAATTCTTCATCCGTTTATTGAAAGCAACAAAATAGACTGATTACATCCTATTAACAATCCGCTAATCTGCATCATATGAGGTGTTAAAAGGGAGTAGTGACTGGAAAAGGGAAAGAAATAAAAAATAAAATCATATGAAAACGTAAAGATGGCAGTAGCAGACATCATACAAAATGAAAACGAAGTGATTGAAGACTTTGTTGGGGCGCTTAAACTGTATGACGATGGATCCATTATTCGCACAGACCGCCATCTCATAATCAACATTCCTCCTTGCAAAGGAAATGGTGGTGTTGCCAGTAAAGATGTGGTGGTAGATGAGGTACTTGGCATCCGGGCAAGAATCTACCTTCCACTTTCAATTGTAAGCAAATCCACCTGCTTCTCTAAATTACCGGTTTTGTTGTATTTCCACGGCGGGGGGTTTTGCTTCCTG
This sequence comes from Torreya grandis, assembly GCA_037957365.1. Classification (NCBI taxonomy): domain Eukaryota; kingdom Viridiplantae; phylum Streptophyta; class Pinopsida; order Cupressales; family Taxaceae; genus Torreya; species Torreya grandis. The sequence goes on from JARHVA010002205.1 coordinate 181,167, forward strand.
TCACCTGCCTTTATTGATTCGGATCGTTTTTGCGAAAAATGGGCTGCCGCCATACGAGCCGTCGTAGTTTCTGTGAACTACAGATTGGCTCCGGAACATCGCCTTCCTGCTGCCTACGATGATTCCATGCGAGTGGTTGGATGGCTTCAATTTTAGTAACGTCTTTCTGGTTGGGGAGAGCTCTGCAAGCAATATTGTGCATCATCTTCTAATGCGCATCACTGCTTCTGCTTCTGAAGCAGATGAAGACGGAGAATTTGATATATAAGGGGAGCAATATTACTTCAGCCTTTCTTTGGAGGGGAAGAACGCACACAGTCGGAGATTGCGTGTCCGGCGGAGGTTCTGGTTAGTGTGGAAGTTTGTGATACGGTTTGGAGATTGGCATTACCAAGTGGAAGCGACAGAGATCACCCATTCTGCAACCCCGTTAAGTACCTCCAATTACGGTTTCCTCTACCTCCAATGTTTATTGTGTTGGGAGGTAAAGATTGCTTGAAGGATAGAGGCACAGAGTGCTTTGAAGCCATCCGCATATTGAATTGGTGTCATTTGATGAAAAAGAACACGGATTCTATCACGAAGAAGAAGAATTATGTATACTGAACCCTAATTACATCGAGCTATCACGGATTCTTCGTTTCTAACCGCGCATAAATAATGTTAAATAATGTTCTGTTCGCCGATTTCCCAAGCCTCCTTTAAACCTCAGTTTTATAATTAAAATATGTGTTTTTAAATAATCAATCACAAATGTGATTGACATAATTTTTATGTAAAAGTTTTTATATAATTATTATGAAATATAAGTTTTATCTAAATTCTATGCTCTAGTTTAGTCTAGTTCTTCTTCTTTATTATTAATAATAAATAGTAAATATGGGTTTTAAAAGGGGGTTCTACATTTTACAAGAAATCAAAATAGAGATGATCATAAAAATTATATAATATAATATTGCGTGTAAATAGGATTAAAAAGTAATCCAACACAATTATAATGGAAAAAAAAAAGTAATAATTATAAAATGCAAAAATAACTAAGACTTTTTATTATTAATTTTTTTCGTGATTTGAGGGTCATATTTAGTTGTTTTAACTTATTTTTTCTTTCTTTTTTTTATCCACCACCATCCATTCATCTCCTTCCCTTGAATCAGGGAAGATAGGAATGGCGAGTTCAAGTGCATCCCCTAGTTTATAATTCAACAATGGAACCCTAGGTAATATACCTTCACCTTCTAAGCTGGATTTTAATGGAATCTGATCCATCAAACGTTCACTAGATTTACACGTATTATTCGTTTCAGATTCCTTGGTCTCGGTCTCCCCACAGGAACCTATTTCCACACTGGTTTCTAGGACCATATTTGGATCTTCAATTTCATCTACCTTTCAATAGTAACATCAACTATTGTATGTTCTAAACCCGCATCTTTCCACTAGATATTTACTTTCTTTCTCTTGATGCTTGGACAGTCATTGACTAGATGACCACTTTGAAAGCATATGTGACATCTAAAAGGTAAACCTTCATAATCAATAGGTTGAACCCAAGTTTATTCCTCACAATCAAATCCACCTGAGCTAGCAATTCTTTAGTAACATCCACATTAGCCAAGATTTAGGCATAAGTTTAATGGCCCCTTTCTTTTGTTATGGGATCCTTATGCTAAAATTCACCAACAAAATTAACTATGGCTTTAAAAATAGTATGGTTCCAAAAGTGAAGAGGTGGGTTTGGAATTTATAACCAGATTGGTTTTGTATTACAAGTTTTGGTATAGGTGTTGAAATCAAAATGCTAGGGTTTCGCCAAGAACATGTGCTTCTCCACCCAAGCCCAAAAAAATCATTGAAAACAAAGTATTTCTCTTCAACAAAGTAAAAAAAACTATGAAAATACTTCTAACACAGTGTTTGATTTTGATCTTACCTCATACCAACACTTTTTAGTGACCTATGATCCATTCATCAAGATCAAGCAGTGTAGGCCAAGAACCATTAAATATACAAATCATTACATTTGAAGAAATCCATTCTTCCTTATCGAGAATCACCTTCAATGCCTTCTCATCAAAATGATAGCTTGTTTTGCTTTATCAGAGGCTAAAGGCTTAACCTAGCCAAATCTATAAACTACCATAACATAGGAGGGTCTATTACCCAAATGCTTATGCACCCAAACTATTGCCACCACCTCTATAAGAATTGGATCATAGTTTGTAGTACCAAATGCCTCCACCTTACTATTTGCATTGTGGTTGTTCTTTCTTGTTGGGCTCGTAGAAACATGCACGAATGATTTGGGAGGGGGGGTACAATGGCTTATGAGACCCCAAGAAATTAGATCTTCTCAATTCATAAATGCCAAAAGTCATCTCCCCATGCTCCCATGTTTTCTCAGTTGTCAACCTTATTGCCATCGATCCTAGCTTAGGCCCATCCTCTACATGAGCATCCTTCCTGCCTTCACAGTTATCATCTAGACTACTATTAGAGTCTCCCCTGACAGATCTATTGAGTCAGTCACCATTGAAAGGGACCTATATGGGTTCAATACCTTAACCCTATTTCTATCACCATCAAGTGTAGGGGCCATTTTAGTTTATTATTGATATGTATAAAATTATTTTATAAGTTTTGTAAGAGGGTTTTTGTTAAAACTAGTGGGTATTATCTTTAATATAATGGATATTGTTTTCATGATTTTGATTTATTATTTGACAAAATTTGGTTTAAAATAAAGCAAATAGGTAGATATTTTTTAAAGGTTTTTTAAATATAAATTTGTGTTACTTAAAAATTTTGTCATCAAATTTGAATATAAATATTTATTGTAATTGATATGTTCATATTGATATAAATGTAACTATAATATAATATATTTGTCTAATATTAATCTTATTATTAATATTTCTTATATTATATTACATTAATTTTCATTAATCTATTCAAGGATAGAGGTGCAAATTTTTAATATATAATAAATTAATTTAAAAGTATAGTTAAGCTAAGTTTATCATTATATAACTTAATTATTATAAAAAAATTGATGTATTTGTATTTATTAGTGATATTAAACATATCACATATACCTTCTTGAGGATATTTGGTAAGGTTTTACTAATTAAATAGCTAGTTCACCTCACTCAGGAGCTCTAAGCTACTTTTTAAGACATTAATTTTCAATTATGATTAGCCTCTCTTAACCAAATATTTATGTTGGTGAATCATATCAGGCTAGAGGTAATCACTTATGAGCCCATATGCACTCGCTAATAATAGGTGCAAAAGACTCCAACAAAATATTTAAACACTTTAGAGCAAAGTATTCTACTAACGAAAGCAAAAATATATTTATTTTATATTATTCAATATTTTGTCACATTATATTGTAGTTTTCATATCCCAAAAACTTAATCCAACTTGAAATATAGGAACCAAACCTACCTTAATATTAAATCATTTCTTACCTCTCTTGCATAAATAATTATTGAGTTCTTGTTATTGTCCATTGATGAGTGAGGAAATGTTCTAGATAGATTTATAATAAAAAATTTTATTAAAAACATAGGATAATTATATTATATATTAATCATCATTAATCTGATCCCAAGAGTTAATAATATTATATAGACTATGGAGGTTTGTTGTCTCATTGCCACAATTGCTTTGCTACTTGACATTTGACTAAAGAGTGCAACAATTTTAGAAGAAAGAAGGAAACCTCACGGTGGACAAATTTCCTCACCACCTATATCATAGTGAATGGACCTAAGCTTGAGATTTATGCTTCATATTAGGTTTAGACTCAGAAGAGGAGGATAAGAAGGATGAAGAACACATAGAGCATCACCCTAACATTATTGAAGTTGAAATAATTGTAAGGGCTATTTTAGAAAGTATGGATGAAACAATTTCATCTTTAGATAACATTAAAAGGGAGGTTTAAAACATGTTTTTAGACACTTCTGAGCTGGTAAAGCAAGCTATCTCTAGGGTAGAATACTTAGAGAGGATAAAAATATCTTAAGGGTAGAACTTCAGCTGAAGCTGGATAAACGTTAAGAATTATGTTTTGTCCCTTAGAATGTTATTTTTGGTAGAAGTTTCACAAAATATTACCATAATTTAAAGGTTTATTAATAAAAAATATAATATTAGTGTAGCCTTTTAGGTTAGTATTGAGTCAATTGTGTGGATGATTGGTGGATGTTGGAAGTACCTAGTGTATCCATTTTTGTATCGTTAACATTTATAGGTTTGTATCTCTTTATTACTGGTAGAGGCATCTCATGTGAGACTTAATTTTTTACCTTTCTCTCCATTTCTACTAGGTTATAGGATCCTCTAAATATGTATTATTTACCCTATCAAATAAAACATTAAGCACCATTACTAGTTATTTAAAACATGTTATTTTTGCTTTATATTTTTTTAATATGAGTCTAAAATAATGAATTGTGTAACTAAACATATCAAAGATAATGTGAAATAAGTGAAAACAAATTAATAATTTGATATGAATTTTTTTAGGATCCCTAATCTTTATGCTACCAACATAGTTTATGTTTATTGTCTCTATCAGAATCATCCAACATGACCATATATTTAAGTTAGAGTTAGTTTATTTTGGTATTTTTATTATTTTTCATGCATGATTTACCTAGGATGATCAATTATAGCTTAATTAATGTGATTTGAATATGTAAGGAATTGTTGTATAATGATATTTAGAACATAATAATAATTTGGTTGAAGGATTTCTTGGAATACTATTTTAATTAAATCTTGATGGACTATGAAAGCATCAAATCTCTCAACAAAATATAATGCTAAGTCAATTTTTCCATCAAATGTATCATTTCATTTATGATGTAAATGTAACCCATTTATGATATATATAGATTTTATAAACTACTCTTTCTCATTATATACCAATATGTATTATATTTAAATGATTGGTTCTTAATATATTTTTAGAAGAGGGTTACATAATTTTTTAGTTTCTCACTAAATAAAATTGTTGAAGAAAAATAACCAAGGGAGACAACAATGATGAGTCAAGAAAATGATAAGAGGGAAAAAAAAATTTGGTAGCTAAGGAGAAGGGAAACAAAGTTAAGATCACCACTTCAAATATTTAAGCCTAGAAGGAGACTAAGGATGACCCTATATCTTTGGAGGATGTATCTAACTAGTTGTTTCATAGTGTTTTCTTTTTTATTTCCCTTTTAAATTATCTAAGGTGTTTTATATATTTGGTTGATCTTTGTAGGTTTCCCATTTAACTTGGTCTTCAGGGATTATTTCTACTTATGTTATTTTTTTATTCAGTGCTTCCTCCTCCTACTTTTTAAGGTTATGGAATCTTATCAAAACCCACACTTTTACTATTATCAAAATAAAATTACTGAATTTAGGACCTATCATATTTTTACAAATTTCTTGAGGAATTTCAATATATTTGAGACCTATTATATTATCACTAATAAGCTAATTTTTAAAAATTTTGGGGATATATTTCATATTATAGATTAAGTATGAAGTAGTTAGATTATTCATTAAAATTATTAAAGTTTATATCTTCTAATGAAATTATTTTATTGAAACTTCTTAATTTTATTGGTAAGAAGCACAACATGCAAACAATTAATATTTGAGAAAAAAAGATGGATGGGAAATATGATAAGGCTACCATCTAATTTAAAAATAATAATTAATTTTAAATTGAACATGTTTGGAATTTAAATTTTAAAGGTATATAAGTGGGATAAATAAGATTTGAAAGGTGGAGTGTGACATCAGTTTATCTAGAGGAAACCATTATAAAGCGCAATACATAATAATAAAAAAATTGTTCTGGCTAGGTTGAAATCTCTCTAATAAATAATGAAAATATAAGACAATACTATTACATATTCAAATGTTCAAATCCTATCTTTATTATAAATGATCAAAATTTTTGATACAAATTTGTCAATTATGTTTCAGAATGAATTACACACATCAAAAAAGACAATCATATTAATAAAAATCAGAATGTTAAGTGGAATCTATCATGGGTACAACATAAAATCAAAAAAATATAATAATTAGAATTTGGGTGTGTAATTGTGGGTCTAGTTTTACTATTTTTAAAATTAGTGCATACTAGCGTAATAGTTATACAAACAAAAATTATCATGTATGAATGTTTAGGTAACTAAACCATTGAGTAATTAATTTAATTTTTTTGTAAAATTAAGTCATTCACCTTGTAGATTCTAAAAAACACTTCCTTGCATTTTTTTAATCATTATGTTATTTTTTTTATGCTCTTTTATTTACATATATTAGTAAATATCAAACCAACACTTAAACATCCTTTGCACATCTCCATGTGACCCATGCATTCATTTCATGTGTATCATGTCCCACTCCCATAACATTTATATGTTCTTAAATTACGATCTATAATGGCAATTTCGTGTTTTCCTATATCAACCATTAATTTAGTTTAACCTATATTCATTTTTATCTCTTATCTATTGTAAGTAAGTCATGAATGTGTAAAAAATGAAAAAAAAAAAATTCAATCATCCTAAATATAAATTGATTTATCTCATTTATTCATCCCGCACATATAGGTAACACACTAAGTACATATCAAATATGTGTGTGATGTGACAATTGTGTTATTTTTACATTATTTCCCAACAATTACTTATAAAAATCTAAGGGGTATAACAAATATTAAGGGACAAAATTAATCTCAATTCTACATACCCCCAAACTAAACTGTCCTTAATTTTTGTTTTAAAATATTAACTTAGTCTAGGGAATCAAAACATGAAACTTATGAAATTAAAATAGAAAGTGTCAGGTCAAAATTAGGTTAGAAAATATTTTGAATTGATGTGCATGTGATATTCCCTAATCAGGACCATCTAAACATTCCTAGTAATTGACCATGTTCATATCTATAATCCTAAATTCTAGCCAATAACATCTATATGGTTTGATCGTCTTAACACAACCATCTCTAAAGTCTTAAAATTTGATCAAGACTAAATTTATGTTCCTAACACAATAAAACATTAAATCCATTTATATTTGGCTTCTAAATTTGCCTTAAAGTCATCTAGGATTTTATATTTAAAATTTTTAACCTTTAAGTCATATTTAAAGTTTCATTTGGAAGGTATCTCTTGGACATGATGTTAATGTATATTTAGAACATATAACTTAGTAATTCAAGGTTAGGGTGACTTTGGGATGACTTTAGAATTCAAACTAGGGTGTTTTTACAATACAACATTTGATTGTCTCTTGTGGGGACTTCAGGGTGCCTTTAGATAGGACATTGGATGTACATAAATGGTGACATTGGAAAGATTTAGTTAATAACATTGGGTTGAATTTATTTGTGAATTTATGTCAATAGGGGGAATAATTTAGTGGCTTAATTGATGAATTCTTGTTGACTTGTTTGTTACTTTACGTCTATCTTTAAGGGTGATGTTGGAATGTTGTTGAAGGTGAATTTTTTTCAATATTTAATTTGAATTAATTATCCATATTAAATTATTTTTAGTAAAATCACATATTAAGTCAGAGGCAATGTTAAATTACTTTATTTGTGTATTAGAAATTACAATTAAGAACATAAATGCAAAATTTTGTTAAGCATTAGGAAGAGGGCATGAACATTATGCTTAATTGAGAAAGAGGGCATGCACATCATGTTTAAATTATAAATTGGGCATGAAGATTATATTAAATTGAAATAAAAGACATGAAATTTGTGTCTAAGTTAGAAAGAGGGAATGTATGTTGTATTGAATTTATAAAACCATGGCATGAAGATTGTGTCGAATTGAGGGCATATATATTTTGTTGAAATGCGAAAGACATCATGATGATTGTTTTGAATTGAGAAATAGATAATATTTATTTTTTTCAATTTATAAAAATGATCATACATATTTTTTATAATTAATTAATAGCATACATATTTTCTAGGTACAATATTTCTAGAAAAAATAGGTTGGAGTAAAGGTGAATTTGAGTATTTTTACAATAAACTAATGCTTATTTTAATTCTTACTCCATTTAGCCGATGGAATACATATTTTCCATATACATATTTCCATTTCCCTAAATTCATTATATATTCTTATCTAATCATTGTTGAATCAAATAAAAAATACATGCATTTAATTTTAGGCTTTCTTACTCTGAGAGGGTTATTTGAAAATTTCAAGAATTTACATTATTCAACATTTTCATATGTAATTCATTTTTCTCTTACCTTATTTTTAATATAATTGATATTTATTCATTTATATGGGTCAACTCTGATTGGTACTTGATATTATCCAGTTTTTTATTCTTCTTACACTTTTAGCCAAGTATTCCTAGGCAAAATGTTATTTCAATGACTTGAGTAACTGAATGCAAAGGGTCCAAAATTTTCACAAGATTAGTTAATTTTTGAGGTAAATCCAAGTAGAGTTACTTATTACTATTAATATTTGACCTCATTAGTAATTTAAAGTTCTTTATTAGATGCACTAGATAAATCACCATGTTTTCTTCATTGCAAGGCATTCGATAAATAAGAGGAGTGCAAATTACTCCACTAGATAGTCAATTTTAAATTATAGCAAGGGTATTCACCAAAGACAAGGGATAGGTAAAATTAAAACCTTATGAGTACTATTCTCTAGGTGATTCATACTTTCAATAAAATATATGGGATTGTTTGATGTAGAGTTGAAAATAATTTAAGAATTTTGTACATGGTCAGTGGAGGCAAAACTTCCTTCAACATATGAACATTTTAAATTTTGGGTTAAATAACATAATATATGAACATATACTATATTATATGTAAGTGTAGGTCTATTTATTATAATACCCATCATGATGGGATCAAAAACCTATTAAGATTGTCATTCCCATATTACTATTCCAAAACTTAAGTACTCATTTGGTGATTGGAAATGGTTTGATATGTATAAGTTTAATATGTTAGATAATTATCAATGTTTAAATCCATTAACAATCATACATAATATTGAGAAGTTTTAAAAGTTATGAAAAAATTTATGATTTTACATACATAAATGGAAATTTACATATTCCTATAATACTCAGAAACCTTACACAAGTGAAACTCGAAGAAATAAATATAGACTTGATGAGTGTTATTCTAACCATGTTGTGTCTAACTAAGATGTCACCCTATGTGTGTCTACTTAATATATATTTATTTGTCCTAAATTTTGAGATAGGAATCTAAATTATCCATATAGTCATTCTATATCTCCAAAATTTCATAACAACCATCATGTGTGATCATTCCTCATCCTCATGTATTTTTCATACATAGCCTAGTTTTGGTTGGTGCACATTGATATGTTGATGAAAATAGTCTATTAGATAGATATAAATTATTTAATTTCATGTATATATGCTTATATCCATTTATTTTAAATTAGTTTATTCATATTTTGAATGAAATAATTTGACATAGAAACAATCTTGATGATATATTACTATGTCATTCTTAATATTTTTATTTCCTATCTTACACATGATGTGTGTATTAGTTTTTTTGAGATATGCATTTCATAGGTTTAACCCATATATAAAACTGGGGTATAAATGGTATATCCATTCTAACTTTCACATCTTAGAATTCTATTAAATTATGCATTATGTTTCTCCTATGTGTGAGGGAAGTGATAGATTAATATTTTGATATGTACCCATCAAATGTTACTTAATATAATCATGGGATATCTATGGTACATTTTATAAGCCTAATCTCTTTTACATTACATAAAACTTATTTAGCTTATATATTTTATCACTAAAAGTTGTACTTAGAAATCAATAAAGGATTTAACTCAGGTTCAAAGACTACGACTTATAGAAGGGCATTCTTAGTTGGAACAAAGATAATTATGGAAATCATACATTACCCATGTGTGAATAATTTTCATTTTTATTTTTTTTAATTTCAAATATATATTATTTGAAACATTTTTTTGTCTATATGTTATTCTCATACGGATCATTAGATATCCACCTATATGTAGAGATCTTAAGGATTCACTTCAGGATCACTATCAAATGGACAAAAACCAAAACTAGATGTATTATATTAATTTATTATTTTAAGTATTTTAAGAGGTCATTGATTTTTTGGACACTTATCCACATACGTATTGCATTTTTAGAGTCTAAAAATGCATTGAATTCATTGAGGGAGTGTTTCTAGTACAAATTATTGAGTGTATACTCCCTCTTTTTTCTTTTAGTTTGATGTGTATACAAGCACACCATCATAGTGCGGAATTATATAGATACCAATTAATATAATGGTAGTTATTAATTTTATAATTACATGATTCTATGTTACATGTGTGTTTTTCAATTATTGTTTCATGTTAAACCTTTATTGGAATATTGTCCATGTTTTTTGTTGTTCCCTACTCTTTTCCTATTCATTTTTCTTTCTCCTCCCTACTTTATTTTTCTTGAGTTCTGTTTATTTTTCTAGAGCCTTACACTACATAGTTCTTGAGAACTTGAATCATACACTATATGATTCTTGGGTGAGCCCTTGTGACCCTTATTTTTGGGTATATTTTTTTATTGTGTCCCTAATGTATTTTCCTTTTAATCATGCTTTATGTTTTCTTTTGTGTTAATAACATCCGAATTTGACTTTGATACATTTATAAACACATGTGAATTAGTACATATAAGATAATAAAAAATAATTAAGCAAGTTAATATGTTTTCTTAATATCTAATATGAAAGAGCAAGTGCATATACTTCAAACATTTATAGCATAATATGAGCGAAAATATAAAGCATTACTTGTTTTCCATGAGTTCGTTCTAGCAAAAAAAAAAAAACCATAAAGGACTTGGCCCAATATTTCATAAAATGTTTTTTTTGACATTAATTAAGATTTGACTATCTAATTTAATCCTTGATTAAATCTTTATAATAATTTAGGAATAACATAGAAATCTGAATATATACCCAATTTAATCTATGTTGTGATAATGTTCTAGAGTTTCAAAGAAGAATATTCGTGTACCATATATTTATGATAAATCTTCAAACATGTGAGCAAATTTTCTTGATCATAGAATATACTAGTGAGATAGTCAAATCAAATTGCAACTACGAGAATTTTTTTTAAATAGTAAATTTATATTTCATCAAGAGTGCACATACATTTTTAGAAGAGTACACTAAGTTGTAGTCATTATTCATTTTGATTTTTTTTTTCATCTCATTGTTTTAACTTGTTCAACATTATCTATTTATAGAAAATGTATCTAATTTACAAACAAATTAAATTTTTTTTTTTAAACCCCCTCATATCATTTATTATATCATTTAATATTTTTTTTGTTTAAAATTAAAAATAATTTATTGTTTATGTCTAATTACATATATTAAACCTATTTTATATGTTAACATGGATAGATATATTCCATAACAACTTTCCCAAAAGTGATATCCATATCCATAGTTTTTGGTTTTAACTTAGAAAATAACATGGAATGGAATGAAAAATCCTTTTTAATACCCACGATCCTAGTGTCTTTCTTTATAACAAGGGCCACATAGAGTCTAGTCCTTACCTTTGAATAGCTTTTGTATTGACAAATTATCTATGTGTATGTTTGCATGTAAATATGTAATGAAATATTCGTTAATTTAATTATCAATAGTTATTGTGGAAAGCGAACTTGCCTTTATATAATAAATTGTTTAAACTAGTGTTCACATGTAAATTTGTAACATAAGGACAACGCAACAATTAATAGTAGGGAAAAAATAAAAATTGCAGTGTCATTGTACTTTTATCTAGAGCTTCCACTTAGAAATCTAAGCTAAATGGAATTTGGTAAAGTTTAATATAAATAATATTTATATTCCATTTACGAATAAATCTTGTGTGTAAAAAAATGGTTGAAGGTTTTGATCTTAGGAAAAACCCTTAGTCAGCTACAAATATTAAATTAATTATATTTTTAAAAATTTAATTAATTTAATATAAAAAATAGTTATATAAAATTTAATTATTTTATACTTAAATAAAATTATAGCTAAATTAAAATAATATTTTTCAATTTAATACAAAACTAAATATCATATTTGTTAGCGAAAATGACATCATGTTTTGGGAGTAGATGAATTAAAGTCAAAATTGATTAATATGCATAACAAGATAAGGCTCTCATTGAAATGAATTCAAGACCCTATCTATATATATTTTTCATAAGTGGATTAAATTAAATCTAATGATTTTATTTCCACCACATTAATGTGTGTGCATAAAGTTAGAAGAGGAAGACTCAAGTATTTTGATGTAATATTCCCTCACAACATAGATGAATTTATATCAATGTGAGTTGGGGAAGTTATATGTAGCTTTAAATATGTTATAATAATAAAATTAATCAAATTCAAATGAATGTAGCCCACTTATGTTTATGCTGCTAGACAGATGACACGGGTGAACCTCACAAAAGACTTTTTATTATTGATTATATTTATACATAGATAAACCTATAATAATTATATAAATCATTAAAAATTATTTAAAAAATATTATTATTAAAAAATAATGTAGCGCCTCCCACACCTAAGATGAGTGGCATACAAAGCAAAAAAAAACAATCCTACTAGTTTCATGAGAATTAAAGTATGACAAAAAATTATTTGATTTGGTCGAAATCAATACCATACCAAACTCATTTTGAAATTTAATTAATGCGAATAATGTTATCAAGACTATTTATTGATCATAAAAATTTGTAGACTATATTATTCTAACATTGCTTTGGGTTCACCAGAATTTCCTTGGATATTATTCTTAGATTATATTGACTATTTTTGGTAGTTATTTATCATGTTATTGGATGTGTTCAAAAATAATAAATTGATTAATTAAGGGGGTATGTGTTATCAGTGCTAACAATACCTTTTATGATTTTATTTTGATTTGTTATTCAATGTTACAATTAATGATGGTAATATTCTTAAATAACATGTCTAAGAATATGTTTTAGTTTTTGTTATTAAATTTTATAAGTTATAAATTAGAATGTCATGTCTAAGATTTTTATTAATTAGATCATACAAATTATTTTCCCATGTAATTATATTAGTACCCTTCCTTGATAAGGACTAATAATGAAATAATATAAAAATGAAAAAAATATTTAACTTGTTAAATATTATTAAGGATATCAAAATAAAGTCCTTCAAATTTATCTAAGACAATCATATATAATTATTAATTTAATTAATTTTTAGTCAACATCTTAAATTTTACAACCAAACATGTTGGATTAGATAGTGTGCACATTTAAAAATAATAATAAGCCAAACAGGGTAGCTCATTCGGTTGGTAAATATGTGCTACAAGTGGGAGGTCTCAAGGTCGATCCCCTAGGCTGGCCACCTCTATAGCCATATATACTCCTTAAGTGATAATAAATAAATCTATCAATGATTCCACCTAAAGCATTTAGGTTTGTGAATAAAAGTAAAACTAACCTATAGGATGTAACCTCCAAGCACACAATACCAAGGATTTTATGAATCCACTAATTTGATGAATTAAAAAGGGATATTCATGCTTACTAATAACATTTAAAACATGAGAGAGAGGGTAGAGAGAAGGAATAGAGGCACAAACAAATTTGCCACATTCCATGTGGGGTGAACAATTATTATAAAAAGTTGTATTAATTCATGTGCAAGGGTCAAAAGAGTGGTCCATCCACTTTAAGTAAGATCCAATCCACTTCTATGTAGCTATAAATATTATCTCCTACTCCACAAGTGAGGACAAATAATAATATTAAATTTATAGTCTTCATTCTCCATGTGACCATATGATTCCAAAAGATGCTTTCAATAATCTTTTTACGATCTCCACACATGGGAACTATGGGTTTCCTTATAAATTTGACCCATACTAACCTTTTTAGCTTTTTCACCATGTGAAAACTCCCATGTGACTACAAAGGACAAACCCATGTGCCTTGGTGGTGTTATGCCCCACTGCCATCAAATCAACCTGATCACTCATGGGATCCCTTCTATGGGCCTTTAGCACATCAGAAATCAACCACATCACCATCAAGTCATGTCATCATGAATAGTGACTATTAATAGTGATTTTATATCCTAACATTATCCCACTTGAATTTAGTATACACAGGGTTTTAATATTACAACCATCTGCTTATCCATGCCCTATGTTTCCTTAACATAAACTTACTATGATTTTTCTTGAAATTCTCTACCTTGATTTAATTTGTCGACATTTACTCCTCCATACCAAATTACAACACTAAACTGATAAATCACTTTTCCACACCATATATAAATCCTATAATTAGGATTCTATCATGAATTGCTCATAACTCGCATTGTTTGGGAACATTTAGTTTAGTGTTTACCATGGCATTAAAACGATTCCTACTCATGATAAATCCAATACATGGGATAAAAACATGTCTTCTCCTACTTTGGAACACCCTTGGGAAGACAACTCAAAACGGAAGAAGTGGGGAACTTTAGTTCTCTCACATCCTTATCCATCTCCATTCCTCATTTTCTCCGCCATACCACCTTCATTTCATGTATTCTAACTAAGCCATCAATGTAGTCATCATTTTGGGGCTTGCATCCAACACATCACAAAACACATAGGCTCTCCATAAAGGTACTCAAATTATTGTACTACATGTATGATGTCTAAATCAATCCATACATTGATTTCAATGCAAACTAGCAAAACCTTTGTCTCAACTATTTTTTTCTTTATCTCTCCCTAAGAGAGATCACCATGTAGGAATCATTTTGTTAGAACTCTTTAAACAACAAATAGTGTATGTAGCACTCTTGATAGTAGTGGATAAATAATATTAGATAGAAGCCAATACCAGACTTCTCCTCATAGCCTCTTATTATCTTCATGATATAAGTGAGCCAATCACAACTCTAGGGTAGTCATCATACTACTCAGTGTATAACTGTACCTACCTATTTTTGATCTAATATCTAAAATTCACCCTGCTCTAAGGAATATTTCCAAACACCAACTCATGTGCCTCTAGTGTTAGTCCATGCATCAATTTACCTTGTCAATCATTAAAATTATATACAAAACAATCCATCACCCTGAGTCATATGGTTAACACTAAATTTCTCCTTTTGAGAACACTAGGTCTTATTTGTTCCTCTACATCTTCATCTTCATATTCATCTTATTCTTCCTCAAATACTTCAAAATAGTCTAGAAGTACATGGAATTTTTTCTTTTGCATCATCTTGACTAAAAACGTGTGGTCAGTAAGATAACACACTAAAACCCATTATATTTGTTTCCAAGAACCACAAGGTCATGCCTTGTCTAACACCTCCTCCAAAGGAGTCCAACTTGTTTCTCAAGATGTAGACTTTTTTCTCCACCAATAGGAACATTGTGTAGGTTATTGACTTGTCTAAAAAATGTTTTTCAACTTTCTCTTCAACTCTCCTTTAGGTTTTCCCTCATTGACATGAAGAGATCAGGATCTTAACCAAGAGATCTTCCACCATTCTACATCAAGAAAAAATTTCCAAAATGAAACATTTTTATCATATTTAATCTCAAAGTCTCTCCTCTTGTCTCAGAAGCTTCACCTTGCACAAAATCAACCAACAATAGAAAACACTCACACACATGGAGTTTTTCACCATGGCTATGATACCACAGGTTAGAGACATGCATTTTTATCTTCAAAACCAAAGTTTTAATATAGAATTTTAGGAATAAAGTCATGATAATAAATATTTGATCAATTAACTATATCCTAAAGTGTAAGGAAATAAATGAAAAAAACAAGCTACATAAAATAAATACAAACAAGAGGACAGATTGAATAGAGATTACATGAAAATTTTTTAATGTACAAATAAAAACCATGAGTAAAATGGTAGCTTCCAAACTTTATTAAAAAACTCAACATCACTCTCTTCTATAGTATCTCATCCATAAAAAATCCTTTAGTGCTTGCAAATCAAGCACTCAATGCTTCCATTTGAAGCATTCATGTTCTGAACCAAAACAAAATTACCCTACAGGATCTAACTTCTAAGCATGCAAGCACAAGGTTTCTATGGATCCAATAATTGGATTAATTACAAAGAGAGATTCATGCTTATTAATACCATTAACAAGATGAGAGAGGGGAGAGAGAACTAATAGTGGCACAAAAAAAATCACAACATTCCATGTGGGATGAATGATGATCATCAAAAGTTGTCTATCTTTGTGTGAAATGGTAAAAAAAGTATTCCATCAATTTTACACAAGATCCAAGCCACTTTCATGTGGCTCAAAACATTATCCCCCATTCTACAAGTGAGGATAAACAACAATAGTAACTTTCTTATGTTTATTTTCTATGTGACCATATGAGTCCAAAAGATGCATGAAATCATGTTTTGACTATGTCCACTCATGAGAATCATGGGGTCCCTTGAAAATTTGACCCATATCAGCCCTTTTTTCCTTTTTCACCATGTGACAACACCCATGTGACTACCAAGAAAAAACCCATGTGCCTTGGTGGAGTGTTATGCCCCATTCCCATCATATCAACCTCAACATTCATGGGATCCTGCCACATCACTAGCCATCTACATCACCATTATACCACATCATCATGATTAGTGACATTGAACAGTGTCTATGAATAGTTATTTCACATCCTAACACTCACAAGGGTATGTCCCATACTTAGATAAAAATTGCTTAACACTAATCAAGTAAAGAACCAAGATCAGTATGTTATATAATAAATGGTACAAAATATTAAAAAAATCAAATATAAAAGATAAATATATATTTTAGCATGAACAACACAAAGGAAAAGTAGAGGAGATTTTTATGAGGTTTAACATAGAAAATAGAAATATCCCTCTCCCCCTAATCATATACTCATCACCTAGTAAAATATTATTTTTATTATACAAGATACAAAAATGGATGAAATTAAAAGCATTTTAAATTCTAATGGAAATTAAAGTAAAGGAAAAAATTTATGATAATGATATTTCAAAAAGAAGACAATAGAGGTGATTCAGAGTGAAACAACCCCATATAAAAAAATTGGGAATTGTTAACAGAGTACACAATGAAATCACTTACAGAACCCACTATACCACTCTACCATGCATGACATAGTCAACACAATCTTACACCAGATGAGTAGATAAATGATTAATGGATTAGGTCGATGAGTTACTCATGTAAGAATTACCATCACTAGAGGATTCCATAGCAAAAGGGGTTGCAAAAAAAATGGTACACCATTTGAGGGGTATTAGTGTTTGGGTCCATGTTAATAGCCATCAAACCCTTCAAAGGCACTTGGTTTCCTAATTGGATCACCTATATATCCTCAACCCAATATAAGCATCGAATAACCATATATGGTTATCATTTGGCAATTCACTATGTAAAGAGATTCACTCAAGCCTTAGATAACCATCACCTAGTCACTTGCCTATGGTGAAATTCAAAATAACAACTAGTAATCTTACTCACTATTATTGATTATATCATCATAATAAAGGAAGGTATCATAATAGGAACAATAGGTCTCAAAGGTGAACCAATTGTACCAACGAGCCAAGTTTTGGCTTATGTCATGCTTATTATATTTCCACGGTTATTAGGTAACCATATACATATAACTATCATGAACATTTACGTTCACCAAGCAAAATAACTTATGCTAAAAAGGGCACCATGTTCTTTATCTATCCTGTTATATAAACAAGGACACATCCTTATAGGATTATTACCTTATTTAGGATAATCACTAATTTTTATGACAAACACACATCAATAGTGTTACCCATCTATATTTATGTTCATATGTCCTTGCCCATAGTTTTTTTACACTAGAAGTTCATTATAACTCCTTATCAAGGATAATTAATGATTTATCCAGAAGAGAAATGACATATTTGAGTTACAATCAACCATTTCGATATTTACAATAACATAAGTTAGATCTGTTATAGAATATATTTATGAATAACTGGTTACCACATAATGCATTTCTTGCCAATCATGCAATCAAAGGAGTATCAACTCATAATCATGCTAAAAATTATAATTCAAGATTGATCTCATATAACCATGAATTATCTTCTTAGTTGACCTATTATTCATACTTACACTACCCATAAGACATATTCATAACCATTTGTCACAACTAAATCCACAACCCTATCCAATAATAATGATTGTTTCATTTCTTTGTCAACTTGCTAACATCTGGCATATGCTATCGAAATGGAATACGTTATATCATGAGACAATGACAACATTTATGTTAGATTCATAAGATAATATGGAGATATAAACTATTGAAAATAACTTCATAAAACAAGTTCTAACAAGGTCATATCCTAATGCATTTATAATATTAATCTCCAAAACATATTATCATTATGTGGCCTTGATAACAACTTGTATGAACACATACATGAAAATAATCTATACACTTAATTGATTAATAAATAAGTGATCACAAGATTAAGGATGCCAACTTATATGTTTGTATAATAAGAATTCTTCAAGCACCTTCCAACTAATCAAAAGGGAGGTGAAAAACATAATCTTTACACACAAAAATAAATAGCTAGGGTAAGTTGGATAACATTGACACATATGTGTGAATATTCCTTATATGTCTAATATAACCTTAATTACCAACCCACCTGGGTAACTTTCATCAATAATGGAATTCCAAAAACTTAAATTTAACCATGTTCAACTGAAATTACTCAATGTATAGCTACAATGTTACCTTATAATACTTAAATTAAGGATGTTGATTATAATTACAATATCAATACTACAAAATAACACATGTAGCTATAAACAATATACTTCATCATTGAGTCAAAAATTGCATGAATAAGTTGATATGATAACCCCAGAAACACTCATAGTTTGGTAGTTTCAACATGTGAATATAAATTTGAGCCTGAAGGCATAAACAGAACGAGCCCATTGTGCTACTAAATAAGTATAATGTTTGAATGAGACATTCAATAAATTATACTCAAACTACAATGATTTAGGATTACAATAAGCTCAACCAAGAACTTTATCACCCCCACACCCTCCATGGGTTAACAAGGGTGTACATGGCCTTCAATAGGTAATTATTAAATGGGGAACCAAATAAACAAGGGAAGAGCCAATTGGATGAAAACCCCTATATTAAAAGGGTTGAAATAGATGTGTCGTGTTATGTTGGAATTTTGTTCCTCCTTCATAGCAAATATTTTCAGAATCAAATTATATTTCAATAAAATAAGTTATGCAAGGAAAATAACCAAAGTAATTTAATTTCACATAAGGAAGTAAGCAGTACAAAATTACTTACTATTTTAATTAATGTTTTCACAATAGATAAATCAAGAATGAACCCTTATATGAACTTTCAAACAACAAGGTAATGCATACCAATGTAATTCCTAAGAGACAATATCAGTCATGCTCATAACACACATTAATATAATCCATAACAATGAAGAGTAATCAATTCTTGTCCATTCATAAACTATTCTTTTACTTCAACAAAATAATTTACTCAATGACTCCTACCATCCAATTTAAAATAACATAAATAAATACATATGGCATCTCCATTACCTCCTATTTAAACATAAAATTTCAAATAATTCCATCCATCATTAAGGAAAGGTAGTGTATAAAATAGAATATGCATGTGCAAGGATAACATCCATAGACTAATTTTACTTACAAGAATAACCTTTCACATCAATCATTATTAAATTAGATATTAATCTAAGCATTACTAGTGAGAGTACAAAAACAACAACTTCAACATTTTCTAACTTAATCAATGGTGTCTTATCTTTCAAAAGTGCAACTACATGGCGATATACTATTTTTCCTCCTATCTTTATTGCATACTAACTATACAACCAGAACCACCTCAAGATCAATAGGCACCATCTAAATAAGAAATAGGCCTAAAACCCTTTGATTTCTCCATCATCTCCCCACTTGATCACTTCCCCTTCCTCTTCTCTTATATATTCAATGCCCTGAAAAGAATGCAATGCAACCCTATAATTTTGTTTCATGCTAGAATATAATTACTCATGAAGTCCATGGCAAAGAGAATTAAGTTTTACTAAACATTTAATTTTTCATTAGAGAGGGATGCAGCTAAATATTATAAAGTTTTTCCCACATTCGATTCGCATTAAGGATAATACATAGCTTCTAATATACATTGACTATTTCTTTCCAAACCTATGAATATGGCAAGTTATATGTGGATCAACGATTAGGGGAGGATACATTATTTTATTTATTTTTAGTTTTTTTGCACTTAAGCTTATAATTAATATCCTCCTCGTAAGCAAAATGCAATAATAATATAACCAATTACTTTCAAATAAAATATAATTTAGACAACTGCCACATCATAAAGGTCAATGCACCCTTCCCAAAATTCCAAATTGCATGGATTAGATGTTAACACAAGTATTTTAAAGTACGTAGGGTAATGCATTAAAATTACTAAAAATAATGTGGGTCTCTTTATGCATAAACCCATGCACTCCTAACTTTTTTTTGTGTGTGTGTGTCATCTAGTTTTAATTAGTAGATATTGGGTTTAATTCTAAATGTGATATCCATATACCATTGACTCAACAAAATGATTGTACACCAGTGCCAACTGAAATAATTATGACACCCCCCCTCCTTAAAAAGGATCCATCCCAGAGAAAAATCTACAACCAACAAAACATGCTAAACTGAAAAGAGGCATAATACTCTTTTCACTTAAAATTTACCCTTTACAAAAAATCAATAAATAACTCAAGAATAGAATAACTAGATTGATAACTGTATCAATTATTATCAACATAATAGTCATGCATACTAAGCACTTGCATAGTCTAATAACAAAATTAGAAATATTGCCATATGCTTACCTTCTTGGTATAATGAGTGGATTCATCAAACTCACATCATGAATTAACACACAGACTTACCTTATTGAAATCCATATGTTACATCTAGGATAACCATGTCCTTCATTAACTCAAGCTACAAAACCATCCTTTCAACTTGGTTTCCTTTTGTAAATCCAAGATGAGCAAAATGAGGTGTTTCACGCACCTATACTAAACATAAAATTTTTCATTAATAGAACTTGATTCATAAAAATAATCTATATTTTGTGTGTTACAGGG
>JARHVA010002205.1:207500-210000 GCA_037957365.1 Torreya grandis
TGAATGGAATCATAGGATATTACATCCCTAATGAGGACTTCTTCCAACTTTTTAGGCAACCTAAGTCTCATATTTGCTCACATGAGTACCATCTAACTTGACTCTATCCTTGATTAGAGAATCATAGGATAACCTTCTAGACATCTTTCTATTATCAAACCTCAGTTGGAGTAGCTACGAGTAGGAAAAAATAGTAAATATAACTTAAATTAGTTATACCAAGGTTTAAAATTATTTGGACTTCCAAGGAGTGAGATAAAATGAACATTATTCTCTAAAATACTAAAATTACAAGATCTGATACCAAATGAAACAACCACAAATTTTTTTTAGGAATTATTAAAAAAAGTACACAATGGAACCACATATAGAACACACTACATAAATATACCATGCACGATGTATTCAACATGGTAGATAACCCATAATTGAATTGGGTTGATGAAATACTTATGTTAGGATGACCATCACTAGAGGATTCCATAGAGAATGGGGTTGTGTAATAGATGGTACATTGTTTTAGGTATATTAGTGTGTGGGTATATGCTAATAGGCATTGAACATTTAAAAGACACTCAGTTTATCCATCATATTACCTAGGGATACTCAACCTAATATAAGCATTAGATAACCTTATACAACTATTATTTGGTAACTAACCAGGCAAGGAGATTCTCTCAAGCCTTAGATAACCATCACTTGGTTACTTACCCAAGGTGAAATTCAGCATAACAACTAGTCATCTTTCTTTTTATTATTGATTATATCATCCTAATAAAGGAATGTATTATAACAGGTCTATAGGTCTCAAACGTGAACCAATGGTAGCTTCAATAACTATATGCTAAGTATTATTTTAAATCTATTGATAACTATGTACATGTAGTCTTTAAGATCTACATTCTTCTTTTTATCAATGCTTATTCTTTACAACAACAAATTTGTGTGTGGATAGGGTGATTCATAAAGCATGTGGATTCTTAGTTACCTATGATGAATGGTGTGCTATCTAATGTCAACTAATATTCATCTATTTACATTTCCAATATTAGTGGCCTATTCTTTTTTAGTAGAATCCCATGCTCTTTGACTACAAACTTTCTAACTTTTGATGGTTCTCTCAATCTGACGTCTAAATGAAATAGTTTGTGCATTTCCTGGCATCCTCATACATTTCCAACTAGAATGCATGGCCAATATCTCATAGGTGTTTGAGACTTTAGATTTCTATATTTTTGTCTTTTTAATTCTATTAGTGTCTTGGGTTTAATTTCTAGTCACTCAAATAATATAAGTTTAGTGTTTGTAGTATAGTCATTAGGTAGCAATAAAAATTTGGACGACTTGAGTCAGTCTTGTCTTTGGTCTATATTTTAATGGGTACTCATTATATTATGCCAAAAAATCAATAGTTTCAAGACTAGATTCGTTTGGTCTATGTCATTAGTTTTTAAGTTTATTGCATGTCAATCATTATGATTTTGTGTTTAGATGTCTCAATCATCCAAAGTGTCAAAAAATTAAAAAAATGGTTTTAGTTATACACAGATGAATTATCGGTGTAACCAACGTTCATTTTGTAAAAACTATGTCAAGAGTGTGGGGGGATGGGGGGAGTAATTCTATTCACAAATAAATTTATTAAGTAGAAAATACTATAGGATGGAGGATACACAAAGGTTTGAGGATAATTGGCATCCTCTCCTGGGTCACTTATGACAGGGTTGGATCATTGTTATGGTCACATTTTGTAGTGTGTTTATTTTATGATGTGTATGGTGTGATTTTATTGCGTAGTGTGATTTTTCAATAAAAATATTGAGCATTATTTTCCAGCTTTGTACCTCCTGAAGAAGAACATTATGGGGAGAAATAGCACTAAAATAGTGCTTGGTTCTTGGAAAAGGGTTTATGGAAATTCAAAAAAATACTGAAGTGTATAAAATAGTTAAGACCTTCTGTCACCTCGAGGTTCATCATCAACATGCAGATAAAAAACCATAGGGGTTCATGGTAATATGAGAAACCATCAAAGGTGTTACTAAAGAGATGTATTCCTATCACTTCCAGGTTTTTGGTAATTCTGAAAGGAAAAAGGAAGGTGTCAAAAAGATTATGAAGCCATAAATATGGCATGCCACCTCAAAGGTGAGAAAGCTATGCAGATACTATAAAAAAATTTACCATGTTCACATTAACGGGGTGCTAGGCATTAACAATGTTAAGGGGGTGAATGTTAGGATTTGATATTTAAAACATTATCAATTATTATATAGGTTTGAATATTTGAAACCTATTATATCATATTAGTTTATTTGTTATTATCAGGAACGGTATTCTTGTAAGGTTTGTTATTACCTGTGACTATTTTGGGTTATTAGAACTTATGTTATAGGAAGTAGTTTTTATATCTTGATGGATATATAATATCCAATTGTATTATATCAAATATAACATATTAGAATATAATATTATATTTTGTTTGATTAAGTTTCTTATG
>JARHVA010002205.1:220000-222500 GCA_037957365.1 Torreya grandis
AAACAGCAGTTCAGAAAATCAAATCGACAGTTGCTTTACTGCCATAACTGCATATCCCAAAATCTGATCAAATGAAGGTTTATACTAATGCCTCCAATATTGCATGGGGAGGAGTACTTGTTTGTATATATAATAATTAGGAATTTGTCTGTGAATTTGCTAGAGGAGTATTTGGTACTGATGTCCTTACATAGATTTCTTCTAATAAGTAAATCTATGTTGTAAAGAAATGCTTAGAGAAGTTCATGTTAAAACTTCTCCATTTGCCTCATTTTGTTGTAATTACCGATTGTACTAGATTTATAACCTTTAAGGAAAAATATCATGGTCAGAAAGATGGTCGCGATAAATATGTTAGATGTTAAGCATTTTTTAACCAGTTCAATTTTTTCATAGAACACATCAAGGGTACTGATAATGTTATTGTAGATTGGCTTAGCAGAAATCCTCTAGTAACGCTTATGCATCAACCCATTCCTAGTTTTAATCTGACCAGAATCTATAATCAAGGATTTCCTTCTTTGAACATCTTTGTCCAAGAGCAGATTCTGTGAGAAGGGTTGCATCCCAGATATATAAGGATTTCCTATGCAGTGGGACAAGACTTACAAATGTCCTCAGTAGCTACACTTCAAGCAAATTGCCATCAAAACTCTAGAGTCATCTATATCGAAATACTTAACAGTGAATTTTTGTATCACCAATTCACTGAGTTACTTATACGTCCATTATGGACATGGCTGATAAAAATCAGGTCTCCCTTCAATGAACATCTGTATCGATGGGTTGCCAGGCATGGCCTACATCGCATACACGAAGAGGAGAATCATGATCAAGATACTATCGTGCATAATATCATCAAAAGATAGCTAGAGTAGGAATCTTATTTCTACATCACTCCATAATATCACGCATGCGAAGCTGGACCCCAGCACTGGCATCTTTCCAGTACCTTCCAGCTCAGATGTCTTTTCAATCCTATTGGTGAAGATGACTTAGAAGATGAAGAAGAAGCAATTTTGGACCCATGACACCAAACATCATCATCATCCAGCTTATCCAATAGCATTTCCCTATAGCTCAACTTTTACGCTATAAAGTATGATGGGACTTGACACCACCTTGATAGTGATCAGGCAGGACCTCCCAAAATACTATATATAGGCCTCTCCTCCATAGCATTTTCATCAAAAAATTTCTAAGCTTTTAGAAATCTAGTAGCCTTGTAACAAGAGTATGCTCTTCTCTTACCCTTTTTGAAGGATCATGAGAATTAGAAATTGAAGCAAGTGTGTAATATTTTAGTTTGAAATAATAGTGTGAAGCCATAGCCATTCAGCCCCTGCCTACCATCGTGGGTTTTCTATAATCAAGCTATAAAAGGAAGAAAAGAAGGAGGCATCTACTGACGATATGCATGTGTGTGTGTGTGTGTGTGTGTGTGTGTGTGCGCGCGCAAGCGCGTGTGTGTGTGTGTGTGCGTGTGTGTGTGTGTGTGTGTGTATATGTATATATGTATATGTATATGGATATGGATATGCATATGCATATGTATATGTATACGCATATGTATATATGTATGTGTATGTATATGTATATGTATGTCTATATATATGTATGTGTGTGTGTGTGTGTGTGTGTGTGTGTATTGGGAAGTCATCTTTGTTAACTTTTCCTAACATGTGGTGATAGTTAGGAGATATCCAAGAGCCATATTAAAATGTTGTGCCTGTATTAAACCTTTATTCATCATGCACAACTATAAGAATCATACTCCATACCTCCAAATTATTGTTCACTTTAACATTAAATATTTTATAGTCACTTACCATGTATTTGTAACAAAAACAATAATAATTCCTTGTTTGTAGTGTTGAGATACAATCGTTAATCCACAAACCTAGTATTTTTAATCCTTTGAAAACAATGTGTTGTGTATTTATTATCCTTTGAAAACCATGTGTTGATATATGCATGATCCTATTCGAATATGTAACAAATTGATTTCATTATAAAATTAGACATATACATGGAAATTTGTATACACATTATGATAAATTTTATCATATCTATAATCATGCAATTTAAACATTGTGTAGTTGTATTTTCTCAGAAACCTCAATGTGGATTAAATTTATTCCCAAATGGAGTTTTATAACTTATAAAATTATTCCTACACCATAAATAATAATAATAATAATGTGAGCATCACTTAATAAATAATTCATGTTGTGTTATTTTTAGAGCTCGCTTAATGCAAAACCAACACCATTGTGTTCCCCCTTCCCATGACAACTCTAAAAATATATGCACATAATATTTTTTAAGAAATTTATCATATAGATAAAGTGAAATTAAATACCATGATTATTTTAAACGTGATGTGTAACCATCTAACCAAACAAATAACTTGCTTCTATAATTTCATTCCTCATTGTTCAAGATCTCATAAAAATAACTCAAATTAATGTTACAAAAATTATATGTCATGATATTTGTC
>JARHVA010002205.1:227500-257500 GCA_037957365.1 Torreya grandis
GCAATGTCGACTCCCCAACTTATTGAAGCCTTTAAATTTTGCATATGAATTTAGATTGAGATGATTTTTTTTAAATTGCACAACTTTTTGAGAAGAATCTAAATACCAAATAATATTTATTTATATGTAATTTATTTTTTGAAAACCTTGATTTTGAATGTTCCATCTCTCGATTCACCTGAGCAGTTAACCACCTAGATCCATGGATCACTAGATGATACAATCATGCGACTACATTCTACAATCAAGGGACTACATTATACAATTGGGTAAGCACATGATGTGTTCACCTAGTTATATGAAGTAGTGAGATATTTTCATGATGCTATTGCTCGACTATATGGTGTTGTCAGATGATTGCATGGTACAGTCAGATGACTATATAATACAGTCAAATAATTACATCATGGAGTCAACCAACTATAGGATATTATTAGGTGTATGTATGATGAAATTAGATGAATGACTTATGTAACTAATTTCATGGTGTAGTTGGGTGACTACATAAGGTATACACCTAAATGCATCATGAAGTCACTTGACTACACCATGTAGTCATTTGAATGCACCATGTAATCAAACAAATATATGATGTAGTCATCTAATTGCATCATGTAGTCATTTAAATGCATTATTCCATTTGTATCTACATTGAGTAGCTGGATAATTGCATTATGTAGTCAGATGACTATATAGTGTTATTCTTGATCAAATTGGTTTCATCATATGCCACCTCATAATTCACCATGATTATTATATACCTTCCAACCTAATTCACCACTATTGCAAATCCAATTTTCCTAGTGACCTCCAAGTTTTTTAATATAGGCCACAAAAAAAAATTCCTACTTCTACCATTATTACTACTTTTTTTGGGTAACGGATAGGAAATGATGATTTTTGATCATGGTAAACTATCCATCTTTAGTGCTAGTCCCCCTTGTGAGGAGGTTAGTAAAAATCCTCTCAAGGAATGAAAGTTTCAGAAGAAGTGTTATAATGATTCAAATAAATCTAGTGATTTCAATCTAGGTTATGGGGGTTATTCCTTCAAGTTTTGGACCAAGGGGAGATTAATTGATTTTGATTTCCTATTCTTCAATCTTTATTTAAGTGTGCTCATTTCCTTTATTTTTGGGTTAGGATGGATACCTTGAATCAAGGAGTCCTTTAGGTTTTTTTTCCCTTTTGATGGAATTTCATGCAAGAAGACTTTGGTAAAGATAGTAAGGATGGATCTTGTGTATTCCCTTGGTTCCCTTCAGGTTCTAGCTATGTTCATTATCACAAGGGAAGACTTTCAAAGTAATGGCTCTTTCATTTTTTTTAATGAATTATATTCATTCACTCTTGTTGGGTCCTCTAGGCTTCTTATTTGATCGACTTGGGCCTCCCTTTGTGCCTAGGATTATTTGTTCTTGGTTGTTAAGGACTCCCCTAAGGAGCCCATGATACATAAAAAAGGTTACAATTTTTAATTTCAAATTTCGTATTTGACTACTCTTTTTGGGCTTTGGTCCAGTGGTACTTCTCACAATATGATCATTGGATTTAATTCTTGGAAGACTTGGGTCTCTTTAGTTAACTTGGCTATGGTTAGTTATGTTTGAGATGCTCTTTTGGTGCCCTAAGCCTCCTTGTGCTTGAGAATAGTTTATGGGCTGATTTGTATAACCTTTTAGATCTATTATGATCACTTGTTTCTAATCCAGTCAAAATCAGATTGGGATCTACTGAGGACCCCCAATATCTTTTTACTAGCACAATTTCTTTGTTGGTTTTGTTGGGTTTGGGTCCTCTAAGGATCCTGAAGGTTTTTTCCCTTCATGTAGGTGCTTAGGTGGATGATTTCTTGGTTATTTATATTAGGATTATGGGATTGTAACCTCTTTCATTGGAGACTTGGGCATCTTTCTCCAAAATTACGGGATGAAATTTTATCTAGCTAGAACTAGCTAGTTCCTACACCATTCAAATGTGTCTGTTCCTTTTTTTGTTGAGTCCCTTTTATTTTCCTAATAAGCTTCATCTTCTTGTATCTTATATGAGCCAGGAGGAGACCTAGAGCACCTAATAGATTCCACACTAGTTCAAAAGTGGTTTCATCTTAATCCAACTATTTTATTTCTTTACAAAATTCTTAAACAAAATATTTTTTTGATGCAATTACCTTTAAAATTAAGAATTATATAAAATTATATGTTAAGATGACCTTTTAAAGTAAAAAAGATTGGTGCACACTATTATAATTCAACTCTTAAATAAGTCATTTATGAGTCACTTGAAAATTGAAATCAAATGTCTTCATCTATCTTGATGAGTCATTTAAGTTAGATATTTACAAGTCACTATTTAACAAAATAATATAGAAGAATAAAATAGAATCTAAGCATGGAAAAAGATTACAAGGTGATTCAAATGTTTAGCATTGAATGTATTACATGTTGGGAGTCCAATTACCTTCATTTTTCTTAATGTTTTATTAAATCTCTCAGTCCTTGTATTTACACATTGAGAAAAGGGGGGAGGGAGGTTTATTTTATAAAGTAATCATAGTCTGACCCATAATACACACCAATATTATGTTAGAAAATTATCAACCTACTCTTATCAACACCTTTCTTGATGCATTTACATTGAGTTTAGTTTTTAAAAGAAATAATTTAATTTTGATATTTTTTTAATGGCAAACTAATAATTGTTAGTGGAAGACCTAATATGTTAGATGGGTTCCTCCTCTATCAATTTGATCGAGCATCCCTCCTTTAAAAAAAGTTTGACACATTTTTCTATCTTAGATAATTCTCAGTTTCCATATAATAGTGTTAGTAGTTCCATAATAAATCTTAAATTTATAAGACTTACATGATGAGATTCATGAAGGTTACAATATCCTGTTGTTATTTTTTATTTTTATTTTAAATATTGAATTGATGTAAAAAAAAATCAGTTTAAATTTTGATGGCTATTATTACATGTAAAATATTTATTATGTACAAATAAATATTAAATTTTCATTATTTTCTTATGAACATTGAAATTTCAAAATTATCTCCAATATTGATATTGAAATGTAGGTTTTCACCTTCTCAAATTTTTTTTTTTATGTTATAACATTAAAGCTAAAGTATAACATTGAATCGAAAGTTGATATTAAAGTGCTTAACCCCCAGCACCTAACCCCACCCTTAAAATATGTATATAAATTTTAATATTAAGAAAGATACAATACACATTTCAATGTAGTTTATTTATTTTATGAAATATAATAATAATGGGAGCTTTATAAGGGTAATAATGATTGTGTTATATTAAAATCTGGGTTAATTTTTTCATGTCTCTTATTATTATTTAATAATAGTAGTTATAGAAGTGATATTATTATAAAAATGAAAGAGAATATATTATAAAGGAGAAGATATGATAAATTTAAATTATATTGAAAAATGAAAGGAAGATGATATTATTGTAAAAGAGATAAGAGTATATATTATGAAAGAAAATATATTCTAAATATAAATTATATTATAAAATAAAATGGAGAGAGTTTAATGATATCATTTAAATTTAAGTTTAATCAATTGAAAAAATAAAATATGCATTTTCATAAATCATTATTTATTTTTTCATAAATCACACATCTTCATGAAAATTTAAATTTGATGGTTTTATTTTTATTTTTAAAATTTTAACTATAAAATACAGTGTTTAAAGATTATATAAGATGTAATTTTTAATAAATTCTTAAAAATTATTTATATTTATAATTAATATATTTTAAATTTAATTTGTTTTGTTTTGAAAATAAATTATTTTTTATTAATTGGTGGCATTTATGACACATCCTTCTAGTACATATACTTTTAAACATAATAAATATTAACCATGAATGCTAGTGCTAGACACGAAAGGATAAAGGGAAAAGCGGAAGCATTTGTAAGACTGTTACGTGACAGAGATGTCACTTAGAAACCCCATAAATGCTATTTTGTTTGAACTGGAAAAATAAAAACCTCGTACAATAATCTAGAAAAAATATGACTTTTTCTATATAATCGTAAGAATGTAGAATTAAAAATCGAGTCAATGTCTAATCTTTATATAAGCCAATCATATGTACAATCACACACAAAATTGAAGCAAAAAGATATAAAAAATGACACGCCAAAAGATATAGACAATGACCCGCATAACAGAGGGCATGCTTGCATTTGCTCACAGCCCTTATCAAATCCTCAACTCTATCCATGTATTGATAGCAACAAAATATCATTGGATTACATCCTAAATGATATCAAATCCTCAACTATATTATTTAAGTGTGAACAGCAACAACGACGCAGTGTGAACACTGTAAAAATATCCAAGATTGATTGATGCATTGTCAACATTGATTGATTTAGCTCATGGCTCTTATCAAACCATCAACTTTATTATGTCAAAGTGTGAAGTGCAACAAAGACGCAGTGTGAACACTGAAAAATATCACTGAATTCTCCATCCGTGTATTGAAAGCAACAAAATATACTGATTACATCCTATTAACAATCCGCTAATCTGCATCATATGAGGTGTTAAAAGGGAGTAGCTACTGCAAAAGGGAAAGAAATAAAAATTAAAATCATATGAAAAAGTGAAGATGGCAGTAGCAGACATCATACAAAATGAAAACGAAGTGGTTGAAGACTTTGTTGGGGCGCTTAAACTGTATGACGATGGATCCATTCTTCGCACAGACAGCCATCTCATAATCAACGATCCTCCATGCGAAGGAAATGGTGGTGTTGCCAGTAAAGATGTGGTGGTAGATGAGGTACTTGGCATCTGGGTAAGAATCTACCTTCCGCTTTCAATTGCAAGAAAATCCACCTGCTTCTCTAAATTACCGGTTTTGTTGTATTTCCACGGCGGGGGGTTTTGCTTCCTGTCACCTGCCTTTATTGATTTGGATCGTTTTTGCGAAAAATGGGCTGCCGCCATAGGAGCCGTCGTAGCTTCTGTGAACTACAGATTTGCTCCGGAACAACGCCTTCCTGCTGCCTACAATGATTCCATGCGAGTGGTTGGATGGCTTCAATTTTAGTAACGTCTTTCTGGTTGGGGAGAGCTGTGGAGGCAATATCGTGCATCATCTTCTAATCCGCATCACCAATTCTGCTTCTGATGGACATGGAGATGGAGAATTTGATATCAGCGGAGCAATTTAACTTCAGACGTTCTTTGGAGGGGAAGAACGCACACAGTCGGAGATTGGGTGTCCGGCGGAGGTTCATGTCAGTGTGAAAGTTTCTGATACGTTTTGGAGATTGGTATTACCAAGTGGTAGCAACAGAGATCACCCATTTTGCAACGCCATCAAGTACCTCCAATTACGGTTTCCTCGGCCTCCCATGTTTATTGTGTTGGGAGGTAAAGATTGCTTTGAAGCCATCCGCGTATTGAATTGGTGTCATTTGATGAAGAAGAGCACGGATTCTATCACGAGGAAGAAGAATTATGTAAACTCAACCTTAATAACATCGAGCTATTATGCCAGGTAGCGCTCTTCGTTTCTTCTAACCGCGCAGTCGGTCAGTTAAATAATCTTCTGTCCGCCGATTTCCTAAGCCTCCTTTAAAAGACGGTTATATAATTAAAACATGTGTTTTTAAATAATCAATCACAAATGTGATCGACATAATTTTTATGTAAAAGTTTTTATATAATTATTATGAAATATAAGTTTTATCTAAATTGTATGGTCTAGTTTAGTTTAGTTTTTTTTTTATTATTATTAATAAATAGTAAATAGTAAATATGGGTTTTAAAAAGGGGTTCTACACTTAACAAAAAATTAAAATAAAGATGATCATAAAAATTAGATAATACAATATTGTGTGTAAATCAGAATAAAACATAATCCAGTATAATTACAATGGTTAAAAAAAAGTAACAGTGTAAAATGGTAAAAAATAATTAAGACTTTTCATTATTAATTTTTTTCGTGATTTGAGGGTTATATTCAATAGTTTTAAGTCCTTTTTTCTTTTTTCTTTCTTTTTGTTATCCACCACCATCCATTCATCTCCTTCGCCTGAGTCAGGGAAGGTAGGAATTGAGAGTTCAAGCGCATCCCCTAGTTTATAATTCAACAATGGAACCTTAGCTAATAAATCTTTACCTTCTAAGTTAAACCTTCACTAGATTTATATGTAGTATTTGTTTCAAATTCATTGGTCTTAGTCTCCCCACAGGGAGCTATTTTCACATGGGTTTCTAGGACCATATTTGGAACTTCAATTTCATCTAACTTTCAATAGTAGCATCAACTATTGTATGTTTTAACCCTGCATCTTTCTACTAGATATTTACTTTTTTTCTCTTGATGCTTGGACAATCATTGACTGTATGACCACTATGAAAGCACATGTGACATGTAAAAGGTAAACCTTCATAATCAATAGGTTGAACGCAAGTTTATTCCTCACAATCAAATCCACCTAAGCCAAGAATTCTTTAGTAACATCCACATTAGCTAGGATTCAGGCATAAGTTTAATGGCCCATTTGTTCTGTTATGGGATCCTTATGCCAAAATTCACCAACAAAATTAATTATGGCTTTAAAAATAGTATGATTCCAAAACCGAAGATATGACAGGGCTTGACCAAGAACATATGCTTCTCCTCCCAAGCCCAAAAAAATCTTTGAAAACAAAGTATTTCTCTTCAGCAAAGTGAAAAAATACTATGAAAATACCTCTAACACAATGTTTGATTTTGATCTTACCTCATACCAACACTTTCTAGTGACCTGTAATCCATTCATGGAGATCAAATAGTGTAGGCCAAGAACCATTAAATTTACAAATCCTTACATTGGAAGAAATCCCTTCTTCCTTATCAAGAATCACCTTCAATGCCTTCTCATGAAAATGATAACTTGTTTTGCTTTATTAGGGGCTAAAGGCTTAACCTAGCAAATCTATAAATTACCATAACATAGGAGGGTCTATTACCCAAATGCTTATGCACCCCAATTTTTGCCACCACCTCTATCAGATTTGGATCATAGTCTGTAACACTAGATGCCTCCACCTTACTATTTGCATTGTGGTTGTTCTTCCCCATTGGGCACATAGAAACATCCATGAATGATTTGGGCAGAGGAGGGGGGATACAATGGCTTACGAGACCCCAAGAAGTGATATCTCCTCAATTTAAGAATGCCAAAAATCATCTTCCCATGCTCCCATGTTTTCTGAATTGTCATTCTTACTGTCATCGATCCTGGCTTAGCCCATCCTCTGCATGAGTATCCTTCCATGCCTTCATAGTTTTCATCTTGACTACTATTAGAGTCTCGAGTGACTAATCTATTGAGTCAGTCACCACTGAAAGGCACCTATATGGGTTCAAAACCTTAACCATATTTCTATAACCATCAGGTGCTAGGGCCATTTTAATTTATTATTGATATGTATATAAATATTTTATAAGTTTTGTAAGACAGTTTTTGTTAAAACTAGTACGTATTCACTTTAATTATAATGGATATTTTTTTCATGATTTTGATTGATTATTTGAGAAAATTTGGTTTAAAATAAAGCAAGGAGGTAGATATTTTTTAAGTTTTTTTAAATATAAATTTGTGTTACTTGTAAATTTTGTCATCAAATTTGAATATAAATATTTATTGTAATTGATATGTTGATATTGATATAAATGTATGTATAATATAATATATATATATTTTTATTATTATTATTATTATTATTATTATTATTATTATTATTATTATTATTATTATTATTATTATTATTATTATTATTATTAATGTTTCTTATATTATTTTACATTAGTTTTCATTAATCTATTCAAAGCTAGAGGTGTAAATTTGTACTTTATAATAAATTAATTAAAAGTTGAGTTGAGTTAAATTTCTCATTATTTAACTTAATTAATACATAAGATTAATGCATTTATATTTATTATTAATATTAAACATATCATATGTACCTTCTTGAGGATACTTGGTAAGTTTTTACTAATTAAATATCTACTTCACCTCACTCAAGACCTTTAAGATTCTTTTTTTGGCATTTATTTTCAATTATGATTAGCCTGTCTTAACCAAATATTTTTGTTGGTGAATCATATGAGGCTAGAGGTAATCACTTACAAGCCCGTATGTACTGGCTAATAATATGTGCAAAAGAATCGAGGAAATTATTTCACCACTTTAGAGTAAAGTATTCTGTTAACCAAATAAAAAATAGATTTTCTTCATATTCTTCAATATTTTATCACATTATATTATTGTTTTCATATTCCAAAAACATAACCCAACTTGAAAACTTCCAACTAAACCTACCTTAATATTAAATCATGTCTAAGATCTCGCACATAAATAATTACTTGGGTCTTGTTATTGTCCATTGATGAGTGAGGAAATGTGCTAGATAGATTTATAATGAAGCATTTTATTAAAAAAATACGATAATTATATTATATATAAATTATCATTAACCTAAGCTTGAGAGTTAATAATATTATATAGATGATGAAGGTCCTATGTCCCATTGTCACAACTATTTTGCAACTAGACATTTGACTAAAGAGTGCAACAATTTTAGAAGAAACAAGGAAACCTCATGATGGACAAATTTCCTCACCACCCATATCATAGTGAATTGACCTGAGCTTGATAGTGATGCTTCATATTCAGATTTAGACTTAGAAGAGGAGGATAATAAGGATGAAGAACACATAGAGCATAACCCTAACACTTTTCAAGTTGAAAGAATTGTAGAGGCTATTTTCGAAACTAGGGATCCAATAATTTCATATTTAGATAACATTGGAAGGGATGTTTGAAACCTAGTTTTTGATACTTATGAGATGGTAAAGCAAGCTATCTCTAGGGTTAACACTTAGATATGATATTAAATATCTCAATGGTAGAACCAATGGATGATGTATCAATATAAGACAAACCTCATTCATTTAAATCAAATGAAATTTCTATACCAATTATCCCAAAAACTATGCAAGAAAAGGAAGAGTAGATCAAGGTGTATAAAAATAAAAAAAGGTAATAGAAATGAGGTCATGTCTTCTAGTATAAAGCTCCACTTAAGAGGTACCATGAGTTGAAGTTTCATTGAAGCTGTCTAAAAGATAAGAACTTTATTTTATCCCTCAATAAGTTATTTCTGGTAGAAGTTTCATAGAATATTACAATAATTAAAAAGGGTTAGTATAAAAATGTAAAATACTTGCGGAGCCTTTTAGGTTAGTAATGTGGTGTTTGTGTGGATGATTTGTGGATGTTAGATGTACCTAGTGTGCTTGTTATAGTATCGTGATTGACCTTTGTAAGTTTTAATCTCTTTACTTTTGGTGGAGGCATCTCATGTGAGACTTAAGGTTTTATCTTTATCTCCATTTATAATAGGTTATAGGATCTTCTGAAACCCATATTATTTACACTATCAAATAAAATAGTAAGCATAATTAATAGTTATTTAAAAAATATTATTTTTGCCCTATTGAACTTTGTCTAAGGTATTTTAAAAATTTTGTTGATCTTTGTGGGTTTTTCCTTTACCTTGGCCTCAAAGGATTTTATTTTTATTTATTTATTTTTTAATTCAGAGTTTCATCCTCTTACTTTGTAAGGTTATGGGATCTTATCAAAACCCCCACTTTTAATATTATCAAAATAAAATTTTTAAATTTAGGACCTATCATATTTTCATGAATTTCTTAAAGAATTTCAATACATTAGAGACTTATTGAATTATCACTAATAAGATAAACTTTTTAAAAAATGGCTATATTTCATATTATATATTAAGTATGATGTGGTTAGATGATTCATTAAATTTACTAAAGTTTATATCTTTTAATTAAATTATTTGGTTGAGACTTATTAATTTTATTGGTAAGAAGCATAACATGCAAATCATTAATATTTTAGAAAATAAGATGGATGGGAAATATGATAGGATTACCATCTAATTTCAAAATAATAAATAACGCTAAATTGAACATGTTGGTAATTTAAATTTTAAAGGCATATAAGTGGGATAAATAATATTTTAAAGGTGGAGTGTGACATAAATTTATCTAGAAGAAAGAATTATAAAGAGCATTACGGATTCATAAAAAAATATTATGTTTAGTTCAAAATCTCTCTAATAAACAATGAAAATATAAGGCAATACTATTATAGATAAAAAAATTCAATTCCTATCTTTACTATAAATGATCAAAAAAATTGGTAAAAATTTGTCAAATATTTATCCTAATGAATTACACACATCACAATAGACAATCATATCAACCAAACTCAACCCTTTGAGGGGAAGTTACCATGGGCACAACATGAAATCTAAAAAATATAATAATTAGAATTTGTGCATGTATTTGTGGATCTAGGCATCGGAATAGAATCTATAAACATCCCATTGGACATCTCAAAGTCTTCTCCTACTAAAACTATAGGATATTTGGTTAGCACTAGTGTCCTTTTGATCACAGACAGATAATTTATGTCATATCTCAAAATTACGGCCTTCCCAAGACTAATGAAAATACCCATAACAATGGTAGTTTGAGAATGATGTGGCTTATGTAGAAATACCCATATAGCCAAGAGGCCTATCGAGCTTCAACTCATTACTCTCAATCTTTCACTATTGTTATTTTTAAAATTAGTGCATACTAGTGTAATAGTTATACAAAATAAATTATCATGTATGAATGCTTAGGTAAGTAAACCATCGAGTAATGAATTTAAATTTTTTAAAAGCTTAAATCATTCACCCTATATATTCAAAAAAACACTTGCATTTATTTATCATTATGTTGTGTTTTTTATGCACATTTATTAATGTATATTATCAAATATCGAGTAAATACTTAAACCTCCTTTGGACATCCCCATGTGACCCATGCATTCATTTCATGTGTATCATGTCCCACTCCCCATGACAATTATATGTTCTTAAATTAAAATATATAATGGTACTATAATGTTTTCATATATCAACCTTTAATTTGGGTACACCCATATTCCCTTTTCACTCTTAGCTATTGGAAGTAAGTCATGAATGTGTAAAAAAATGCAAAAAAATAAATTCAATCATCTTAAATAGAAATTTAAATTATCTCATTTAATCATCCCACACATACATGTAACACACTAAGTACATATCAAATATGTGTGTAACAATATAGTTATTTCTACATTATTTCCCAAAAACTATATCTACAAATCTAAGGGGTCTAATAAATAATAAGGGATAAAAATAATCTCAATTCCATGTACCCCAAAACTAAACCATCCTTAATTTTTGTTTTACAAGATTAACTTAGTCTAAAGAATCAAAACTTGAAGCTCATGAAATTTAAATAGAAAGTGTCGAGTCAAAATTAGGAAAAGAAATCTTTTGAATTAATTTGCATTTGATAGGACCTAATCAAGACCATCTAAATAGTCTTAATAATTGAACATGTTCATACTTATATTCCTAACTTTTGACCAAGACCATCCATATGGTTTGAACATCTTACCACAACCATCCCTAAAGTCATTATGTTTCAACAAAACCAAATTCATTTTCCTAATACTCTAAAACATTTAATCCATCTATAGTTGGCTTCTAAAGTCACCTTAAAGTTACGTAAAATTTTATTTATAAAAATTTGAACCTTTAAGTCATATTTAAAATTTTATTTTGGAGGTGTCTCTTGGGCATGATGTTAAGGTATCTTTAGAACATATAAATTAGGAATGCAAGGATGGGGTGATTTTGGGATAACTTTAGATTTCAAATTAGGGTGTTTTTTAAATATAACATTTTATTTTCTATTGAGGTGACTTTAGGGTTCCTTTAGAAGGGACATTGGATTGATTTAATTGATAACATTGGGTTGAATTTATTTGTGACTTTACACCAATCTTTAAGGGGTAACATTCAGTGGTTTAATTGATGAATTTGTGCTGACTTATTTGTTACTTTATGGCTACCTTTAGAGGTGATGTTGGATTGTCCTTGAAGGTGAATTTTTTTCAATATTTAACTTTAATTTATTATCCAAATTAATCTATTTTTATTAAATTCGCATGTTAAGTCAAATTCAATGCTAAATTACTTTATTTGGGTATTAGAAACTACAATTGAGAATAGAAATGCATAATTTTATTAAGCATTTAGAAGAGGGCATGAATATTATAATTAATTTAGAAAGAGGGCTTACACATCATATTTAAATTATAAAATGAGAATGAAGATTGTATTAAATTGAAATAAACAACATGAAATTAATGTTGAAGTTAGAAAGATGGCATGTATGTTGTATGGAATTTATAAAACCATGGCATGAATATTGTGTTGAATTGAGGGAATATATATTATGTTGAAATGAGAAAGACATCATGAAGATTGTTTTGAATTGAGAAAAACGTAATATGTATTGTGTTTAATTTATAAAAGTGGTCATACATATTTTTTACAATTAAATTAGAGCATACATATTTTCCATGTACAATATTTCTAGTAAACTGAGGTTGGAATAAAAGTGAATTTGAGTATTTTTGAAATAAATTGATGCTGATCTTAATTCTTACTCCATTAAGTTGATGGAATACATATTTTCCAAATACATATTTCAATTTCCCTAAATTAATTATATATTCTTATCTAATCATTTTTTAATCAAATAAAAAATGCATGTATTTAATTTTAGTCTTTCTTGCTCTAAGAGGGTTATATGAAAATTTCAATACTTGACATTATTCAACACTTTCCTATGTAATAATTTTGTCCCTTACCTTTTTGTTTAATATACTTGGTAGATTGCCTTTATATTATAAAAATATAATTGGTACTTGATATTATCCAATGCTTGCTTCTTCTTGCACCTCTAGCCAAGTATTCTTAGGTGAAAACATATTTCAATGACTTGAGTAACTAAATAGAAAGGGGCAACAATTTTCACAAGATTAGTTCATTTTTTAGGTAAATCCAAATAGGGTTACTTCTTACTATTCATATGCAACCTCAATACTAAGTTATGTATATTTAGTCGATGAACTAGATAAATCACCATGTTATTTTCATTATAAGGTATTCAATAAATAAGAGGAAGTGCAAATTACTTGACCAAATACTCAAATTAAAATTATAGTGACGGTATTCACCAAAGACAAGGGGTAGGTACCATTAACACCTTGTAAGTAATATTATCTAGGTGATTCATATTTTCAATAAAATATATGGGATTTTTTGATGCAAATATAAAAAAAATTAAAGAATTTTGTGCATGGTCAATGCAGGAAAAACTTCTTGCACTGTATGAAACTTTTAGATTTTGGGTAAATAACATAAGATATGAACATATACTATATTTTATTCAAGTTTAGGTCTATT
This sequence comes from Torreya grandis, assembly GCA_037957365.1. NCBI lineage: Eukaryota > Viridiplantae > Streptophyta > Pinopsida > Cupressales > Taxaceae > Torreya > Torreya grandis. The sequence goes on from JARHVA010002205.1 coordinate 240,917, forward strand.
TATTTTATAAACCATCATTGTGGGACAAAAAACCTATTAATATCATGTCATTCCCATATTACCATTCCACAAAACTAAGTAGTCATTTGGTGAATGGAAATGGTTTGCTATGTCTAAGTTTAACATGTTAGATAATTGTCTATGTTTAAGTGCATTAAAAATAATAGACAAGATTGAAAAGTGTTATAAGGAATGAAAAAATGTATGATTTTGAATACATAATTGGACATGTAAATATTCCTATAAGACTCAGAAACCTTATTCAATTTCAACTTAGGGACATACATATAATCTTGATGAGTGTTATTCTAACCATGTTGTGTCTAATCGAGATGTCACCCTATGTGTGTCTACTTAATATATATTTTTGTATCAAAAAATTTAAGATAAGATTCTAAACTATATATATAGTCGTTTTACAGGTCTAAAATTTCATACCAACCATCATGTGTGATCATTCCTTATACTTATGTATTTTCCATACATAGCTTAGTTTTGGTTGTTGCACATTGATATGTTGATGAACATAGACTATTATATACATATAAATTATTTAATTTCATTGATATATGTTTATATCTATTTATTTTTAATTATTTTATTCATATTTTGAATAAAATCAAAATTTGGATAAATTTATCTGACATAAAAATATTCATGGTGATATATTATTGTGTTAGGCTTAAATGTTTTCATTTCCTATATTACACATGATGTGTGTAAAAATTATTTTTATATATTTATTTAAATGGTTTAACCCATATAAAAATGGGGTATAAATTTTATATCCATTCTAACATACACATCCTAGAATTCTAGTCAATTCTGCATTATTTTTCTCCTCCATGTGAGAGAAGTGATAGATTGATATTTTGATATGTACCCATAAAATGTTACTTATTATCATCATGGGATATCTATGGTATATTTTCTAATTATAATCTCTATTTATTTACATCATACTTATTTATCTTATAGTTTTTTTCACTAAAAGTTGTACTTAGAAATGCTTAAAGGATTTAACTCATGTTCAAATACTGAGACTTATAGAAGGGTATTCTTACTTGGAAAAAAGATAATTATGGAAATCATGCATGGCCCCCATGTGAATAATTTTCAATTTTATATTTTTTCTTTTAAATTTCAACTTTCTATTATTTTAAATATTTATCTATTTATATGTTGTTCTCATATGACTCATTGGATATCCACCTAGATGTAGAGATGCTAAGGATTCACTTGAGGATCACTATCAAATAGACACAAACTAAAACCAAATGTATTATCTTCATTTATTATTTTAATTATTTTAATATTAAATTTATTTTTGGGATACTTATCCATATATGTGTTTCATGTTTTAGGTCTACAAATGCACTAAATTCTTTGAGGGAGTGTTGTGAGTACAAATTATTGAGTGTATCCCCCCTATTTTTTATTTTTGTTTAATGTGTATACAAGCACAAAATCATAGTGTGTAATTATATAGATACCAATTAATATGTTGGTATTTATTAATTTTATAATTACACGACTATATGCTACATGTGTGTTTTTAAATTATTGTTTCATGTTAAACCTTTATTGGTATATTTTCCAAATGCTTTTTGTTTTTCCCTAATATTTTACTAATCATTTCTCTTTCTCATCCCTAATTTATTTTTCTTGTGTTTTGGGTATTTATCTAGAACCCTACACCACATACTTCTTGAGCACTTGAATCATACACTATGATTCTGGGGTGAGCCCTTGTGACCTTTATTTTTGGGTACATTTTGGTTTGTATCCCTATTATTTTTGCCTTTTACTCATGATTTATGTTGTATTTTGTGACAATAACATCTTAGTTTGATTTTGATACATTTATAAACACATGTTCATTAGTGCATATAAGAGAACAAAAAATGATTAAGCAAGACAAGATGTTTTCTTAAGATCTAATATGAAAGAGAAAGTAAATATACTTAAAACATTTATAGTAGAATATGAGAAAAAAATAAATCATTACTTTTTTACAATTCATTCATTCAAGCACAAAAAACCATAAAGGACTTTTCCCCATATTTCACAAAATCTTTTTGTTGACATTAATTAATTGTTGATTGCCTAATTTTATCCTTGTTTAGAGCTTGATAATAATTGAGGAATAACACAGGCCTCTGAATATATAAAAGATTTTATTTAGGTTGTCATGATGTTTTAGATTTTAAAAGAAGAAGATTAACTTACCATATATTTGTGCTAAATCTTCAAAAATGTGAGCAATGTTTATAAATCATGGAATATACTAATGAGATGATCAAATCAAATTTAAACTACGATATTTTTTTAAAATATTACATTGATGTTTCATCAAGAGTGCACTTACATTTTTAGAAGAGTGCACTAAGTTGTAGTCTTTATTCATTTTGTTTTTTTGTTTTTTGTTCATCTCATATTTTTAACTTGTTCAACATTATCTATTTATAACAAATATATCTAATTTATTAACAAATTAATCTTTCTTTTTAAACCTCCTCATATAATTTATTATATCATTTATTTATTTTTTTGTTTTAAATTAGATTTAATTTATTGTTTATGTCTAATTACATTTATTAAACCTATTTTATATGTTAACATGGGTAGATATATTTCATAACCACTTTCCCAAAAGTGATACCCATACCCATAAAAAAAAATTTGAACTTACAAAAAACACATGAAATGGAAGACAAAATCCATTTTTAAACCCACAATCCTAGTGGCCTTATTTATAAAAGGTGCTTGTAGCGATGAGTCCTTGCCTTTTAATTTCTTTTGTATTGGTTATTTTTTTGTGTATATTTGTATGTAAATCTATTATGAAATCTTGGTTAATTTAATTATCAATAATTATTTTCGAAAGGGAACCTAATTTTACTTTATAAATTATTTAAAGTAGAGTTTACATGTAAATTTGTAGCATAGGATAGTGAAACAATTAATAGTTGGGCAAAAATAAATATTGCATTGTCATCGCACTTATATCTAGAGCTTCCAATTATAAACTATCCAAGCTAAGGGAAATTTGGTTAAGTTTAATATAAATTTTGATTATATGTCATTTATGAATAAATCTTGTGCACAAAAAATTGGTTGAAGGTTTTTATCTTTGGCAAAAACCCTTAGTCAGCTACAAAGATATTAAATTGATTATATTTTAAAAAATTTAATTAATTTAATATAAAAAATGTTTTATAAAATTTAATTATTTTATAACTAAATTAAATTAAAACTAAATTAAAATAAATCAATTAAAATATATTTCACTCAATACAAAACTGAGTCGAGGGAATATATGAAATAAAGTAAAAATCAATTAATATTCATAATAAGATATGGATCTCACTAAAATGAAATCAATACACTATCTGTATACATTTTCCATTGGTGGGGTAAATTAAATCTCATGATTTTAATTTCACCACATCAACATGTGTGCATAAAATGGGAAGAGGAAGACTCAAGTGTTTTGATGTAATATTCTCTCACAACATATATGAATTAATATCAGTATGAGTTGTGGAAGTTTGACCTAGATTTCAAATACATTATAATAATAAAAGTAATTAAATTTAAATAAATGTAGTCCACTTATGTTATGTTGTTAAACACACGATGTGGGTGAACCTTACAGAATACTTTATAATTAATTGTTTTATACATAAATAAACCTATAAGAATTATATAAATCATTAATAATTATAAATAAATAATAATTATTAATAAAATAATGTAGACCCACCCACACCTAAGATGATTGGCATACAAAGTGGAAAAAACTTCCTATTAGTTAAATGAGAATTAAAGTATGAAAAAAATTATTTGATTTGGTAGAAATCAATAACATACAAAACTCATTTTGACATTTATTTTTTCTGACTAATGCTCTCATGACTATTTGTTGATTACGAAATTTGTAGAGTATATTATTCCAACATTGATTTTGGTTTAATAGAATTTCCTTAGATATTATTTTTGGATTGTAGTCAATGTTTTTAATATATATTTATCATGTTATTGGATGCGTTCAAAAATAATAAATTGATTAATTAATGAGGTATGTGTTGTCAGTGTTTACAATACATCTTATGATTTTCTTTTGATTATCTATTCATTGCTATAATTAATGATGGGAATATTCTTAAATAATATGTTTAAGAATATGCTTTAGTTTTTTCTATTAAACTTTAGAAGTTCTAATTTAGAATGCCATGTCTGAGATTTTTATTAGTAAGATCATACAAATTATTTTCCCATATGATTCCATTAGTACCCTTTATTTCCAAGGACTAATAATGAAAGCATCCAGAAATGAAAAAAAAATTACTTTTTCAAATATTCTTAAAGATGTAAAAACAAAATCCATCAGATTTATCTTAAAAACTCATATATAATTATTCCTTTAATTGATCTTTAGTCAAAATCTTAAATTTTTCATCCAAACATATTGGATTAGATAGTGTGCATAAATAACAAAAATAATAATAATAATAATAATATAATTTTACAATGAAATCTAAGTACTTGTCCCACTGAAAAGGTCAGGGAAAAGATAGAGACAATTAAACATTACAAATATAAATCTTCTCAACTTTATTTTGTGAAATGGATGAAATCCACATTTTCAAAATTGAAATATCTCATTCTTGATAAGGGAGTTATAAATTAGTTTTCACTATTCTCTCATCAAATTTATTGATTTGAAAAAAAATTAATTAAATGTTTGTTAGATCACAAGAAGATAACTGTATGGAAGGCATGGCTTCCTCCCAATGGGTTCACTCAAAGTTTCAAATATGTTATCTTTTATAAATGTAATCAAATATGTAAATAGGATCTAAGAAGATTTATGAACTTACATATTAAAAGAGTCATTAGGAGGTCATATTTCTCAATTGAGGAAGTAAATGAATGTTTTATCAAGGTAAGCACACCTTATGGTGTCTCTTTTATTGTTAAAGAAATGGAAAATCGATTGTAAGAAATAAAAGAGAGAACCCTCAAATCCAAGTTTATGGGTGACTCGTCATCACCGGAAACATTCAAAACATGGACAAATGATAACTAGAGACTTACATAATCTTGAAGATATTGATGATTACAAAAAATTACTTATTAGGGTTTTCTCTTCTAGAAAATAAAAATACCAAATATTACAAGGAGAACCTAGTATATTTATGAGGATATTGGGGATATTCATGAAACATTGGTAACCTTATTTTAGCCCATGAAAGACCTTTCAATGACAACAATATCCTAGGTTCTTCTACTTTATTACCATGCGAATACTGGCATGAAAATTGTATCTAAAATTTTGGAAATGCTATTGGGGAATATATAACCTCCTTCGATTTCACCATGACCCTTGGAGTCCTCAATTATTAATGAATTTGTGTCAATATAAATTTATGTAATCCTTTTCGATTCCATCTAACTCTAGATATTTGGGTAATATAATGAGAATAGTCTATTAACTATGAAAGCATACCCTTCATATGTTGTTTATATCATGAACATTTATGCCTCACTATTAGGAATAAAGTTGTGATACTACACTTCAGATTAATGAGCTATATCCTAAAGTTTAAAGAAATAAATGCAGAAAATAAGATACAAAAAATAAAGATAAGTAAGAGGACACATTACACAAAGATTGCATGGAAAACATACAGTGTGCAAGGAAAAACATGGGGACAAATCTTAGATTCTAGACTTCATTAATAAACTCAGCATCACTCTCTTTTAAAATATCTCCTCCATAGAAACTCCTTCAGTTATTATAAACAAAGCACTCAATTCTTCGACCTAAAGCATTCAGGTTGTGAACCAAGTCACAACTAACCTACAAGATCCAACCTCTGAGCATGTAATCCCAAGGCTTACATGGATTCACTAATTGGATGAATTATAAATAGATATTCATGCTTACTAATAGCATTTACAACATGAGAGAGAGATAAGGGAGAGATAAGGGAGAGATAATTGATAGTGGCACAAACAAATTTGCCACATTCCATGTGGGGTGAACAATGATCATCAAAAAATTTCTATCTTCATGTGTAAGGTTCAACAAAGTGGTCCATTCACTTTAGATAAGACCCAAGACACTTCCAAGTGGTTCAAAAATGTTTCTCCCACTCCACAAGTGATGATAAAAAGCAATATTAAATTTATTATCTTCATTCTCCATGTGACCATATGAGTCCAAAAGATGATTTCAATCATATTTTGATTATCTCTGCACATGGGAATCATGGGGTCCCTATGAAATTAAACCCATACATACACTTTTATCATTTTCACCATTTGACTACTAATAAGAAACCCCATGTTCCTTTGCTAGATTGTTATGCCTCACTCCCATCACATCAACCTGATCACTCATGGGATACCATCTATGGGCCCTTGCCACATCACTCACAAGCCACATCACTAACCATCCACATCACCATTAGGCCTCATCATCATGAATTGTGACCATGAATAGTGCCTATGAATCATGATTTATCATCCTAATATTATTGTACTTGAATTCAATATACACAAAATTTCACCACACCTAAGTATTGTACAACTAGCTGCTCATCCACGCCCTCTTTTACCCTAACATAAACCTAGTAGAAGTTTTATTAAACTATTAAAACTTCTCTACCCTAACCTTATTTTTAAACATCTATTCCTCCATAGTAGATTACATAACTAAAGTGATAAAATACTTCTCCACACCATAGACCAATCTTCCAATTAGGATTCTACCATGAACAACTCATAACTCCCACTGCTTGGGAATATGTAGTTTAGTGCTCACCATGGAATTATAAAGCTTCCTACCTCTAATGAATCAAATATATATGAAAATAACATAACTTATCCTCCTTTGGAACACTCTTGGGAAGATAGCTCAAAATGTAAGACATGGGATTCTTCTTTGCTCTCATGTCCTTGTGCATGTCCAACCTTGGTTTGCTCCACCATAACATCTTCATTTAATTTATTCCAAATGTTCTATGAAAATTGTGATCATGTTGGGGCATGCATCTAACACATCACAAAACACATAGGTTCTCCATGAAGGTACTATAATTTTTATACTACATGTGTGACATATGTACTAACCCATACAATGATTTCAATGTAAACCTAAAACACCTTTATCTCAACTCTTTTTTCTTTATCTCTCCCTAAGATATATCACCATGTAGGAATCATGTTGCTCTAACTCCTTGAACATCAAATAGTGCATGTATAACTCTTGATAGTAGTGAAAAAAGAATAAGACATAGAAGTCAATAAAAAAATTCTCCTCGTATCCTTTTATTATCTTCATGATACAAGTGGACTAATCACATCTCCAAGTAATTTGTCATGTTACTTACTGCATCACCTCACCTACACATTTTTTGAGCTATAATCCAAAATGCACCCTACTCTATTGAATTTTTCCAAACACTAACTCTTGTGCATCTAGTATTAGTCCTTACATTGGTTTACTTGTCCAATCACTAGAACTATATACACAAAACTCCATCACCCTAAGCCATATGGTCAACATCGACCTTCTCTTTTTAGAAACATCAGTTCTCACTTGTTCATCTACATCATCATATTCATCTTCCTATTCCTCAACTAATTTAAAATAGGTATAACTTTAGGTTTGTCTATACCTACTTCCTTTGCATGGAATTTTTTTATTTTGAAATATCTTAGTTAACAACATGTGGTCACTAGGGTATCACATCAAAAACCATTTTAGACTTTTTTCCAATAACCACAAGGTCATGCCTTGTCTACCACCTCTTCTAAAGGAGTCCATCTTATTCCTCAAGATGTAGATTTACTTTTGCACCAATAGGAACACTGTGTAGGTTATTAACTTGTCTAGAAAAGATTTTTTAGCCTTCCCTTCAACTCTCTTGTGGGCTTCTTCTCATCAACATGAAGAGATTATGATATTTACCTATAGATCCCCCACCATTCTCCATAGATAGATACATGCTAAAATAAAACCTTTTCTTCTTATTTAATACCCAAGTATCTTCTCCTATCACGTTAACTTCACCTTGCACATAATCAAGAAATAATATAAAACACTTACACACATGGAGTTATTCACCATGGCTATGATACCACATGTTAGATCCATGCATTATTATCTTCACAACTAATATTATGATACAAAATTTTAGTAATAAAGTATTTATACTGCATATTATATTAATGAACTATATCCTATAATGCAAGGAAGTAAGTTCAAAAAATAAGGTATATAAAATAGAGACAAGCAAGAGGACATATTACATAGAGATTATGTGAAAACCTTGCAATGTATAAGGAAAAATCATGGGGAAAATGTAAGCTTATATAATTCATTAATAAACTTAGCATCACTCTCTTCTAAAATATCTCCTCCATAGAAACACCTTCAGTGCTTACAAATAAATAACTCAATGCTTCCACCTGAAGCATTGAGGTTGTGAATCAAATCAAAACTAGTCTATATGATCTAGCCTCCAAGCATACAAACCCAAGGCTTGCATGGATATATGAATTGTATGAATTATAAATAAATATTCATGCTTATTAATATCATTTATAACATAAGAGAGAGGGGAGAGACAATGAATAGTGTCATAAAAAAATTTGGACACATTCCATGTGGGGTGAACAATGATCATCAAAAGTTGTTTATCTTCATGTCAAAGGGTCAAAAAAGTGGTCGATATACTTTACACAAGATCTAGGCCACTTCCATGTGGCTCAAAAAATTGTCTCCCACTCCACAAGTCAGGAGAAATAGGAATAGTAACTTTCTTATCTTCATTCTCCATGTGACCATATGAGTCAAAAAGATGCATGCAATCATATTTTGACTATCTCCACACATGAGAATAATGGGGTCCCTTAGATATTTGACCCATACCAACCTTTTTATATCTTTCACCATGTGAAAACACCCATGTGACTACCAAGGACAAACCCATGAGCCTTGGTGGATTTTTATTCTCCACTCCCATCATATCAACCTGATCACTCATGGGATACCCTCCATGGATCCCTACCATATCACCAATCAGCCACATCACTCACAATCCACATCACCACAAGGACACATCATCATAAATATTAACTATGAATGGCACCTATGAATAGTTATTTCACATCCTAACACTCATAAAGGTATGTCCCATACCTATAATTTTTTTTATCAATACTAAATAAGTAAAGAACCAAGAGAAATATGTTAAATAATAGAAGGTGCATAATAAAAAAAACAAACCAAATACAAAATATAAATAGATCTCTTAGCATGAAGAACATAAAGGAAAAGTAGAGGAAAATTTTATGAGGTTTAACGTAGGAAATGGAAATGTCCCTCTCCCCATAATAATATCTCATCACCTAGTAAAATATTATTTTTATTCTATAAGATACAAACATAGATGAAATTAAAAGCATTATAAATTCCCATGGAAAATGCAAACAAAGTAAAACATATAAGATACTAAAAATTCAAAATGAAGACAACAGAGGTTATTCAAAACTACTTATATCTTTCTCTTCAACATCCTCCATGTCAAATGTAAAAAATCATAACAAATTTCCTCAGCATCTATGGGTCATGATCCCAAAAACCACACAATTTTGTGAACTCAGAACACTAACCAATGATTAAAAAAATAATAAATATTATTATGAATAAGGAATAGAATAAGAAATACTTGGACACAATAAAATAAAGGATTGACAACAAAAAAATATGGAAACTCAAAATGAAGATCAACCAACCATCTTAGGGAATATGTTAAATCCTCATCATATAATTTTATAAATGAGGGCCATCTCTTGGAATACATGAGTACTCATTTTACCCTGAAAACATTATTTTATAAATAATATTGTGAAATTATAAGGATTATACATGTCTATTTTAGAAATAAATATATAAATATCGAACCCAAATATAGATTAAATTTTGTAATGGATCTAGGATAACTAAAACAAACTCAATATTTTCACCCAAAATTTGCATGCATACCTATGTAACCTTAAATAAAAAAATGAAAATATGTCAAGGTAGAGTGATTATAAAATATGTTAAATCAAATATGTGAGGAGAGCCAACATGGCCTTCCTCATAGGAATATGAAAATAGTTATACAATGAAATAACTTTCACCCATATCCTCTACTTTCTCATATGAATATGTAAGCAAGTTTAAGAATCTAATTGAATATTTATATTCTATACGATCTTATAAAATTAGACAAAAATTATTTGAGGATAATCCTTAAAATATATTATTATTTATAAATAAAATATAAATAATTTATTATAATTAATATGGAGATAATAATGTGCACATAAATGTGTGTTCATCCACAAGAATAATTTTTAAAATAAATATTAGATAAGACAAGAGTGTGCATCATAATGTAAAATAACATGCCCCCTTAAGATGTTGTCTATAAATTTAAAAGATAAATTAAGTCACAGTAATTTTATAAATCATAGAAAATATATTGTGCACTGAATTGTTTACATCAACACTCCACTTAAGATAAACTTAAATAAACCAACCTTTTTATATCTTTCACCATGTGAAAACACCCATGTGACTACCAAGGACAAACCCATGAGCCTTGGTGGATTTTTATTCTCCACTCCCATCATATCAACCTGATCACTCATGGGATACCCTCCATGGATCCCTACCATATCACCAATCAGCCACATCACTCACAATCCACATCACCATAAGGACACATCATCATAAATATTAACTATGAATGGCACCTATGAATAGTTATTTCACATCCTAACACTCATAAAGGTATGTCCCATACCTATAATTTTTTTTTATCAATACTAAATAAGTAAAGAACCAAGAGCAATATGTTAAATAATAAAAGGTGCATAATAAAAAAAACAAACCAAATACAAAATATAAATAGATCTCTTAGCATGAAGAACATAAAGGAAAAGTAGAGGAAAATTTTATGAGGTTTAACGTAGGAAATGGAAATGTCCCTCTCCCCATAATAATATCTCATCACCTAGTAAAATATTATTTTTATTCTATAAGATACAAACATAGATGAAATTAAAAGCATTATAAATTCCCATGGAAAATGCAAACAAAGTAAAACATATAAGATACTAAAAATTCAAAATGAAGACAACAGAGGTTATTCAAAACTACTTATATCTTTCTCTTCAACATCCTCCATGTCAAATGTAAAAAATCATAACAAATTTCCTCAGCATCTATGGGTCATGATCCCAAAAACCACACAATTTTGTGAACTCAGAACACTAACCAATGATTAAAAAAATAATAAATATTATTATGAATAAGGAATAGAATAAGAAATACTTGGACACAATAAAATAAAGGATTGACAACAAAAAAATATGGAAACTCAAAATGAAGATCAACCAACCATCTTAGGGAATATGTTAAATCCTCATCATATAATTTTATAAATGAGGGCCATCTCTTGGAATACATGTGTACTCATTTTACCCTGAAAACATTATTTTATAAATAATATTGTGAAATTATAAGGATTATACATGTCTATTTTAGAAATAAATATATAAATATCGAACCCAAATATAGATTAAATTTTGTAATGGATCTAGGATAACTAAAACAAACTCAATATTTTCACCCAAAATTTGCATGCATACCTATGTAACCTTAAATAAAAAAATGAAAATATGTCAAGGTAGAGTGATTATAAAATATGTTAAATCAAATATGCGAGGAGAGCCAACATGGCCTTCCTCATAGGAATATGAAAATAGTTATACAATGAAATAACTTTCACCCATATCCTCTACTTTCTCATATGAATATGTAAGCAAGTTTAAGAATCTAATTGAATATTTATATTCTATACGATCTTATAAAATTAGACAAAAATTATTTGAGGATAATCCTTAAAATATATTATTATTTATAAATAAAATATAAATAATTTATTATAATTAATATGGAGATAATAATGTGCACATAAATGTGTGTTCATCCACAAGAATAATTTTTAAAATAAATATTAGATAAGACAAGAGTGTGCATCATAATGTAAAATAACATGCCCCCTTAAGATGTTGTCTATAAATTTAAAAGATAAATTAAGTCACAGTAATTTTATAAATCATAGAAAATATATTGTGCACTGAATTGTTTACATCAACACTCCACTTAAGATAAACTTAAATAAACCAACCTTTTTATATCTTTCACCATGTGAAAACACCCATGTGACTACCAAGGACAAACCCATGAGCCTTGGTGGATTTTTATTCTCCACTCCCATCATATCAACCTGATCACTCATGGGATACCCTCCATGGATCCCTACCATATCACCAATCAGCCACATCACTCACAATCCACATCACCACAAGGACACATCATCATAAATATTAACTATGAATGGCACCTATGAATAGTTATTTCACATCCTAACACTCATAAAGGTATGTCCCATACCTATAATTTTTTTTATCAATACTAAATAAGTAAAGAACCAAGAGCAATATGTTAAATAATAGAAGGTGCATAATAAAAAAAACAAACCAAATACAAAATATAAATAGATCTCTTAGCATGAAGAACATAAAGGAAAAGTAGAGGAAAATTTTATGAGGTTTAACGTAGGAAATGGAAATGTCCCTCTCCCCATAATAATATCTCATCACCTAGTAAAATATTATTTTTATTCTATAAGATACAAACATAGATGAAATTAAAAGCATTATAAATTCCCATGGAAAATGCAAACAAAGTAAAACATATAAGATACTAAAAATTCAAAATGAAGACAACAGAGGTTATTCAAAACTACTTATATCTTTCTCTTCAACATCCTCCATGTCAAATGTAAAAAATCATAACAAATTTCCTCAGCATCTATGGGTCATGATCCCAAAAACCACACAATTTTGTGAACTCAGAACACTAACCAATGATTAAAAAAATAATAAATATTATTATGAATAAGGAATAGAATAAGAAATACTTGGACACAATAAAATAAAGGATTGACAACAAAAAAATATGGAAACTCAAAATGAAGATCAACCAACCATCTTAGGGAATATGTTAAATCCTCATCATATAATTTTATAAATGAGGGCCATCTCTTGGAATACATGAGTACTCATTTTACCCTGAAAACATTATTTTATAAATAATATTGTGAAATTATAAGGATTATACATGTCTATTTTAGAAATAAATATATAAATATCGAACCCAAATATAGATTAAATTTTGTAATGGATCTAGGATAACTAAAACAAACTCAATATTTTCACCCAAAATTTGCATGCATACCTATGTAACCTTAAATAAAAAAATGAAAATATGTCAAGGTAGAGTGATTATAAAATATGTTAAATCAAATATGTGAGGAGAGCCAACATGGCCTTCCTCATAGGAATATGAAAATAGTTATACAATGAAATAACTTTCACCCATATCTTCTACTTTCTCATATGAATATGTAAGCAAGTTTAAGAATCTAATTGAATATTTATATTCTATACGATCTTATAAAATTAGACAAAAATTATTTGAGGATAATCCTTAAAATATATTATTATTTATAAATAAAATATAAATAATTTATTATAATTAATATGGAGATAATAATGTGCACATAAATGTGTGTTCATCCACAAGAATAATTTTTAAAATAAATATTAGATAAGACAAGAGTGTGCATCATAATGTAAAATAACATGCCCCCTTAAGATGTTGTCTATAAATTTAAAAGATGAATTAAGTCACAGTAATTTTATAAATCATAGAAAATATATTGTGCACTGAATTGTTTACATCAACACTCCACTTAAGATAAACTTAAATAAACTAAAAAAATGAGTCAATGCTTTGATACAGGTCTTATAAACTAGGTCATGTTAGGTAATCATGCATAATACATACAAGAAAATAACTACGAAAATAAATAAATTTGCATATGATGCTTTGTAAACAATACTTCAAAAAATCTCTAATATCTAAGTGTATCATAATGGGTGTAAAAACTGACATGCCATAAATGTCAATGTCTAGATTTCGATGAATATAAAATATTACTAAGGTCTTTATGGACATTGTTCCATAATGCCATAATACAAGGGTTTCAAGAAAATATAATTACCATGTAAAGAAATAAATTGTGTTAAATATATACATCTATGTGAAACTGTAAGAAGTCAAACATAAACAACACACTTAATCATGTAAGAAATAAATACTCAATGATCAAGGTAGGAGTGGAAAAATATACTTCTCAATATTCTAAATAAGTGTTATCCAAGTTGTCAAGAAGCATCAACGCAAGTATAATAATCCTTGATATGGATCGTAATAAAATAATGTGCCATTGTGTATAAAATATATGTATACATACCAAAAAATAATTATAAAATTACTAGAGAGAGAGAGAGAGAGAGAGAGAGAGAGAGAGAGAGAGAGAGAGAGAGAGAGAGAGAGAGAGAGAGAGAGAGAGAGAGAGAGAGGGGGGGGGAGATGACTATATTATTGTAAGTAATAATTTTTTAGTTTGATAAATACATATTTTCATAATGCATGATAAATGGTTAGAACCTATGTAAAAATAAAAAATTTACTCTAAAATTGATGCATTTTTTATGACTAGGACTAATGTTTAAAACATGTTAATTTTTATGTAAAGATCTGAAAACATTATTTTGTTGGAAAAATTTTCAATAAAAAATGAATGTTCCAACTTGAAATAAATGAGTTTAAAAAATGATTTGCCTATGTGGATGCTAAGGTGATAATAAATACATAATTTTCCCAAGGTCTGTCAACCATGGACTTGGAGGATAGTCATAGAACTACAAAACAAACAAGAGACCTAAATTACCAAATTATACTTAAAAATATATAGTTTATACTAAAAACATTAACTCATTATTTATGATCTTACATGTAAATAAATAATTCTAATATCACTCAAAAATACGTGTAAAATATACTTAAAATTATCTAATACAATTTAATAATAGAGAGTAAGGATAATTCCTTAGAAAGATGTTACTTGGATGCATTATTCATGTAATAAGTAAAACCTATAAATCGAATCCCTAGATGTATTGAGAACTCTGAACTTAACATTATTACGATTTCATGCAAAAAGTGAGTAATATTTAACCTAATCATTAGTTTAAGTCATCAAGGGAGCGAAAGAGAATAACCGCATAGAGAGTATTTTCTCTCTCCACATGAGAATGTTTTATATATATATATATATATATACAACAAGAAGTCAATTCCAAACATCGCAGAAGAAAAATAATACAAATAAGAAAATTTCAAGTATAAAATTTATGGATTTAAATTATTTTGATGAAATATAAATTTTTGTATTCTATTTAAAACATTTTTATTAATTTAAGTCTATCCATCCAATCAAATAAAAATTTAAAATAACTAATCGAGCATGAAATTATAAAGTAATTTAATTTAATTGATTGATCACATGTAAAAATTTCAAAGGGAAGGTAAATGTTTATCATGTTCTACTAAAGATTTTAGTAGAGGGCATGAATGAATAAATTAAAAGTTTATACATGTGTATATCAAAAAATATACTAGATATTTTTCTCAACTCATTCCTGAATAACATTTAGGATGTTTTCATGATATTTTATTTAAATATTTCAACTATGTTGGCCACATAAATGTGTTTTTTTATGGATATATAAACAACTAGAAATAATAAGGTGATTGTAATGAAATACCTTGTTAGTTGGTTTATAATTTATAAAATAGATCTCATGTACATGAACTTTCACTTGCCTCAAATATGTACCTTATAGCACAGTTGACCCTATACAAAAAATAGTTCCCAATTTGTTATTGATTTCTTTTTAACTTAATTCTCTACTTCATGTAGTGCCACAAGTAATAGATAAATTTTTAATATTTTTTCATCTACAATGAATGTAAAATATATCATGAAAATAAAAATTAGTTATTTTTTTTAATATAAAAATATAAAATGTAGGAGAGAAATATTTCCCTATGCTAATATTTTTTAATTTATGTGTTTTACTTTATTGAGGACAAAGAGGCAATACAAGACTATCATTGAAAATTTGTTCTACACCATTTCTTGATGAAACTATGGTTTTTAGCCTTTAATACACTCACTAAAACCTTTACTATTAGGCCCATTTGGGTTTGTCTCCCACATCTTTATTTTTAGTTTTGTGCTAAACTTTGTTATAAGCTAATTGGGAACACCCTAGGTGGGATTTAGTTGACATACCCTACCATTATATTATTTCTCAAAATTAGTTTAACCTAAGTCCTTGATAACATTGATATTGCTAAGTATTTACTCCTGGTTTGAAAGTTTGCAACTGGACATGGACTCAACCCTTGATTATGAGGGTTTGAATTTTTGGTGTCATAGATGCTTTGATACTAGTCATGTGACCATAGAATGCAATAACTAGAGAATAAAGGGGGAAATAACTTGGTGGAAGGATTCCCTTCCTAACCTCCTTATTGTT
>JARHVA010002205.1:267500-392500 GCA_037957365.1 Torreya grandis
AAAGACTCATATGCAAAAGCACAAGAAATTACTAGAAGTGTTAATATTTTGAAATACCTAGGTAGTGACATATATGTTAGAAGGAATGAAGAAGAATCATCAAATCTCACTAATAAAGACTGTTTGGTCAAAAGTCAAGAGGTAGATCTAGATAAGCTATTGTTCCTCCCATAATAAATATATTTATATGTTTTGGTTATGTTGGCTTGATTAGGATATTTTTGTCCCAAGGTCCCCTAGGAATTACTCCTTACATGGGGTTTTGAAGGCCTTAGGTAGGTTGCTCTACCGTTTATAGCTCATCTCATCTTCCTTTTGTTTCTTCTATTTTTTAGGCTTTTTGAGCCCCTGGTGGGTATAACCTTGATCATTTTTGCTTTCCTAGTTTTTTATTCCTTTTGATTTATATTTCCTAGGGGACTTAGAGATTTGTATGTGTCTAGTCTAGATTCTACACCATTAAAAAGTGGGGTTATCTTAATCTAAGCAATGTGATCATCACTCAATTTTTAATGTGAATTTTGTAAAAAAAAATTACACATTTCTCATGTCTAGTCATATAAACCTAATGTTTTACATGTTACTTTTACACAAAAAAATAAATCATGTGCTTAAGAAAATCCTTCAAACTCGAGGAAGCTCGGCATTGATCTTTATATTAATGAAAAATTGTCCTTCAAGAACTCCACTCAATCTTAGTGAAATGAGGAGCCATAAATACAAGTTTCCTTCTACATAATCATCATCCTCAACCTATTGTCTCTTGACATAACTAATTGTAATCTTTATAAAAACATAAATCACATTCGAAATAGCTCTAGAATTTCATTTTTTTGTTGTTTATTCACTTACATTTATGGTCAACACCACTCTATGTGAAACTATCTTGAAATACAAATGAGGGTAAGTGCACAGAGTTGGGAGATAATTCTATGGACATTTTATGTAATATGATAATGTTATTTAGTTAACATGATCACCTTATTTTAATTATGGCTTAGTAATTCTTAAGCCATAATATGATCACATTACTAACGAATGTGATCATGTTATTTTTAAATAATAATGTGATCAAATTATTAACATGATCATATTATTGTTGTTTTCAATAACATGATCATGTTAATAATGCGATCACATTACCTATATTGTAAAAAAATAAAAACCAAAACCTAAATGCAAATTTTTCATTTTGCATTTGAGTTTCCTTTTCTATCCTCTACTTCTGCGATTGCATTTTTTGTGAGAGAGAAAAAATATTGACAATAAGACACTAAATTCATCCTAAAAAGTTGTTAATCGATATTTCCACCATGTAGAATAGGTAAGTGATAAAAATATACACTTGTTAACCCTAATTTTTAATTAGTTTCATTTTTTAACACTAATTTTTAGTAATTTTTAGTTGTAATTTGTTTATTTTCAACATCCCATCATGCTAACCCTCCATATAACCCTCTTGTTCCTCCTCCTATCCCTCCACCTAACCCTCTTACCGTTCCAAAAAATCCACAAGGTATTCAAGAGAATCTAATTGACAATATTTTGGGAAATAAAATTTAAATTGAAGAATTAGTTAGGAAAATGGGGGATCCCACTAGATAGACTTCATATAAGGATAGTTGTAGGGCTTATTATGATGAAAATTTGTTATCACTTGAGGTCAAGAATAAGGAAATATCAAAATCTTTGATTCATGCCTTATTCATTGACCTAGCCACCAATTCCTCATTTCCTATAACTACTAAACTTTTTCCAATTTATCACTGCCAAAATAATTTAATTACATCCAACTTTTAGGATCTATGGTGGATGGTGTTTGATTATCCATCATGTAACAACCATGATGCCTCATTGTATTTTTTGAGGAAACTCTGCTATGATTTTATCCTCAATGAGATTATGAACTATTTTTATTTTAGTGACATTCAAAGTCAAGGGAAAGGATCTACATAAGATCGACCAAGTGTACAACATGTGTTAAATCATCCTATGAAGATTTGTATCCAAAATCCACTTGAGCCAGATATCCTCTCTATAGTTCATGGAGATTAAAACTTTGCATTTTCTTAGTTCACTCATTGATACACACTATTAGAATATGAGTAAGCTCTCACAAATAAATTATAGAGATGCACCACCTAGTGTGCATACCCAACCCCACCCTTGTAGTTCCTATAGATCTATGTGCACTAGACCTTTTGATGATGATGCCACTGGTAGTTAAAAGGGCTTGGATAATATTCTTATGAGTGATAACTTTTTGTCACACATATTTGGTGTTTAGATGTCAGCCACTACACATATGTAGGTATATTTTATATAAATGCCATGTTAAATTTAATTTATATTTACAAATTTAATGTAGATAACAATTAATTTACATAAAAATTTAATAATATATGTCATTATTTATGTCACAGTAGGTAATGGTGCCTTCATCATCATAGTCAACATTTGCAACATTTGATCTAACCTAGCCATTATTTACATATTTTGACCTAGAAGTTCTCCCATCCACTACACTGCATTTGTCTCTGTTAGGATGACACCTTTTACTTATATAGAGGTAAAATTTTGAGTTAATCTTATGCTCTATGTATATTTAGTCTATGTATATTTAGTCTATGTATATTTGCCTATAAGTTTAAGTTAACTTTATCTATCAAGTATCTTGATCCATTGGTTCTAGAAATCTTCCCTGATATGGATAGAAATACACACTTACATCTACCAAATACCCATCTTTTATCTTTTCTTGTCCTTCTTTGTCTTCTATCTTCAACCTCTTTATCTCTTTGGTCACTATGCATTTACTAGGTCTTTCTTGTTCATTCTTACCTACTCAATGGCTCTTAAGCCTCCTTATATTCACTTAATCCTCCTTCTCTACTTGAATTCATTTTACTAATAAAATACCTCTAAAATATTCCTTTCTAACATCAACCTCCTTAGTTCATAATGTGTTTTCATGTTCTCTCTCTTTATCATTGCTCTTATTTTTACAATATTCTTATGTGTTTTCATAAGTATGAATGTTGCTTTGATTTTTTCCATCCATATTACTCATAAGATAACCTATCTACTCAATTACATATCATTTCATGTATCAAAGTATTCTACACAACCCCAAGATTCAACTCTTCACTTAACTCTTCTTTCCTATTTGACACCTTCCTTATACTAGCCCTTTTTTCAAGCAAACCTCTTTGTTCTGAGTAAACCATGAAGCTCCTAAATAAACCAAACCCATATTTATATACCCATTTACATCACATAGATCATGTAGGGACTTTCATAATTTAACTCTCTTTGGATAACACCTAACTCAACACCCCTCAAGACTAATTAGGTCTCTTAGGCCTATTTAAAGGATAGTGGCTATGAAACCATACCATATAGACTCAAAGTGACTATAAACCTTCAAAATCCACTTCCTCCTATATAAATACACATGCCCACAAA
Organism: Torreya grandis; assembly: GCA_037957365.1. NCBI lineage: Eukaryota > Viridiplantae > Streptophyta > Pinopsida > Cupressales > Taxaceae > Torreya > Torreya grandis. The sequence continues at coordinate 270,966 of JARHVA010002205.1, forward strand.
TTGTGGATATGGGTTGATTATCTTGGGGGTATTGTAAACCTTTGGAAGTTGTTATTAGGTATCACAAACCATTAAAGAGGAACCACAATAGTTGCAAGCTATGAAAATGGGCTCAACAATATTTATACAACTAATTTTTCCAAATCTCATAAATATCCAATTAATAATATCATTCAAGATTAGATAAGATTAGTTCACATGCCATGAGGGTACTTATAAAATGAATAACACATATCTAGGGGTCCTTTTAGGTAACACTATCTTGAAAATAAAGTTACTAAACTCAATATAGTCATATTCTCATTTTGACTTATGTCACTCTTACCATTATACATAAATCCACGTGTTACACTTGAAAATGAGTCATAATAATAAGGGAACTTAAGGTAAAAAAGAAGAAATGTACATGAAGGGTAAAAATACAAGGAATTATATTAAACATGATTAAGACACATCATTGTGGGCAAATGTAAAGATGACTTGTAAATTTCGCTCATTTTTCCATTACTTCCATATCAATTTATACAATGTGATTTTAGTTCATTGGTCTATGTAACTATTTTAGCCTAGAATTCCAACCTTGTGGGAGAGGTTTTCAAGATCTCTCACTCCTAGATACAATATTAGAACAACCTCAGGCTGTGGGTATCCTATAATGAGGTTGAACCTCTAGGATTTTTAATGAGGATAGCTCCTGAAATGCTTCACTTTGGCTTTTTTTCCACACTATAATATACTACTAAGGGAAAGGGATAATAAGATAACATGAAAGGGAAATCTAAGATAAGGATGGTGATGCACAAAATATGGAATGATCCACTTTTAGCTTAGAGACACTAACAACTACTAATGGACCTAACCAAGACAAAAAATAATTTGATCATATCTCAAGGTCAAAAGCATAAGTATTTTGTGTGGAGGTCAAAGGGAAACCCTATAATTTGAAGGGCAAAAATAAATAGGTTTTTTTATGAGACACTATAAACTTGTGACACTTCAAGAAAGGCACCAATGTCTAACACTACACATAACCTACAAAGGACCAAAAGAGTTAGAGAAAGATACGTAGAGAATCTAAAAATGATGAAAAGGTACATAAATCTACAAATTAAGCTCCAATAATGTACACTTAACTTTAAACCTGAATAAAAAAAGTTTAACTTATTGCTTCAAGAGCGTGTTTACAATGTAATTTTGTTAGAGTAACTCTATCACCAGTTGAGGATTATTTTTTTAGACTTAAAAGCCTGTATATATAGTAGAACGGGATGAGAGAAAAGAGGTAGAGAGAAAAGAAGAGAGGAGATTGTTTGAGACTCGATAGCTAAGATGCTACCTTTTTCTAATGAATGCTCCACCATCTTTTGGGCCAATTAGGGTACTATTTTGATTTGTACAAATTAAACTTTATTTTTCATAATGACCTAAAGCTTCCTCATTGATTAGTAAACATGATAGAAGATAAAAACCTCTCCAATAACATTTTTAATGCTTGATCTACATTTTCTAATCACTTGTCTTTCATCTTTCACCCCCATGCCATCTTTCACTTGTCCTACACATATAAGGACAAAATTTATATGATTTTGAATCTAGACTAAGAAATATTGCTTCTATGTTGAGAAAATATTTTTTGGAGATGATATCATGTCAAAGGATGGGACCCTCTCCATTAATGGCATACACCAGCTCCTTCTAATGCATCTAGTCTAACTCAGGTCTACTTAGCACTCAAGTCCCTTTTTTGAAGCTAACATAAAAGTGTCGAAGGGTAGTTACATGTTTTCACCAAGTGTAAATGATTTTATCTTTTGAATTTAAAACTTGACATGTTCCTTCACTTTTAATGTCTACTTATCTACCTAGATTCATCTATTCTTAGTTTGAACAATTTACATATTCTTAATGTGAATTGTAGACCATGTCATTGGAGTTTAAAAAGAGGATTCATTAGTGTCTTTTGCTGATTTACTGATCTAATTTCCATTAGGATGCTTTGAAAACTTGACCTTTTCTCATCTATTAACCTATTTGAACTTGGACCTCTATGAACCATTGATCTCCTTGCCAAATGGATGCCCTCAATCTACTTGTCCTTGATTGATTAGCCTCTCAAATTTGCTGATCATTTGACCTTAATGTTCCTCATCCACCTTATTTTAGGTACTTTGTTTGGTATTTTCCATGGACTTTTTATTTTTTCCTATTTTTCTCGAAGTAAATCCTTCACACCCTTTTCTTTGAACAATTTTCCTGAAAGAATTTCCTTCACCATTTATTTGACCTTTTATTTTTCAAAGGAAAAGTCTTTTCAGCCACTTTTTCTAAAGGAATTCCTTCAAAAAAAATTCTTTGACCTTTTGTTCTTGTGAAATTTTTCAAAAAAGCTACCTTCAAACTTCTTGTTGAGTTCCCTTCAAAAAAATGTAAGTGGTCCTTTGGATTTTGAAAGTGCCCTTCGGCTTGCTAAAAAAGACCATTTCTTTGAAAAAGATATCTTTCCAAATTTTGAAAAGTGCCCTATCTGAAAGAGAAGTACCCTTCAGAAAAAGTGTTTAAGACACTTTGACATAGAAGAATTCCTTTAGGTATTCTAAAAAAGACCAGTTTATTGAATTGTTACCCTTCAAGAAAATTATGTCAGATAATTTTATTGAATGAAAAGGTCTTTGTCTTTTGATTTATACATTTTATCTGAAATAATTATCCCTTTGAAAACTTTGTCTCAAAAAACTTATCTAAAATAATTCAACACTTATCCAAAAAGGGGTCTTGAAATAAAAGAAACACTTAGTCCCCATAAAGTTTGAAAGAATAAACAATTAAAGACTAAGCTGAATAAAAGGTTTTGCACTTATCTTTTGGCTTGTAGGCATATTCTTGAACACTACTACTAGATCCTTAGAAAACCTTGCTTGGATCCTCCCTATTTGAAAATGTTGGATCCAGTTCTAAACCTTCAATCCACTTCTTCATCAAACCATGCAAGAGATTTATATGTGGGCCAAAAATGGCCAACATCTTTAGCAGCTCACAGGGGCTGCATGCCTATCAATGCAAGAGAACCTAGACCATGTTACCTTGAATAGTCCATTGGGAATGGAGTTATTAGCCTCTACAATTGATCTATTATAAAACTAGCTACAAGGTTGACCCTTTCTAGAACTTCCTCTTAAAGTAACAATAAAAAGACAAACACAGTGCCTAAATAACTTAGGGGAGGGAAACACACAACTAAAAAGATGTGTAAAATGTACTTAGGAAAAAATATGAAAAACTATAAAAATATCTATAATATTCAGAATAGTTGAAAACTCTTCTAATATCAAGTATTTAAATGAATCCCATTGACTAGGATGGGAAGTACCACTCCATCTAGTTGGGCCAGTTGAAAAGCATTATGTTGTTTGCATCCATGGATAAAATAAGGACCACTCCACAAGCTGTCACATTTAGTATTGTTGTCTAGTTTGGCTTTATTTGAATCCTAGTTGAGGACTAGATCCCCTTCCTTAAAGTCCCTCTCTATGGCTCTCTTTTGAAACTCTTTCTTGACTTGAGATTGATTTGACTCTAGTGTTTCACTACAAGGTCCCTTGTTTCTTCAAGCTCCATGAGTTATACCACTCTCACATTCATGGGCTTATCTTCCATTAACTCTCATTGATGTGCAAGTCCTAATACATGTGGCTCAAGAGAAATTGGAAAGGTATCCTCCATTCCATATCTTAAGACATATGGAGAATTGCCAATGGTAGCTTTAGGAGTCACCCTATCAAACCATAAGGCTATCTTTAGTTTAGTGTGTCAAGTCCTCTGATTCTCTTCCATAATTCTCCTGATGATTCTTAGAAAAAATTTATTTTTGGACTCAACCAGTCCATTTCCCTGAGGATAATAGTTGGAAGACGTACTAAGGTAGATACCCATCTTGAGATCCCATTCACTCAATTTTAGATCGAGGAATGCTAATGCATGATAAAAACTAATAGAGGATGCAACACCAAACCTAGTCACATTGTTATGATAGAAGTCGAAGACTGAACCTTCATTAGCTTATTTCAATGCAATGTCTTCCATCCACTTGGTGAATAATTTGATTGTAGTAAGCACCCATCTATGTCCTATACTTGATGGAGGTTTGATTATTCCTATGAAATCTAGCCCCTATTACATGAAGGGTTGTTCTACCTAAATTGGATTAAGAGGAAGGGATACCAATATTTGCTTACCCACAAAAAAAGCACACATTTGACACTTCATAACCCATGCATGAGAATATTTGAAGAGGTTAGGACAATAATAACCATCTCTCATTATCTTTGTTGCTATGGTTATTAGTTTAAAATAACCTCCTATAGGTCCATCACAGAATTGCTCTAAGAGCCTTGTCACTTGGTCATCATCTATACATCTTAGGAGCACTCTATTGAGGTCATTTTAGAATAAAACCCCATCAACCAATGAATAAGGTATGGAATGAAGTCTAAAATACCTTCTCTTTGCCCTATCCATACCTTGTGGGTACCCACCTATTACCAAGAAATGTGTCATATCTTAGAGCCAACTAGTGTGAGGTGGAGGTGCATTTATCTGTGAGTTGTCTCATATCACCATGGAAACTTCTTTATCCTCATGAAGGTCATCAACCATATTCTCACACAAACCATTACCTCTCACTAGCTTAGTAATCTTGATCTCCAGGATATACTCCATGACGTTTGTAATCCAACCAACTCCATTTTCATTCAAGTCTTTGTTAAGAAGGAAGTCTCTCACTCTAGGATGAGACACCATAAGATAGATTTGTTCTATTGTAAAGCATTGGCCTAAAATTTTTAAGGCTTCTTACCACTACAAGGACTTGTTTTTCTATAAAATTATACTTCACCTCATACCCCTCAAGCCCCTAACTGAAAAATGCTATTGGTTGCTCAAGTTCTTCACCATTCTTTTGGATCAGTGTAGCTAATATATTGATAGAGGCATATAATATGAAATATCTTGAGAAAATATGATTCATGAGTGTGGGTACTTGGCAATGGCTTGCTTGATGGGCTCAAATGTTGATTTACCTTCATTTGACCAAGTGAGCACTTGGTTATTCTTAAGCATGGCAATGATGGGCTTGACCAAGTTTGCAAAATTAGGTATAAACCTTCTCATAAAATTTATTTTCCCAAGAAAACTTTTGATTCTACTCTTATGATTGGGTAAGGATTAGTCCAAGATGGCACTTATTCTATTAAGATCAATAGCTAATACTTTCTTTGAAATAATGTGATCCAAAAAATTAAATTCATGCATGGAAAACACACACTTCTTGGGATTCAGAAAGATCCCATACTCTTTACATCTATCAAAGATGAACCTTGGGTGGTCTATGTGTTTGTTGGCATCCTTAGAAAAAATTATGATGTCATTGAAGTAGACCAGCACCATTTGATTTAACAGCCTTTGGAAAGCCATGTCCATGGCTATTTATAAAGTTTCCCTAGCATTTGAAATGCCAAAAGACATCTTCTAATACACATATATTCCCCATTTGGTGGTAAAGTCACTCCTTTACTAATATTCTTTCTTTACTAATACTTGGTTGTAACCTGAATATCCATCCAAAAGAGAAAAACAATCTGAACCTATAACTATTTGAAGAAGCTACTACATAGATGGTAGAGGGTAAGGGTCCTTTAAGGAGACCCTATTAATATCTATAAAGTCAACACACAACCTAATCTCCCAACTCTTTTTCCTTATAGGCACCAAATTGGTCACCCATGATGAGTGCTTGATGGGAAAGATTATCTTGGATTCAATTGACTTGGTTAGCTCTCTCCTCATAAGCTCTTCTATTTTGGGGTTAATGGGCCTTTTTTTTTGCTTCACAAAATTATAATTAGCCTCAAGTTATATAGTATGTTGTGCTAACTTTGGATCAAAACCTTTCTATTCATTATATTCCCAAGCAAAGATGTCTAAATATTCATTACAAAGTTTGATGACATCATACCTTTCTACCCCATTATTTACCTTCCCAAGCTTAAGGAGCTTGTTCTTGAAAATAAGGACTCTTTCATAGTTCTCCTCATCAGCTGACATCACTACCTTGTCTCTACTCATATGGTCTCCCTCATGGAAAACATTTTCAAGAGTGACTAGCCCTTTAGGAAGTTTGTAAGACTTTAGTTGAACAATTTGATCCTCATACTATCATTAAAACTTCTCCTAGTTTACTATAGAAAACTCTACTTCCTAATGCAAGAAACAAGTAGTTTACTTGTCATTTTTGAAGACCTACTAGTGGGATTTATTATTTGGTACTAATGGCATCACCACCACCTTGACGTGTGGTTAATCCTTGGACTCGTTTAGCTTACTTGGATTATCAAACTGGGCTCTCACAGTGGCCAACTTGTTAGCATGTTGATTCTGGTTCCTTGGCATTGTTTGAATGTTAAAGGCTTCAAAATATTCAATTATGTCCCATAGTCTATTTTTTTAGGACCTCATCAAAGGATTATTCATATTTTTCAAGCCCCTAACTTTGTTCATTACAACTTCATTATCTCCATATGCTTGCAACTAGTTGATTCCCCTCTTATTGGCCCATTGGAGGCCATGGATTAGGTCTTCGTATTTTGTTGCATTGGAGGAGAAACTAAAATAGAACCTATAAGAAGAGAAATACTTATCATCTAAAGGAGAAACCAACATTGCCCCTATACCTACTTTATTTTTACTCTTTAAACCATCAAAAAACAACTTCAACATACCATTGAGGTCTTCTTTAGGTCCAATAAGGGAAGGCATGAGTTGATTTTATTCATGTAGAAAATAGACACCCATATATATTTATTTGACACATTCCAATGGGTTGATAAATTGATTATCCCCCCATAGATTATCTAAGAATAAGTCTGGAATCTCCTCAAGAAAAGTATTCAGTTATTGACAAACTGTAAATTCCTCCTCATCAAGGATAATATAAATGAGGTTTATGTTATCTGGCTGATGGGGTTCAATGTGAAATTATGCCATGGGCTTAGCCTTGACTGATAATTTAGTCTCATATATTATTCTAAAATCCATGTAGGATGAATCTGCTACTAGATAACCCCTAATTTTGGCTATGAATTCTCTAGAAAGGCATAATCCAAAGTAAGGAGTTACATCAAGGATCAACACATCCTAAACCACCAGAACACTAGGACAAGCATGTATGGTCAAATTAAGATCTTTGATAATACCAGATGTCTTTATGGAAGAAAAATCAAGCTGTAGAACTCCCTAAGTATGTGGCTCATATTTGAGGTTCAATTGATCAACTATAAACTTTGCCATTACTAAAGTGCTAGCTCCACTATCTACCAAATAATTATGCACCAAAGGATCACCAATTATTAACAAAATGTAAAATAGAGGATTTTTGACCACCTTACTTGATCCTTCTCCCATAGGACCTTAGGTTCTATTGGTGAAGACCTCAGTTTTCTAACCTGGTTGCTTACTTGCAATCATTGTAACACCTATCTTGGATAAACCTTCATTAAGGATATCCACTTGATTAGGCATGGAAAACATGTCCCACATTGGTACACTCAGACTAGATTTATTCATTTTTAAAATAATTTTGATTGATGGACCACCCACCTTTGCCTCAGTGTTACGGGTCACTACTATTATTTGTTGAATTTGTGAGTTTATTGGATCAAAATGGGCCCTTTGATTCTAATTTTTAGGAGGTGTTGTGACCTTTGGAGTGATAGTAGGCTCATTAGGCTTAGACAATAAAGGAGTAATGATAGGAGGTTCCTTAAATACTTCCTCATTACCATCCATATTCCTTATTTTGAACCTTGTATTAGCTACCACTAGAATGTATACTTGGATAGAAATAGCCTACCAATTGAGTGCATAGCACTCTTCTTTCTCACTGATGACCATTGTTGCATCTAGTTAGTTTGGTTCTTCATTAGGGCCTTGTTATTATGAAGACTGTCTTGGTTTTGTCATCATGGGGATCTCTATGTTTTGAGCCATTAAGGATTTATTGTATCCATAAGCAAAAGCTTGCTGCCATTGGTTAGTGAATGCCTAGTTAAAACCATTGGTTTGGATAATGGATTGCCTAATATATTGATAGCAAGGTATTGTCCCTTTAGCCTCTTAGGCCATATTTTTTTGAATAGGAACCAAGGAGTTGGAAGAGCTTGCAACATTTGGATTATAGTTAATTTGTCTAGCATAATTAGGTTACACCTATCCTTGACCTTTTCCTTTGAAATTTCCCTTGAAGGGTGATCTATTCCCTTGATAATATTGTTGTTGAGGCTGATATGGAACCTGATAAGGTTTAATTAACTGAGTTTGTTGCCTTTTAACATTTACCACATCATCTCCCAAGATTGGAGCATGATCTTATGTTTTAGGTAGTTTTATTGCTCTAGGGAATCATTTGATCCACTGGTGGAGGCCTTTTCCTACTTGGGTGATGGTATACCAGAAATAGTTGGAGTTTGAATAATAAAATAAAGTAGGGGAATAATCATAGGGGGTGGTCTAATTTTAGGGAAAAGAGGCATTGGGGGCCTAGGAGAAAGCTTGTCAGCCTGAACTAGGCAATTTTCTAATTTAATAACCATCTCATAACCATATGACAATATGTCCCCTCCCATGGATTGGATCATTACATCTATATTAATATTTAGATCATTCAAATAGTATAAGAACACAAAGATAGGGGATGGTCTAATAGAGGCTGGAATTTTATCCCAAGATTTTTTGAATCTTGTGTTCAAGTCTTGCATGACTTCATGGGTGGCTCTCTTAATTGTGGTAAGTTATTCTACTAGTGACAAATGGTCACTCTTGTCTACAAATATTTTACATAAGGCCTCTCCTAGCTAATTCTATGATAGAATAGAATTAGGACCTAAGCCTTTATACCAATCTAAAGATTTTCCTTTAAGGGATATAACTAATAGTCTAATAGTTATATTTTTTGCAATGACATTATGGATATTGAAAAAATTGGTTGTCATTGATGTGTTCAACAAGGGTTATGGATTCATCTCCTATAAAATATGGGATGTTTTTCAGAACTTTTATTGGCATAGAATCATATTGTGCCAGATTCAAAGCACTTTGTCCATTGAATCCTACAAAAGCTCTTTAAGGAATCATGGTAAGAAAAAGGGCTAACAAAGGTCTTCTTGTGTAGGTACACCTCACAAATAGTTTAGGAAAATGGTTTCCTATGTATGGATGAGTATGGGTGAACCTTAAATTTTTGGCTAAATTTAAGGGGAGTTCAACAAACACAAAAGGAATACCTCTAGAAGCTGATATTATAGGCACCTTTGGCATGAAAGATAGTTACTATTCTACCACAAAATTGTTAAGTGTTCTTCAAAGTCACCAGATACTGAAGATGAAAGCTATACCCACTGAAACTGATCAAACTAGCATCAAACATGACTAATCTTCCTTGAAATTGGTCCCAATAGGCATGCCAAAAATTGTTATAGGCTATAATTTCACCCTTATGGGAGAGTTTTTTAGGATCTCTCACTCCTAGCTACAATATTATAAAAACCTTAGGCTATGGGTATCTTGTAATAAGCTTGAACCTCTAAAATTTTTAATGAGGCTAGCTCCTCAGATACTTCACTTTGGCTTGTTTCCCACACTATAATCTACTACTAACTAAGGAAAAGGGAGAGGAAGATAACATGAAATGGAAATCTAAGCTAAGGATGGTGATGCACATAATATGTAATGCTCCACTTTTAGCCTGGAAACCCAAATAACTAATAATGATCCTAACCAAGACACAAACTAATCTAAACCTATCTCAAGGTCAGAAGGATAAGTATTTTGTGTGGAGGTTAAAGGGAAACCATAAAATTTGAAGGACAGAAAGAAATAGGTTTGTATGACACACTATAAACTTGTGACACTTCAAGAAAGGCACCAATGCCTAATAGTTCACACAACCTACAATGAACAAAAAAGTTAAAGAAAGATACATAGAGAATATACAAATGATAAAAAGGGACATGCATCAGCCAATTAAGCTCTAATAATGTACACTTAACTTCAACCCATAATCATCAAAGTTTATCTTATTGCTTCAAGAGAGTGTTTACAAGGCAATTTTGATAGAGTAACTCTATCACCACTTGAGGGATCCTTTTTTAGACTCAAAAGCCTACATATATACAAAAAGAGATGAGAGAAAAGAGGGAGAGAGAAAAAAAGAGAGGATCCTATTTGAGACATGAAAAATAAGCCAAAAAAATTTATGCCAAACAAAATGCCAAGGGTTTTTTATTTTTTAAAAAAATACAACACTAATTTTCTTCTAAACTCTAACTTTCAAGCTTTGATTTTTCGCCAACATAACAATAAAAACATAATTTTTTAATATAAAAAAGTGTTTCATTTTTTTTTTAAACCATATTTAAATAATAATAATAATATTTTATTTTTAATTTTTAATCAACAAAATTTATATAAAAATGTAATTGTCTCATGGTATTTAGAAAAATATTAGAATAATGTTATTTTTATTTTTTCAAATATATGATTCTAGATCATATATAATAATAAATGGGAAAATATGATACAATATAAATTATGAATATAATGATAAAGTATAAATTATGAAAATTAATATATAAACAATTAATAAAAAAATTGTATCCATGTCTTAATAAGTTTAAGAGATGTTTCAAAAAAAATATTATAGTTCAGGAAAGATATGTGGGACAAAGTTTGTCAGTTCTATACAATTTTATATACATAAAACCAATACTATGTAAAAATTGTAATAAAAAATGTAAAACATAATTTTAAAAAATATGAATAGACTCTACAATCAAAATGTAACTTTTATTTCTTTACAAGTCGACGTGAGTGCAGCTTTTGTTGGTATTATGCCTTGGGTGAGACTCAGATGTATGGCTCAAGTATTTGATTTGTTGGATATCTACTAGAATCCTTGGCCAAGTTAAGGTATCTTGTTTAATTTATTGCTATGTACTCTACCACATTTCCTAGACTTTTGGCAATGAACATTGGATGGAAATGTTCTTCAGGCCTAGATTTTACCATTAACAAGTGGGCCCATAAAGGTGACTAGGTTTGATTTACATCTATAAATCTGAGCCTACTTAGAGCTTGTAATAAGAGATCTTACATTATTCATTAGGTTTTTATTGATGGATTATTTTGTGTTTGGTTAAATCTAAAGGAAGGAGAGGCTTGGTACTACCTCTCTTGGATAGGTTGTGATCATGCTAAAACCCTATTTTAAGTCTTTCCATCCCTTGATGACCTATAAAATGTAGTTGTGTTCAGGGTTAAACATTTTCTTTATGAGGAGTTGGGTGTCTTGGCCTTATTATTACTTCTAAATGGGGATTATTTTAATGGTGAATATATGTTAAATTATCTTGAAATACAAACGAGGGTAAGTACATAGAGTTGGTAGATAATTTTGTGGACATTTTAGGTAATGTGATCACATTATTTAATTAATGTGATCACATTATTTAAATTATGGCTTAGTAATTACTGATCCATAATATTATCACATTACTAAAGAATGTGATCATGTTATTTTAAATAATAATTTGATCAGATTATTAACATGATCATATTATTGTTATTTTCAATAACATGAATAAATTAATAATGTGATCACATTACCTCTATTGTAAAAAAATAAAAACCAAAACCTGAATGCAAATTTGCCATTTTGCATTTGAGTTTCCTTTGTTATCCACTACTTCTATGATTGCATTTTTTGTGAGAGAGAAAAAATATTGATACGAAGTCACTAAATTCATCCTATGAAGTCGTTAATCAATAATGCCACCATGTAGAATAGGTAAGTGATAAAAATCTACACTTGTTAACCCTAATTTTTAATTAATTTCATTATTTAACATAAATTTTTAGTAATTTTAGTAATTTTTAGTTGTAATTTGTTTATTTTAAGCATCCCATCATGTTAACCCTCCATAGAGCCCTCTTTTTCCTCCTCTTAACCCTCCACAAAACCTTCTTCTTCCTCCTCCTATACCTCCACCTAACCCTCTTATAGTTCCACAAAAACCCCAAGGCAGTCAAGAGATTCCAATTGACAACATTGTGAGAAACAAAATTAAAATGGAAGAATTAATTGGGAGAATGAGGGATCCCACTTTCACCAACCCCTATCGAACATAGTAGATAATTCCCTAGGGACATTGTTAGGTCAAATTGACTCTATAACGAGTCAAATTGAGAAGATAGAATTCATATATGGATAGTTATAGGGTTTATTATGATGAAAAAATGTTAGCACTTGAGGTCAAGAATAAGGAAATATCAAAATCCTCCATTCACACCTTATTCTTTAACCCAACCACCAATGCCCCATTTCTTGTAACTGCTAAACTTTTTCCAATTTATCACTACCAACATAACTTAATTACAACCAATTTTTGGGATCAATGGTGGATGGTGTTTGATTATCCATCATGTAACAACCATGTGTTCTCATTGTATATTTTGAGTAAGCTCTTCTATGAGTTTATCCTCAATGAGATTATGAACTATTTTTATTTTAGTGTGTTTTAAAGTCGAGGGAAAGGCTCTGGGTAGAATCGAAAAAGTGTACATCATGTGCTAAATCAGACTATGATGATTTGTATCCAAAATCCACTTGAGCCATAGATCCCCTCTATATTTTAGCAGTTCATAGAGATTAACACATTGCATGATCTTAGTTTCCTCATTGATACACACTTTCAACATATGCGTAGGCTCTCACAAATTGATTCTAGACATACGCCACATAGTGTGCATACTAAACCCCACCCTTGTAGTTCTTGTATATCTATGTGCAGTGCACATTCTAATTATAATACCACTGGTAGTTAAAAGGGATTGGATAATAATCTTATGAGTGATGAATTTTTGGCACACATATTTGGTGTGTAGACATCAACCATTACATAGATGTAGATATATTTTATATAAATGTCATGTTAAATTTAATTTATATTTACAAATTTAATTTAGATAAAAATTAATTTACATCAAAATTTAATAATATATATGTCATTTTTTATGTCATGGTAGATAATGGTGCCTTCATCATCACATTCGACATTTATAGCATTTGATCTAATCTAGACATTATTTACATATTTGGATGTAGTTGTTGGTCCATCCACTACAATGCATTTGTCTTTATTATGATGACACATTCTACTTATATAGAGGTAAAATTTTGAGTTAATATTATGCTCTATGTATATTTAGTCTATGTATATTTGCCTATAAGTTTAAGGTAACTTTATCTATCATGTATCTTGATGCATTGGTTATAGAAAGCTTACCTGATATGGATGGAAATACACACTTTCCTCTACCAAATACCCATCTTTGATATTTTTTTTATCCTTCTTTGTCTTCTATCTTCAACCTCTTTGTCTCTTTGATCACTATACATTTACTAGGTCTTTCTTGTTCACTCTTACCTACTCAATGGCTCTTAATCTTCCTTGTGTTCATTCAATCATCCTTCTCTGCTTAAAGTCATTTTACTGATCAACTATCCCTAAAATATTTATTTTTAACATAAACCTCCTCAGTTTATACTTTGTTTTCATCTTCTCTCTCATTGTCATTACTCTTATATTTACAATCTTCTTATGTGTTTTTATAGGTATGCATGTTTATTTTATTTGTCCTTCCATAGTACTCATAAGATCATCTACCTTCTAAATTACATCTCATTTCATGCATCCAACCATTCTACACAACCCCAAGATTCAACTCTTCACTTAACTCTTCTTTCCTATTTGGCACCTTCCTTATACTAGCCCTTTTTTGAGGTAAACCTCCCTGTTCTAAATAAACCACAAAGCTCCCAACCAAACCAAACCCATATTTATCTACCCCTTTACATCACATATCTCATGTAGGGAATTCCACAATTTAACTCTATTTGGAGAACACCTAACTCAACACCCCTCAAGACTAATTAGGTCTCTTAGGCTTAATTAAAGGACACTGACTATGAAACCATACCATACAGACTAAAATAAATTGTAAACCTAAAAAATCTTCTTTCTCCTATATAAATAAACATGCCCACATATTTTGAAGATGGTTTTATCATCTCGGGGTTACTGTGAACCTTTGGAAGTTGCTATGAGGTATCACAAACCATTAAAGAGGAACCACAATAGTTGAAAGCTATGGAAATAGGCTCAGAAATATTTATATAACTACTTTTGTAAAATCCCATAAGGATATAATTAATAATATCATTCAAGATTAGATAAGGATAGTTCACATGCCACGAGCATACTTATAACATGAATAACACATATCTAGGGGTCCTTTTAGGTAACACTATCTTGAAAATGAAGTTACTAAGCTCAATATAGTCATATTATCATTTGGACTTATGTCACCATTACCATTATACATAAATCCACATGTTACACTTGAAAATGAGTGATAATAACAAGGGAACTTAAGGTAAAAAAGAATAAATGTGCATGAAGGGTTAAAATATAAGGAATTAGATTTAACATGATTAAGACACATCATAGTGGGTAGATGTAAAGATGACTCATAAATTTGACCCCTTTTTCCATTACTTCCATATCAATTTATACAATGTGATTTTATTTCATTGGTTTATGTAACTATTGTAGGCTAGGATTGCACCCTTGTGGGAGAGTTTTTCAGGCTCTCTCACTCCGAGCTACAATATTGGAATAACCTCAAGCTATGGGTATCTTGTAATGAGGTTGAACCTCTAAGATTTTTAATAAGGATAGATCCTTATATGCTTCACTTTCACTTGTTTCCCACACTATAATCTACTATTTACTAAGGAAAAGGGAGAGCAAGATAACATTAAAGGGAAATATAGGCTAAGGATGGTGATGCATCGAATATGGAATGCTCCACTTTCACCCTAGAAACCCTAATAACTACTCTTTAACCTAACCAAGACACAAAATAATATAATCTTATCTCAAGGTCATAAACATAATTATTTTGTGTGGAGGTTGAAGGGAAACCCTAAAATTTGAAGGATAAAAATAAATAGGTCTATATGAGACACTTTAAACTTGTGACACTTCAAAAAAGTCACCAATGTCTAACACTTCACACAACTTGCAAGGAATGAAAAGAGTTAAATCAAGATACATAAAGAATCTACAATTCATGAAAAGGGACATACATCTATAAGTTAAGATCCAATAATGTACACATGAAACTAGAATCAGAAAAGTCTATCTTATTGCTTCAAGAGAGTGTTTACAAGGTGATTTTGATAAATTAACTCTATCACTAGTCTAGAGATCCTTTCTTAGACTCAAAATCTTATATATATGTATGTATGTATGTATGTATGTGTATGTGTGTGTGTGTGTGTGTGTGTGTGTGTGTGTGTGTGTGTGTGTGTATATATATATATATATATATATATATATATATATATATATATATATATATATATAAGAAATGGATGAGATAAAAGAGGGAGAGAGAAAGGAAGAGAGGAGCCTATTTTAGACATGATAGCTAAGCTTCTACATTTTTATAATGAATGCTCCATATCTTTATGGCCAATTAGGGCACTATTTTGCTTTGTACAAATGAAACTTTCTTTTTTCTAATGACCTCAAGCTTCTTCATTGGCCAACAAACATGATAGAAGATAAGAACCTATCCAAGAATGTACCTAATGCTCAAGCTAACTTTTCTAATCACATGATCTTTCATATTTCACCCCCATGCCATCTTTCACTTGTCTTGCATGTATAAGGATAAAATCCCCATAATTTTGAATCTAGACAGAGCCATGCTACTTTTATATTGAGTGGTTATTTATTGGAGATAATAGCCATGTTGAAGGATGAGAGCCTCTCCATTTATTACATACACTAGCTCCTTTTAATACATCTGGTCTAACTCAGGTATGTTTAGGATTCAATTCCCTTTCTTGAAACTAACATAAACATGTCAAAGGGTAGTTGCATGTTCCCAACAAGTGTAAATGATTTGATCTTTTGAATTTAAAACATGGCATATTCCTTCACTTTGCATGTCCGTTATTCCACCTAGATGAATCTATTCTTAGTTTAACCACTTTACATGTTCTAAATGTGAATTGTAGACCACATCATTGGAGTTTGAAAAGATGATTCATTATTGTCTTTTGATGATTGGTTGATCTAAGTCCCACTAGGATGATTTTAAAACTTAACCTTTTCCCATCCATTAATCTCCTTGAACTTTGACCTCTATGAACCATTGATCTCCTTGCCAGTTGGATGCCCTTGATCCACTTGTCCTTGATTGATTAGCCCCTCATATTTACTAATCATTTGACCTTAATGTTCCTTGACCACTTTCTTTCAAGTACTTTATTTCATATTTTTCATGGAATTTTTCCTTGTGCCTATTTATCTTGAAGGAATTCCTTTAGACCCTTTTCTTCATAAAATTTTCCTAAAACAATTTCCTATGTCTTTTCTTTGGCCTTTTCTTTTTGAAAGGAAAATTCTTTTTGACCACTTTTTTTGAAGGAATTCCTTCAAAAAAAAATTCTTCAACCTTTTGTCCTCAAGAACTTTTTCAAAAAGGGTGCCTTCAGACTTCTTGTTGAGTGCCCTTTAGAAAAATGTAAGTGGTCGTTTAGATTTTGAAAGTGCCCTTTAGCTTGTTGAAAAAGACCATTTCCTCAGAAAAGATATCTTTTGGAATTTTTAAAAGTGCCATATCTGAAAGAAAAGTACCCTCAAGAAAATTTGTTTAGGACACTTTGTTGTAGAAGAATTTCCTTGAGAATTTTTAAAAAGTACCATTTTATTGAAAATTTACCAATTGGAAAAATTATCCTAGACAATTTTCCTAATTGTCTTTTGCTTCAAACATTTTATCCGAAAGAATTATCCCTTAAGAAAATTTGTCTCAGACAAATTGTCTGAAAGAATTCAACATTTAGCCCAAAATGGGTCCTAAAAGAAAAGAAACACTTAGTCCGCATAAAGTTTGAAAGAATGAAAAAGTAAAGACTAAGTTGAATAGAAGGTTTTGCACTTAGCTTTTGGCTTGCATGCTTATTATTGAACACTACTGTTGGATCCTTAGAAAACCTTTCTTGGATCCTCCCTACTTTAAAATGTTGGATGCATTTCTAAACCTTTGATCCACTACTTTCTCAAACCATGCAAGAGATCTATATGTGGGATAAAAATGGCCAACATCTTTGGTGAGTCACAAGGGTTACATGCCTATCAATGCAAGAGAACCTAGACCATGTTGCCTTATCTAGTCCATTGGGCATGGATTCATTGGCCTCTGCAAGTGAGCTAATCTGAATCTACATATAAGGCTGAATATTTTTGTAACTTCCTCTTGAAGTAACAAGGACAAAAATAATAAAACAAACATTATGCCTAAGGTACTTAGGGGAAGGAAACACATAACTGAAAATATGTGCACATGATACTTAGGAGAAAATATGAAAAACTATACAAAATATACAATATATATAATATCTACAAAGTCTTCTAATAGTAAGGATTTAGATGAATCCCATTGACTAGGATGGGTAGTACCTCTCCATACAGTTGGGCCAGCTAAAAAGCATTATGTTGTTTGTATTTATGGATCAAATAAGGACTTCTCTATAAGCTATCAATTTTGGTATGGTTTACCTAGTTTCATCTTATTTGAATCTCACTTGAGGACTAGATCCCCTTCCTTTAAGTCCCTTACTATGGACCTCTTGTTAAACGCTTTCTTGACTTGATCTTGATGTGACTCTAGTGTTTTCATTACAAGGTTTCTTGTTTCTTCAAGCTCCATGAGTTCTGCCAGACTCACATTCGTGGGCCCATTTTCCATCAACTCTAGTTGATGGGATAGTTCTAATGTAGGTAGCTCAAAAGAAATTGGAAACTTGGCCTCCTTTCCATATACTAAGACACATGGAGAATTGCCAATGATAGCTTTAGGAGTCACCTTGTCAGCCCACAAGGCTATCTTTAGTTTAGTGTGGTAAGTCCTCTTATTCTCTTCCATAATTATCCCAATGGTTCTTAGCAAATTTTTATTTTTAGACTCAGCCAATGCATTTCCTTAAGGATAATAGTTTGAAGAGGTGATGAGGTAGATACCCATCTTGAGAGCCCATTCACTCATTTTTAGACAAAGGAATGCTAATGCATTATAATAAATCATAGTGGATGGAACACCAAACCTGGTCATAATGTTTTCATAGAATTCTAAGACGCACCTTCACTAGCTTCTTTTAATGCAATGGTTTCCACCCACCTAGTGAAGTAGTCGATTATAGTAAGCACCCATCTATGTCCTATAGTTGATGGAGGGTTGATCATTCCTATGAAATCCAGCACCCATTCCATGAAGGGTTTATCTAACTAAATTGAATTCAAAGGAAGGGCTACTAATCTTTGCTTACCCACAAAGAAATCACATTTTTCACACTTTCAAACCCATGCATGAGCATATTTGAAGAGGTTAGGACAATAATAACCAGCGCTCATTATATTTATTGCTATGTTTCTAGGTGAAAATTGACCTCCTATAAGTCCATCATGGAATTAATCCAAGAGCCTTTTCACATGGTCATCATCTATGCACCTTAAAAGCACTCCATTGAGGTCCTTTTATAATAAAACCGATAAAATAATGATTAAGGTATGGACTAAAGTCTAAAATAATCTTTCTTTCCCTATCCACACATTATGAGTACTCACTTGTTACCAAGAAATGTGTCATATCCTGGAGCCAACTAGTGTGAGGTGGAGGTGCATTTATTTGTGAGTTGTTTCATATCACCATTAAAGCTTCTTTTTCTTTATGAAGGTCATCAACCATATGCTCACACAAACCTTTACCTCTCACCGGCTTAGGGACCTTGATCTCTACATCATACTCCATGACCTTGTTAATCCAACCAACTCTCTTTTTGTTCAAGTCTTTGTTAAGAAGGATAGTTTCTCACTCTAGGATGAGACACCATAATATATATTTTTCTATTGCAGAGCATTGTCTTAAAAATTTTAAGGATTCTTACCATTACAAGGTCTTTTTATATATAAAAGTATACCTCACCTCATACCCCTTAGGTCCTTGACTGGAAAATGTTATTGGTTGTTCAAGTCCTTCACCATTCTTTTGCATCAGCATAGCTGATATAATATCAATATTAACAAAGGCATATAATATGAAATTTATTGATAAAATAAGATTCATGAGTGTGAATGATTGGGCAATGGCTTTCTTGATGGCCTTAAATGTTTATTTACCTTCATTTGACCAAGTGAACACTTGGTTTTTCTTAAGCATGGAAGTGATGGGCTTGACCAAGTTTGCAAAATTAGGTATAAACCATCTCACAAATTTTATTTTCCCAAGCAAACTTTGGAGTCCCTTCTTATTCTTGGGTAAGGATAAGGCCAAGATGGCACTTATTCTATTAGGATCAGTAGCTAATCCTTTATTTTAAAAAAGTATGACCTAATAGCTTACCTTCATGCATGATAAACAGACACTTCTTTGGATTCAAAGAGATCCCATACTCTCTACATCTCTCAAAGATCAACTTCAGGTGGTCCATAAGCTTTTGGTAATCCTTAGAGAAAACTATGATGTCATCCAGGTAGACAAGCACCATTTGATTCAGTAGCCCTTGGAAATCCATGTCCATGTCTCTTTTGAAATTCTCCCCAACATTTGATAAGCCAAAAGACATCTTTTGATATGCATATGTGCCCCATTTGGCAGTGAAGGAAGTTTTGTACTAATCTTCTTTCTTCACTAATACTTGGTTGGAACCTGAATATCCATCCAAAAGAGAAAAATGTTTTGAACCTACAACTATTTAAATAGTCTAATCCATGGATGGTAGAGGGTAATAGTCCATCAAAGAAACCCTATTTATATCTCTATATTAAGCACATTACCTAATATCACAACTTTTTTTCCTTATAGGCACCAAATTGGCCATCCAGAATAAGTGATTGATGGAAAATATGATCTTGGATTCAATTAACTTGGTCAACTCTTTCCTCATAAGCTCTTCTATTTTGGGGTTAATGGGCCTTTATTTTTGTCTCATAGGCTTAGCATTAGCCTCCAATTCTATAGTATGTTGGAATAACTTTGGATCAAAACCTTTCAAGTCATTATATTTAAAAGTAAAGATGTCTGAATCTTCCTTAAAATGTTCAATGAAATCATGCCTTTATGCCTCATTGTTTACCTTCCCAAGGTTGAGGAGTTTGTCCTTAAAAATAAGGACTCTTTCATAGTTCTTCTCATAATTTGACATCACTACCTTGTCTTTAATCATATGGTCTTCCTCATGGAAAATACTTTTAAGGGTGACCAACCCTTTAGGAAGTTTTTTATACTTTAGGTGAACAATTTGATCCTCATATTGTTGTTGAAACTTCTCCTGGTTCATTATAGAAAAATATACTCCCTACTAGAAGAAACAATCAATGTATTTATAATTTTTGAAGACATACTAGAGAGCTTCATTATCTGGTATTGATGGCCTCACCACCACTTTAACATGTGTCTAAACTTTGTCCTCTTTTAGCTTACTTAGAATATCAAATTGGACTCCCACAGCTGCCAACTTGTCAGCATATTTATTCTAGTTCATTGGCATAGCTTAAATGTTAAAGGCTTCAAAATCTTCAATTAGGGCCCATACTGTATTTTTGTAAGACCTCATCAAAGGACTATTCATAGTGTTCAGGCGCCTGACTTCATTCACTATAAGCTCATTTTCTCCATATGCTTGTAACTACTTGATTCCCATCTTACTGGCCCATTAGAGGCCATGGATTAGGCCTTCATATTCTATTGTATTGGATGAGAAACTAAAATGAAACCTATAAGAAGAGAAATACTTATCATCTGAAGGGGAAACTAGCATTACCCATACACCTACTCCATTTTTCTCCTTGAACCATCAAAGAACAAATTCCACATATGATTGAGGTCTTCTATAAGTCCAATAAAGCAAGGCATGAGTTTATTTTCTTCATGTAGTAAATAGACACCCATGTCTATTTCTTTAACACCTTCCAAAGGGTTGAGAAATTGATTATCCCCCCATATCTCATTGAAGAATTAGTCTACAATCTCCTTAGGATAAGTATTCAGTTCTTGACCCTTTGTAAATTCATCCTCATCAAGGATAGTACAATTGAGGTTTATGTTATATGGATAATGGGTTTTAATGTGAAATTCTGCCATGAGATCAGCTTTGATTCATATCTTACTCCCATACCTTGTTGTGAAAGCCATGTAGGACCAATCTATTGCTACATAACCCTTAATTTTGGCTATGAATTCCATATAATGGAATAACACAAAGTGATGAGTTACATCAAGGATCAACAAATCTTAAACCACCAAAACACTAAGACAAGCATGTAGGGTCAAATTGAGACCTATGATAATACTAGATGGCTTTATGGAAGAACAATCCAGCTGTAGAATTGCCTTAGTATGTGGCTCATATTTGATGTTCAGTTGATTAGCTGTAGACTTTGGCCTTACTAAAGTGTTAGCTCCACTATCTACCAAGCAATTATGCACTAAGGAATAACCAATGGTTAATGAAATGTAAAATAAATGAAGTTTGACCACCTTACTTGATCCATCTCCCATATGACCTTTGGTTGCAGTGGTTAAGACCTCAGTTTCTTTACTTGGTTGCTTACCTACAATCATTGTAACACCTATCTTGGACAAACCTTCCTTAAGGATATCAACTTGATTGTCAGTTTAAAGCATGTCTCACATTACTACACTCACACTAGATTTATTCATTTGTTCAACAATGTTGATTTGTGGACCAACCAATTTTGCCTATGCTTTAGGGACCACCACTATTGTTTGTTGAATTTTCAAGTTTACTGGATCAAAATGGGCCCCTTGACTCTAATTTTTAGGAGGTGTCAAGACCTTTTGAGTAATATCAGGCTTATTAGGCTCAGATAATAAACAAGTAATGATAAGATGTTCCCTAAATAATTCCTGATTACAATCCATATTCCTTCTTTTGAACTTTGTATTATCTTCCACTATAATTTATGCTTGGATAGAACTAGCCTTTTGATTGAGTGCATAACACTCTACTTGCTCAATGATGACCATTATAGCATCTAGCTAGGTCGGTTCTTCATTACATCCTTAGTCTTGTGAATACTATCCTAGTTTTGTCATCATGGGGATCTCTATGTTTTGATCCATTAATGATTTATTGTATCCATAAGCAATAACTTGCTACCATTGGTCATTGAATTCCTAGTTAAAATCATTAGTTGGGGTAATAGATTACCCAAAAGATTGATCCCAAGGTATGGTCCTTTCAGGCTCTTGGGCCATATTGTTTTGAATAGAAGCCAAGGAGTTGGAAGACCCTATGGCATTTGGATTATAGTTACTCTATCTAGCATAGTTAGGTTACCCCTATCCTTGACCTTGTCCTTGGAAATTTCCCTTGAAAGGGGGTCTATTTACTTGATAAGATTGTTGTTGAGGTTGATATGGATCATAATAAGGATTATTAAAATAAGCTTGCTGAATTTCAACATTTACCACATCATTTCCCAGAGATTGGAGCATGTTCTTAAGTTCTAGGTAGTTTTTCAACTATTAGGAATCACTTGTTCTTCTAGTGGAGACCTTTTCCTTCTTCGGTGAAGGTATAGAAAAAATTGTTGGGGTTGGAAGAACAAAATCATGTCAGAGAATAACCATAAGGGGTGGTATTATTTTAAGGAAAAGAGGCATTAGGGGCCTAGGAGAAAGCTTTCCAGCCTAAACTAGGCAATTTTTTACTTTAAAATCCATCTCATAAGCATCTGGCAATATGTCCCCTCACATAGATTGGATCATTATAGCTATATTTCTATTTAGATAATTCAAGTACTATAGGAATTCAATGTTAGGGAATAGTCTAATAGACACTAGAATTCTATCCCAAGATTTTTGGAATCTTGTGTTGAAGTCTTGCATGACTTCATAGGGGGCTCTCTTAATTGTGGTAAGTTATTCTGCTAGTGACATATGGTCACTCTTGTCTATAAATATTTTACACAAGGCCTCTCCTAGATGATTTTATGATTGAATAGAATTAGGAGCTAAGAATCTATACCAATTTAAAGGTTTTCCCTTAAGGGATACACCTAAAAATATAATAGTTATATTTTATACAACAACATTATGGATATTGAAAAAATTGGCTATGTCATTGATGTGTTCAGCATGGGTTAGGGCTTGGACTCCTATAAAATATGGGATGATTTTGAGAGATAATACTAACATAAGATCATATTATGCTAGATTCGAAGGACTTTGGCCACTAAATCCTACAAAATCTCTTTTGGGAATCATGGTAATAAAAGTTGATAATAAAGGTCTTCTTGCATAGGTACACCTCACGACTGGTTTAGGAAAATGGTTTCCTATGTATGGGTGAGTATGGGTAAACCTTAACCTTTTGGATGAATTTAAGGGGAGTCCAAAAAACTCAAGGAATACCTCTAGAAGTTGATATTCTATTCAACCTTGGCATGAAACATAGTTACTGTTCTACCACCAAATTGCTGAGTATTCTTCAAGGTTACCAAATACTAAAGATGAAAGTTATAACCACTACAAATTGATCAAACCAACATCAAAATTGACCAATATCCTTTAAATTGGTCCCATTGGGTGTGCCAAATATTGTTTTAGGCTAGAAATTCACCCTTGTTGGAGAGTTTCTTAGGCTCACCCACTCCTAGCTATAATATTAGAACAACCTCAGGCTATGGGTATCTTGTAATGAGGTCGAACCTCTAGAATTTTTAATGAGGATAGCTCTTCATATGCTTAACTTTGGATTTTTTCCCACACTATAATATACTACTAACTAAAGAAAAGGGAGAGGAAGATTACATGAAAGGGAAATCTAAGCTAAGGATGGTGATGCATAGAATATGGAATGATCCACTTTTAGCCTGGAAACCCTAACAACTACTAATGAACCTAACCAAGACATAGACCAAGCTGATCCTATCTCAATGTCACAAGCATAAATATTTTGTGTGGAGGTTGAAGGGAAACCCTACAATTTGAAGGACATAAATAAATAGGTCTGTATGAGACACTATAAACTTGTGACATCTCAAGAAATGCACCAATGTCTAACACTTCACACAACCTGCAAGGAACCAAAAGAGTTAAAGAAAGATATGCAGAGAATCTATAGATGATGAAAAGGGACATACATCTACAAATTAATCTCTAATAATGTACACTTGAATTCAGACCAAAATTTAAAAAGTTTATCTTATTGCTTCAAGAGAGTGTTTACAAGCCGATTTTGACACAGTAACTCTATCACTAGTTGAGGTGTCTTTTTTAGACTCAAAACCCTATATATATAGCAAAAATGGATGAGAGAAAAAATGGAGAGAGAAAGGAAGAGAGGGTCCTATTAGAGACATGACAATGAAGCAAAAAAAAAAATTGTGCTAAACAAAATGCCAAGGGTTTTTATTAAAATAATACAACAATAATTGCCTTCTAAAATCAAACTTTGGGGCTATGATTTTTGGCCAACTTATCAATAAAAATATAATTTTTTAATATAAAAAGTGTTTTTTTAAACATATTTAAATAATTATAATAATTTAGTTTTAATTTTTAATCAACAAAATTTATATGGAAAATGTAATTATCTCATTGTATTTAGAAAAATATTAGAATTATTTTATTTTATTTTTTTAAATATACGATTCTAGATCATATATAATAATATATGGGAAAAAGATGATACAATAAAAATTATGAGAATAATGATAAAGTATAAAATATGAAAATTAATATATAAATAATTAATAATTTTTTTATATCCATGTCTTAATAAGTCTAAGAAATGTTTTAAAAAAAATATTATAGTTCAGGAAAGATATGTGGGAGAGAGTTTGTCAAATATATAAAATTTTGTATACATAAAACAAATACTACGTAAAAAAAATGTTATAAAAAATGTAAAAAATAACTTTACAAAATATGAATAGACTCTACAATCAAAATGTAACTTTTATTTATTTATAAGTGGACTTGCATGTAGCCTATGTTGGTATTATGCCTTGGGTGAGACTAAGATGCATGGCTCAGGGATTCAATTTATTTGATATATGGTAGTAACCTTTACCAAAATCAGGGATCGTGTTCAATTTATTGGTATGTACTCTACCACTGGTCCTCGGCTTTTGGTGATGAACTTTGGATGGGAATGTTTTTGAGGCCTACATTTTCCATTAACAAGTGGGCCCATAAAGGTGATCAGGTTGGCCTTACATCTACAAGTTTTAGGCTGCCCAGAGGTTGTAATAAGAGATCTTATGTTATTCATTAGTGTTTTCTTGATGTATTATTTTTTGTTTGCTTAAATCTAGAGGAAGGAGAGGCTTGGTGTGGCCTCTCTTGGATAGGTTGTGATCATGCCAAAACCCTATTTGAAGTCTTTCCATCCCTTGATAACCTCTAGAATGCAGTTGTGTTTAGGGTTAAACATTTTTTTAATGAGGATTTGGATGTCTTGGCCTTATTACTACTTCTAAATAGGGATTTTTTTAATGTTGAATCTTAGTTAATTCAAGAATATTCCATTTCTTAAGCTAGAATTTAGTGATTTTATGGGGTATTCAATAATGTAGGATCATCAAAATTTTAGGGTAAAATTTTAATTTAAGGGTTAGCCCACCTATTTTCAAAAATAAATTTCCTCCTATATATATATATATGTCATCGACACCAAGAAAGCTAATATGGGGGCATTCACCATTATATATAACATATTAAAAAATTTGTAACCAACAAGCGGGCAACTATAACTCTAGGTGTTAGACAATAGTAATCAAGATTTTGATGACACAAATATGGTATTAGGTGATGATAGGAAGATGGTGTCTAGTGACAGTAAATAAGTGTCAAATGATTACAACAAGCCATCAAACACTACAACTAGTCATCATTTGTTTGTAGTGTGTATTTGATGTTTTATGTTGAGAATGTTAAGGCATCAAAAATCCTTAAACCTAAATATTATTGTATATTTGTATTTATCTCAAAAATTTATTCAATTTCAAAATAAACATCAAAATTTAAGTCCATATGCAAAATTTACAACCTTGAAAAGATGAGGAGTCAACATTGCAGTTATAAGTGGATGATTGCATGACACAGACATGTGAATGTAGGGTGAGTTCATTATTTGATGCATGATTCATTAATATGAATTTATATTGAATGGATCATGTGAATACATGATGCATTTTTGAGACTAGAGGGTTATTGCATCATGCAGTCAATTGTCTTTAAGTGCAATATCGACTCCCCAACTTTTTGAGGCCTTTAACTTTTGCATATGAATTCAGATTAAGATATTTTTTTTAAATTGCATATATTTTTGAGAAGAATATAAATACAGAATAATATTTATTTTTATGGATCATTTTTTAATTGAAAACCTTGATTCTGAATGTTCCATCACTTGATTCACCTACACAATTAACCACTTAGATCAATGGATCACTAGATGATGTAATCATCTGAATACATTCTATAATTAGGGGACTACATTATATAATTAGGTAAACACATGATGTTTTCACCTAACTATATGATGTAGTGAGACATTTGTATGATGTAGTCACCTAACTACATGGCATAGTAAGAGGATTGCATGGTATAGTTATATGACTATATAATATAGTCAAAAGATTACACAATGGAGTCATTTGACTATAGGATGTTGTTGGGTGTTTGTATGATGAAATTACATGAATGCTTCATGTAACTACTTGATTACATGGTGCATTTGGGTTACTACATAAGGTGGACACTCGAATGCATCATGTAGTCACTTAACTGCACCATGTAGTCATCTGAATGCACCCTGTAGTCAAACAAATTCCTAATGTAGTAATCTAACTACATCATGTAGTCATTTAAATGCATCATTTCATCTATATCCAAAAATAGTATTTGGATAATTGCATTATACAGTCAGATGAATATATAGTGTTATTCCTACTAAAACATGGGATGTTGTTTTTCCTCAAATTGGTTTCACCATATGCCACCTCATAATTCACCATGACTATTATACACCTTCTTACATAATTCACCACTATTATAAATCAAATTTTCCTAGTGACCTCCAAGTTTTTTAATATAGGCCACTAAAATTTTCCCTATTTCTATCATTATTGTTACTTTTTTTGGGTAATAGATCAGGAAATGATGATTTTTTGCTTCTGATAAACTATTCATCTTTAGTACTAGTCTTCCTTGTGAGGAGGTTAGTAAGAATCTTGTTAAGGAATGAAAGTTTCAGAAGCAGTGCTATAATGCTTCAAATAAATCTAGTGATTTCAGTCTAGGTTATGCGGGTTGTTCCTTTAGGTTTTGGAGCAAGGTGAGAGTAATTAATTTTGATTTCTTGTTCTTCAATATTTTTATAAGTGTGGTTATTTCCTTTATTTTTGGGTTGGGACGAATACCTAGAATTAAGGATTCTTTTGACTTTGTTTGCCCTTTTGATGGAATTTCATGCATGAAGACCTTGGTAAAGATGGTAAAGACGAATCTTGTGTATGCCCTTAGTTTCCTTTGGCTTCTAGCCATTTTCATTATCTCAAGGGAAGACTTTCAAAGCAATGGCTCTTTCATTATTTTTAATGAATTCAATTTTTTCACTCTTGTTGGGTCCTCTAGTCTTCTTATTTGAGAGACTTGGGCCTCCCTTTATGCCTAGGATTATTTTTTATTGGTTGTTAAGGACTACCATAGGGAGCCCAAGATGCATAAAAAAGGTTACAATTTTTAATTTCAAATTTCATATTTGACTACTCTTTTTGGGCTTTGGTCATGTGGTACTTCTCATAATGTGATCATTAGATTTAATTCTCTGATGACTTGGGTCTCTTTGGTTACCTTGGTTATCGTTAGTTCTGTCTGAGATGCTCTTTTGGTGACCTAAGCTCCCTTGTGCCTAGGAATAATTTATGGGCTGATCTATAAAACATTTTAAATCTATTATGATCACTAGTCCTTGATCTAGTCAAAATCAGATTGGGGTCTACTGATGACCCCCAAGATCTTTTTACCACCATGATTTCTTTGTTGGTTTTCGGTCCTCTCAGGACCCTGAAGGATCTTTTCCATCATGTGGGTGCTTAGGTGGATGAATTCTTGGTTGTTTATATTCATTTGAATGTGGATTATAACCTCTTTTGTTTGAGACTTGGGCCTCTTTCTCCAAAAGTACAAGATAGTTTTTGGTCTAGTGAAAAACTTCTATTTCCCGCACCATTTAAATGTAGTTGTTTCTATGTTTGTTGGGTCCCTTTTATTTTCCTAATAAGATTCATCTTATTGTATTTTATATAAGCTAGAAGGAGACTTAGACCACTTGATGTGTCTGATATAGATTCCAGACTAATTCAAAAGTAGTTTCATCTTAATCCAAATATATTATTTCTTCATGAAATTCTTAAACAAAATATTCTTTTATTGTAATTGCTTATAAAATTAAGAAATAGATAAAATTATATTTATAGATGACCTTTTTAATTAAAAAAATGGTGCACACTATTATAATTGAACTATTAAATTAATCATTCATGAGTCACTTGAAAATTGAAATCAAATGTCTACATCTATCTTGATGAGTCACTTAAGTTAGCCATTTATAACTCACTATTTAAGACAAGAATATAAAAATTCCAATTACCTTAATTTTTCTTAGAGTTATATTAAATCTCTCAATCCTTGACTTCACACATTGAGAAAAAGGGGGAGGGAGGTTTCATTTAAAAACTAATCAGAGTCTAATTTGGAATACATAGCAATATTATGATAGAAAATTATCAACCTACTCTTGTCAACACCTCTCTTGATGCATTTAAGTTGAGTTTAGTTTTGAAAAGAAATACTTTAATTTTACTAATTTTCTTATGGCAAACTAATAATTGTTAGTGGGAGGCCTAATATGTTAGATGGGTTCCTCCTCTATCAAAGTGATCGAGCATCCCTCCTCTAACAAAATTCTGACACATTTTTCTGTCTGAGATAATTCTCGGTTTCCATATAATAGTTTTAGTAGTTCTATAATAAATATTAAATTTATAAGACTTACATGATAAGATTCATGAAGTAAGGTTACAATATCATTTTTTGTTTTTGGTTTTTTTCTCAAATATTAAATTGATGTTAAAAAAATTAGTTTAAATTTGAATGACCACTATTGCATGTAAAATATTTAATATGTATAAATAAATATTAAATTTTAATTATTGTTTTATGAATATTGAAATTTCAAAATTATCTCCAATATTAATATTGAAATGTAGGTTTCCACATTTTTACCTTCTCAAATTTTTTTTAATATTATAACATTAAAACTAATGTATTATATTGGATATAAAGTTGATATTAGAGTGCTTAACCCCCAACACCTAACCCCGCCCTTAAAATATGTATGTAGATTTTTATATTAAGAAAGATACAATACACATTTTAGTGTAATTTATGTATTTATTTTATGAAATATAATAATAAGAGCTTTATAAAGTTAATAATGTTGGTGTTATATTAAAAATTGGGTTATGTTTTTCAAGTCTCATATTATTATTTAATAACAATAGTTATAAAACTAATATTATTATAAAAATGAAAGAGAATATATTATAAAGGAGAAGACATGATGAATTTAAATTATATTGAAAAATGAAAACAAGATGATATTATTGTAAAAGAGATAAGAGTATATATTATGAAGGAAAATATATTTAAAATATAAATTATATTAAAAAATAAGATGAAGAGAGTTTAATGATATCATATCAATTTAAGTTTAATCAATTAAAAAAATGAAGTATGCATTTTCATAAATCATTATTTATTTTTTCATAAGTCACACATCTTCATGAAAATTTAAATTTGATGGTTTTATTTTTGTATATAAAATTTTAATTATAAAATACCTTTTTTTAAAGGACTATATATTGTATAAGATGTAATTTTTGATAAATTCTTAAAAATTAAATATATTTATAATTATGATATTTAATATTTTAAATTATTTTGTTTTAAAATAAATTATTTTTCATTAATTGGTGGCATTTGTGACACATTTTTTTTATACACGTACTTTTAAACATAGTAAATCTTTATAACCAATAAATAATGTGCAAATACCTTAAGCAACCTAAATCATTGATGCATCTATTTGACCTAACCTACAAAAACAAAATAAACTTAGTACATTTAAAAAACCAACTTTTTCAATCTAAACAAAAAATAATACAAAAAATTAATTTTGAAAACATAATTATGAGAAAATTAATTTTGAAAACATAATTATTATAAAAATTTTTGTTGACAAGTAAAATCTCTCAAATTTAACCCTCAAAAGTTTAGAATAACTAGTCACATAAAATAATATTCACTTATTATTAAATTGATTCACTTTGGTTAAATTGTATGGTAGCACCTACAAAAAATTGCCCATCATGTCAACCATGAATGCTAGTGCTAGACAAGAAAGGAGGAGAAAGGGAAAAGTGGAAACATTTGTAAGACTATTATGTGATAGAGATGTTTGAACCTGATAAAATAAAAACCTCATACAATAATATAGAAAAAAATATGACTTTTTCTATATAATTGTATGAATGTAGAAATAAAAATTGAGTCAATGTCTATCATTATATAAGCCAATCATATATACAAACACACAAAAAATTGAAGCAAAAAGATATCAAAAATGACACGCCAAAAGATATAGACAATGACCCACATAATAGAGGGCATGTTTACAATTGCTCACATCCCTTATCAAATCCTCAACTCTATCCATGTATTGATAGCAACAAAATATCATTGGATTACATCCTAAATTATATCAAATCCTTAAAACTATCATGTATGTGTGGATAGCAACAACAATGCAGTGTGAACACTAAAAGATATCCAACATTGATTGATGCATTGTCAACATTGATTGATATTAGAGAGAGAGAGAGAGAGAGAGAGAGAGAGAGAGAGAGAGAGAGAGAGAGAGAGAGAGAGAGAGAGAGAGAGAGAGAGAGAGAGAGAGAGAGAGAGAGAGAGAGAGAGAGAGAGAGAGAGAGAGAGAGAGAGAGGGAGGGAGGGAGAAAGAGAGAGTAGACATATTAAAATTTCTTGCCTTTATCTAACCCATACTCATAATGCACAACCATAAGAATCATACTCCACACCCAAATATTATCGTGTATTTTACCATTGAAAATTTTATAGTCACATTAAATATAATTGTAATAAAAACAATAAAAATTACTCATTTATAGCATCTAGATATGATTTTTAATGCTTATCACATAATACCCAAATCTAAATTATTTATTATCCATTCAAAACCATGTGTTTTTATCTTATTTATCATATTCATAAATGTAACAAATTTATTTCATTATGAATTTATATGTTCATAAAAATTTGTATACACACTATATCAAATTTTATCATATCTATAACCATGCAATTTAATCATCGTGTAGTTGTATTTTCCTAAAAACCTCTATATGGAGGAAATTTATTCAAAAATGGAGTTTTATAACTTATAAAATTATTCCTATGCAATTTAACAACAATGTGATCATAACTTAAAAATTCTCATCACTACAATGGTAGAGTTCTTGATAAATGCTATTGACAAGGAGAAGGAATCTATAAAATTTTGGGCTAACCTTGTTATAGGAATAGAGAAAGCTTTTGGCTAGATTCTTAAACCTGTTATGGAGTACATGAGGTTATTTTATACATCCTTGATTCCATTATGGATAACACTACATATTGTTTTGATAATTCACTATTGGTGTTATTCTATGGCTTCAGACTCAAATCAATGACTTTAAAGACCAGGTTCCAAATAAATGGAAAAACATGGGCTAGGTGGATGTGGTGGAAATTTAAAAAAATACTTTCTAATCTAATTTTATTCACTGGAGCATTGTGTGAAAGCTGTGGATGGAGGACTGTGGTAAATTGGAAAATCTTTTCAATCTCTTAGGAAATGGAAGCTGAGATTGAATCTACAATGTGACACACTAATGGATCTCACTATATGGGTTTCCCTTCCTCAACTACCTATGGATTTCTTGAAGGAAGAGATGATTATTAGAATTGGTTGCACCATTTGGCAACCAATTTATATTAACCCAACCACTAAGTCAAAAGGAAGACTATTTGAAACAAAGATCAATGTTTATATCTAGACAAACAAACTAGTCCTCAGAAGCATGCGACTAAATTTTTAATTTAGAAATTGGACCTAGAATATAAAATATACTAGAGGGACAACCTAATTTGTAAATAATGTGATATTTTGAGACATAAAGGAATTTGCTTCTCAAAAAAGATGACTAATTATGTGACACTAAACAAGCATTCAGGATCTAGGAAAGGAAGAAAAGAAATCCTTCTATATAATTCTTCACCTATTTAAAAGCTCAAACTTGAAGTTGTGGACTTGGATAATGAAAAAAAAACAAGTTTTCCTATGGCTACTAGAACTACATGCTTAACAACAAATGATGGCCACAATCAGGAACCATTATGCATTAATTAGAAAATTTAAGGACCCATAGTTCCATAAATGAATTTATGAAAGGTCTCTCTTAATAAGATGAGGACCCAAAATATGTTTTAGGATACTAATATTTCACCTCCTTTGGTGAAAAGGAACCTATTGAAATCTTTTAGGATTTCCTCTTTAGGGAATAAGGATGAGGAATAATAAGAGCTTAGCTCCCAATCAAGAGTAACACTTTGCCAAATATTTTCAAGCAATATTATTTCTACCTTTATGGTCAAAAATAACTTAATGGGAACCCCCATTATGGGAGATGAAAACTATATGGGTATTAAAACCTTGAAAAAGGAAAAGAAGATAGTGGTTGATAGAGTCACTAAGAGAGGGAGAAAAACACATAAGGACAAGGAAATAACATCTAAAACTATGAAAAAGATACAATCAGGATTGATGAGGATCCTAGGATAGTCCAACCTTATATAATTTAAATGATTCCTAGTATAATATTTAAGGATCTTCCCAGGCTCTATAACTTGGTTATAATTTTTTTATAATTAATGTTCTGGATTTTTGACAAAATTTCACCTTTTAATGTTAAATGATCAATGTTCTAGAATCTTTTAATGTGGTTTGGTCTTCATCATTTCAAAAATATTTTCCTAATATATTTAGTGCCCTTAATAGTAGTCGTTCATATCTTTATTATGAGTTTTTTCCCATTTCAATTTTGAATTTCAAGTTCATCACTCCCCTCAAAAAATGTTTGTGGGAGGTGTGTCCATTTGCTTCCCTACACATGAGGAATCTAAATATTGAAATTATTAAGAATAATTTGAGGACCACTATAACTGTAAACTATGCAAGGAATAGTTATAACTCATTCTATTTTGTTATAAGGATGGATAATGTTGAGATCAATATGATTTAAAAAAAACTATAGAAGAACATTTGTATGCACCTGATTAATTACCAAAATAATAGCAGCCTAAGTTTGTCCATCCCTAAAAAATTTCTTGATGAAGTTGAGGCCAAATATAACAACTCTCTTATCGATAAACTAAGTGGTATAAGGCTTGACATATATGCTATCAAAAACTAGGCTATGATAAAGTGAGTGGAAGCTAGAATTTTCATTATTGTGGCTTTGGATAATGGTTGCATGCTATTCTCTTTTAACAACTAAGAGAATTATCTAAAAATTCTAAATGAAGGCCCCTAGTTCATGGGAAAACCATTTGTAATTCTTAAATAATGGAAGCTTAATTATCCCCCCTCGCACTTCAAAATGGATAGAATCTCTATGTGGATGGAGCTTCTACTACTCCCTTCTTCCTTTTGAGATGATAAAATCCTTTGTAGCATTAAATAAATCATTGGTCCACTGGCTTCCATTAACCTAATGATTAACTCCTAAAAAATAATAACCATATTAAGAATGTGTTTACCAATTAAAAGGGATAATATAATTTCCACTTCATTTCAATTCATGTCTTCAATTGGATCATGGAATCAATTTATTCAATTTGACAAGGAAAAAGAGATCTATATCCATTTCAGGTTGATGGGACACTCCAAAGACTCATGTGCAAAGGCATAATAAGTTACAAGAAGTGTTAATATTGTGAATTACCTGGGTGGTGACATAGATCTTGGAAGGAGTGAAGGGGAATCATCAAATCCCCCTAATGAAGACCATTTAGTCAAAAGTTAAGGGCTAGATGCAGATATGCTATGGTTCTTCCCTTAATACATTTATTTCTATGTTTTGGTTCTATTGGCTTCATTGGAATTTTTTTGGCCAAGGGTCCCTTGGGAATTACTCCTTGGGGTTTTGAAGTCCTTGTTTGGGTCCCTCTGCCCATTTTATCTCATCTCATCTTCCTTTTATTGCTTATAGTTTTTTCAATTTTTTGTCCACTAGTGGGTACAATCTTGATCCCTTTTGCTTTCCTATTTTATGGTTCCTTTTTCTTTTTATTTTCTGGCAGACTCAAACATCCCTATGTGTCCAAGATGGATTCCACACCATTCAAAAGTGGGTTAATCTTAATCTAAACAATGTGATCATCACTCAATTTCTATTGATTTTAACTCACACTATGTTGTTTTTAGAGCATGCTTGATGCAAGCACCAATAGCATTGTGTTCCCCCTTCCCATAACTACTCTAAAAAAATACACACATAATATTTTTTAAGAAATTTATCATATCGATAAAGTTCACAAAAGGCCCATGATGATTTGAAATGTTATGTGGAACCATCTAACCAAACAAATTATTTGCTTTTATAATTTCATTCCTCATTATTAAAAATTTCTAAAAATAACTCAAATTTATGTTGCACAAAGTATGTGTCGTGATCTTTGTCATCACAGATGTAAAAATGGTACTCCTTATTTATAACTCATTTCACATAAAAATTCCCAACAACTTCCAACTCCTATCGTGCATTGCTATGACACTTAATGTGATACTATTTTTTATGAATCTCCTTTTGATAAAAAATCAATATTTTTTTAATAAATTCAAACACACATAAAATAAATCTAATAAGTAAAATGATATTCAATGTCTTAAATTTACCTTCTTTCCACCTAATACAATGATAATGTTTCATATGAGAAATGATCAAGCCATATATATATATATATATATATATATATATATATATATATATATATATATATATATATATATATATATATATATATATATATATATATATATATATAGACAATATGGAATTAATCCTTCTTAAATTTCAACATGATAGTTGGTTTCCCACTTGAGTCTCATAATTTATGTATTTGAACATACACTTGTGTACACACATGCCTCAAACACAAACACATTAAAATCACATTTCAATTCAAAGCTACTATTAAATTTTAAATCACATCTTCCATTTCACCACCCACTACCATTATAATATTCATCTCTTAAATTTCCACATGTACCACAAACACCTTTAATGCAATCCATGATATCTCTCTTATCCTCATGTGTTTTGATGCATTGTTTTTCATGAGAAATGATCAAACTACAAAACAATTATAGTGAAAATATGGAATTCATCCTCTACAAAGTCCAATATGATATTTTTTTCCTCATGTTTCAATTCACAATCACTATTAACTGTTAAATCACATCTTCCATTTTGACCCCCACTTCCATTATAGTATTCATCTCTTAATGTAAATTTATATAAATTTCCACATGTACCACAAACCCCTTTAATGAAATCCATGGTATATCTCTTATCCTCTTGTGTTTTGATGCATACAATGGATGGTAAAAATTGAATCACATATTTTGGTGGCATTCTCTGAACCATTGACTTTTTCTATTAATTTTTGTATTTTCCTAGTAAAATATCATTTATTTACACACATTAGAATTCATCCACATGATCTAATGATATAAAATATATGGAAAAATTAAGAAATTTAAAATTTATGAATAAAAACTTTAAAATGAAATTCAAAATGAACATAATAAAGTAATCTCATGTTTCGAGTATTTTAATATAATTCAGATATAAAAGTTTAAAAATATCAAACATTTATTTCCCCAATTTTAATATATAAATTTTGTAAACACAAAAATAAATATTATTTAATAAAATCTTTAAAACTTGATAAAACTCAACTATGATCTTTATATTAATGGAAAATTCTCCTTCGAGAACTCCACTCAATCTTACTAAATCAATTGCCATAAATGAAGTTTCCTTCTACACAATCATCATCCTCAACCTATTGTCTCTTAACATATCTAATTATAATATTTATAAAAACATCAATCACATTTGAAATAACACTAAAATTTCACCCTTTTTTTAATTCATTTACATTTTAATTCAACATCACTCTATGTAAAATTATCTGAGAAATACAAATGAGTTTTTTTACACACTAAATGTAGATCTTATAGAAAATTTCCCCACAAATTATTCTCCAATGTTACTTTTCTTATTGTCTGTGAAATCTACTCCCAAAAGCTCGAATGTGGTTCTAATTTCATTACAATTTAACATATAAACTCACAATTAAGCACTTTTAACTCTAATTAATACTTTAATATATTTTAAATGTGTTATTATATGTATTACTTTAATACTCACCTTGTTCTCTTAATAAATAAAAATTCATTTTTATTAGATGATGTAAAATTTTCTTAGGACTTAATAAATTTTCTCTATCACATTTTGAAATTATTCAGGCGAGGGGCATACTAATCATTCTTTATCACATGACATTTTATTATAAATACAAAATTAAAAATAAAAATCATCAACTCAATATGTTTAATTTAACATCCATCAAAATATATATATATATATATATATATATATATATATATATATAATTTCATATTGATCCATGTATACATGTAAATATGTTTAATTTAGCATCAATGTCGACATGTTTACATGTATACAAGTTTAGTATGTTTCAAATGTTTAATCAAAATTAATTTAATAAATTTGTTATAAATCTTCAAACATATATATATAAAATAAATTATAATTATATAATAATTTATATTTTCAAATTAAATTAAAAAAAATTAATTAATATAAATAATCACAATAAAAATGTTAGAATGTACAATTTAAAAATTACATAAAATTTATAAAAATGTAAAAAGCTCAAATATTTTATATTTAATAGAAACATATAAAATGTTCATATAAAAAAAGTTATTATTCATACACATATATCCTATATTTTCAAAATTTTAAATCTTGTTTCATTAAAAAAATTAAGTTACACAACAAAAATCCTTATATACTCAGTCTCAAATTATATATTTTGTATATCAACGTACCTATAAATAAAAAATATATATACTTTAAAATAAATTATGCATCCCGTATCAAATAAATTGGATACATCTAATTCATGCCATATCGACATATAAAATCAAATTAAAATTCGTTAAAACCTAACTTGCTAGATGTCCATGTATGAAACACATATTTACCCTAACATGTTATCTGCTCCACCAAATTTGTTGAACCCTTATATAAACTCTTTAAAATTTACACAAACTCTTTATTTGTAGTACTTAATTATTCAATTTATAAATAAACAATTTTTTATTTTTACATACATTATATATAACTTTAATTTCTTTATAAATTTTAATATAATTAAATAAAAAATAATATATTTAAATATACACATCAAATATATTGAATTAACTTGTTTATTAATGTTGATATATTTATGAGACTAAAAATGTCTAATTGTTATTAGAAAAAGATACATCATCCTTCCATACCATTCATATATTTTCTACATCTTATTTTTAATTATATACTCGATGATAATTTTTAATTAATAAAATAAAAACGAATTTTCTATTTATATATGTAATTAAGGTAAATAAATATTTTAATTAATAAAATAATAAGTGAAATTTTTACTTATATGAATAATTAAAGTAATATATTATTTTAATTTTTAATCTATTTACATTTATATATTTTAAATACTTTCAATAACGTGAAATTTAATTTTAAATGATATTATATATATATTTATATATATATATATATATATATATATATATATATATATATATATAACTCTTAAAAAATAAATATATAAATTATTTAGATGTAATATTTAAAATATAGAAAATATATAATAATACATTTTATATATTTAATATACCATAACAATTAATTTCATATATAAATTATAAAAAAATAAAAAAGAACATATTTTTAATTATTTAAAAAAATTAAAAGCATTTAATATTTTAATTTTAAAAAATACTATAAAGAAGCATGCATCATATTAAATGAGTGAAAAATAATTGTGCCAATAAAAAAAGTGGGCTATATGTTGCTAGCGACAAGATGGTTAAACTAAAGGCTTATATGATGGGGTGAAGGCCGAGGATTCATTTTATATGAGACAAAAGAGAGGAATATGCTATTTGGGAAGCAAAAATAGGGAATGAGATGATAGTTTTCCAGACACATGGTAATATATTGAATGGTTGGTAGCTACAGATATGGTAGAAATGGTCTCTTTAACATGGAGGCCATTGAAAAGGCCATGTGTGTCTAGAACAGATCAAGAGGAAATTCAAAGTCAGCAGGAATGCATACGAAATAGGAGGGAGTAGGAGGGAGAATAGTTAGAAAGAACATTCTACTTAGAAATATAGACTCAATTGAAAGTAGATGAGGATCAGAGTGAAGGTGATGATGTTGGAAGTATTGTGCAAAGTTTCAAAATTAATAATAGAATAAACACAAGCTTCAATTGCCACATCAAATTTCTCTATAAATTTTTGTATTACTTTTTTTATATTGTTGTGATTTTACAATTTGCCATTTTTTAGTTTGTGTTTATGCAATTAATATCCCAAAAAAAAAATTGTTTTAGAGTCATCTATTCAGTCTCCTTTCATTCCAGATCTTTGAGGAGGATGATTGCCACATTTTTTACTTCATCCAAGTAGAAATACCCATTTTAAAATTGCATGAAACACCTAGAGAAAATAAACATTGATAACAAAATAATAATTTTAAACAAACAACCATTCTGAATGATAAATAGCCAATAAAAAAAGTAAACAATTATAAGAAAAAAGCATGTCTCATGTTGAAGGCAAAGCTCAATTGGATCTTGTCTATGTTTTTTATGCATTGTTGTCTGAGGATGAAGACTAGGCATCCAGCAAGGAGCAGAGTTTTATGCCTCCCTTATGTTTGTGCATGTTGCTACTTCTCTGTCATCTGCTCTTGGAGAAGGGTCAACCTCTGCCACCAGCCTATCTCTGCTCCACCTATTCCCCCCACCTAGGTTAACATGGTTGCATTCCCTCTAATGATGAGAAGCACATAAAGATTTTTTCCTCTGTTCTCCCAATAACCACCTACACAAAAAAAATCATTAAAATCAACTTCACCTTTTAGAAACATACAATACTTAATAGTCAAATGTCCATGAATTAGATCGTACCTAAGTGTTGTGATGAAATGATTTATTCATATTTGAAGGAAGACCAATTAAGAATATGAAAATGAAAATACATTTGGTGGATTTTAATAGAATACATGTTGACCAAAAAGAAATATTGTGGGTATTATACCTAATGAAATAAAAAATCCTACTGCTCCATCTGCTTTTATTGGATATTTATGTGAAGAGAGGAAACATGGTACATATTACCATGGGTGGAAGAAGGTCCGTTCATGGCTAACTCAAAAATCACAAGGTTGTAGCATGCAAAGGTTTGAAACATAAAGAAAAACAGGTGTTAGCAAAAATACTCGTGCATCAATCATTTTACATAATGAAGTGTAATTCCTGGCTAATAGGATTTCTCTATATATTGTGCACATCAATATGTACTTGCCAAACCACTTATTAAAAAAAAGTAATAGATAATAATTGACTCTGTATGAATCACAGTAAAAGCTGAAATTCACCATCTTTCTCCTGATGTCAACCTGCAAGTTACAATATAACCCAAATTTTCAAATTTAATGTAAAATGAAAACAACGATTGTGTCAAAAAATCAAGATAATCTAAATCACCAAACAATGTTTCTAGCCCTATTTCTATCTATAAAACTCCTTGACTTGTTTCTATCTGTAAAACTCCTCTCTCTATTGAAATGCATCAGTCGTCATTCTTCATTGGCTCTACTCCATATATCATCTCTATATCCACCCCTTCTTGATCTAGGCGATTCAAATGAATCAATATTTCAAGCTTTCGAAAGACCTGATCGGGACCCAGGTCTCTCTAAATATTCAAAAGGGTGTCTTATTGCAGATCCAGACCTACTATCTCCGCCTTTCTTCCAATGTACCCGTAAATGTTCAAAAAGCCATCCTATTGCAGATCCAGGGCTACTATCCACATCCTTCTGCCCAGGTATCTCTAAATATTCAAATGGTCATCACTTCATCATAAGATGTTTGTTTCTCTAGCCTATAGATGACATCAACCACAGAAACGAACATGCAGTCAGAAAGGTTCTTCCAGAGTTCAATGGGAAGTTAACTAGAATGAAAATCTTTGTGCCATTAAGATAAGTCGATTTACACTAGTGCTAGAACGATGTATTTGATGAAAACACATGGAACTTAATCCCATTAGGTGTCCTGCGAGCAGATTAATATATGTTTACCGCATGACATTTGAGCATTGATTATTTCAATGCATGGCCATATTATTATTGTAATACCGTAATGAATTATTTTGAATTGCAATAAGACATAAAAAATTCTCTATTTACATATGAACATATATTTCCATTTGATATGTGGGATTGACCATCAATGTTTAGTCATGGTTACAAATACTTTCTCAAGAGTAAAAGCATGTTCATTATTCAAATCATGGTAAGACTCAACAACAATTTTAACCAGCAA
Source organism: Torreya grandis (assembly GCA_037957365.1). Classification (NCBI taxonomy): domain Eukaryota; kingdom Viridiplantae; phylum Streptophyta; class Pinopsida; order Cupressales; family Taxaceae; genus Torreya; species Torreya grandis. Next base: position 312,078 of record JARHVA010002205.1, read on the forward strand.
CAGCACGTGGAATATGTTGAACTACAAGCTTTTTAGTTGGTGGAGAGAGATTGAGGACTCTTGACGTATTAAAATGTTGTTATTATAATGAACAAGGATTCTGGCAATTTTTTCCCAAGAGGATTATTTATTTTTGTAAGTTTAAAATGGAAAAGAGGTGATTTTTAGGTTTAATCGTTAACATGTTTTAATTAGCTTTGATTTTTCAGATCCTGTAAATTGTATAATAAATGTATAATGAATTTAAAATTATATATATATATATATATATATATATATATATATATATATATATATATATATATATATAATGTAATATTGTTTAATAATAATATTTATAATATTATTATAACTTAATATTATAGATTAAAATTATATATAATATAATTAAAAATGTATTAAAAATTTATATGAAATAATATATAAATATATGTAATAAATTATAAGTTAAATTTCAATATTTCAATATTAAAATGTTTAATATAATAAAATATATAATATGCTATAATAAAATACAGGGTAAAATTTAATAATAAAAACTATTAACACATCTAATATAATAAAATATAATATAAAAAGTTATAATCATACCCAAATGGGCCTAGTTGAAAAAAAATTAGTGATGGAGTTAAAACATCGAAACCATTATTTTAAAATAAGTTCATGCTTACAAAGGTTCTACTATTTATCAAGGATCAAATATATTAATATTAAAAATAATACAAAATATATTTATAAAAATTTTAAAAAATATATTTTTTCTTTACATTCATGTTTTAAGAACAATCTAAAAAACATCACATAAATATTATATTTTCAAAAATAATATGAAAGTGAGTTATCTAACTCTATAAAAATTTGTGGATAAAAAGTAAAAAATCTATAAAAAAAATGTAACAAAAAATGTGAAACATAATTTATATAATCTGCATTATTAAAAATAATTTTATAATATTCTTATAAAAAATATGGTTTTATCATAATTACCTATAAAAAATAGTTAAATTTGTTAAATTTTATATTAAAATAACTTCTTTAAAATAAAAAATAAATGAAAAAAAAGATATATTATTATACTTCAATAATTAAGTAGATTATTAGTGAATAATTTGAAAATTTAAATCAAATGTCTTGATCTATCTTAATGAATCATTTAAATTTAACTTACCTATTTGTGAGTCACTTAACTTACGTATTTGTGAATCACCATTTAAAAGAGCAGAGAAACGAATAAATAAGAAGTAAAACATGGGAAACCTTCCAAAAATTGTTATAATATTCTGCTTTGATTGTATTGCATGTTGTTGACTCAAATTATAAATACCCACGAATATTGTCATAAAATTATATTATATTATTATTATAGATTAAAATTATATATAATTAAAAATGTATTAAATGTATTATATATATATATATATATATATATATATATATATATATATATATATATATATAATATAATATAATGTAATGTAATATTATTTAATAATAATATTTATAATATTATTATAATTTAATATTATAGATTAAAATTATATATAATATAATTAAAAATGTATTAAAAATTTATATGAAATTATATATATATATATATATATATATATATATATATATATATATATATATATATATATATATAATTTCATATAAATTTTTAATAAATTTTTAATTATATTATATATAATTTTAATCTATAATATTAAATTATAATAATATTATAAATATTATTATTAAATAATATTACATTATATTATATAAAACACACACACATAAAAATATATTTAATTAAAAATGTATTAAATATATTTGTATAAGGAAATAATAATGTTCAATTGAGACCTCTTTATTAGAAGTAATTAAGTGGGCGGTAAGGTACAACATGTCAAATTCTTCTATCAAAATTCAACAAAACATCATATCTTTTTGAAAAAAAATTCAAATCTTTCAATCGTCTTTAGCATAACCTCCACCTGAACGAAGGGTCATTGATTTATGAAACATTTCATCTACCTTTTTACCTTTTTTCTCTTAACTTTTTTTATACACTTAAGACCACTCCCCATTGTCTTTTGCACACTCCAAAGAAATAGTTAAAGAAATTTAAAAAAATATTAATTGGCTTAGATTCCTCTTTTGAATGATCCAATGATTTTACCCTTGAACTGGATGTCTCTATCTATAATACCATGTCACTAGAGATAGGTTATTAAGTATTTGTATCATTCAATGTGATATTTAGGGCTAAGGTATTAGCTTCTGCCAACGCTCTGACCTCCATAATTATCACATATGTTGAAGCTAGTGGTTCAATTCTTAGGATTTGAGGTTCCTTTACCTCCAACGTTTCATGTTCTGATTATGAGGATTCATGATAGTCAGTCCCAAATAATGTTAGAATATCATATGAGGGACTATTCCACCAATTAGGTGTACATTTTTTTTTATGAAGTTGTTACATTTTGAAGTTAGGTGCCTATTGTTGAAACACTTATGAAACTTGAAGGCTAAGCCTTCATCGTACAAATTCTGAGTCCACATAGTACCTTATACAATTCGGGAAAGAGAGGTCAGAAGATTAGAAAATTTGTTAAGGATTACCAATATCCTTGTAAAGGTAGTGTGGGAGAACAAAGAAGTGGTAGCATCAATATAATGGAATCTATCCAAAGAGTTTCATATTATGTTAAAATAGGGTTCAAACTAGAAATGAAGGGAGAGATACGGAAGTCATACCCAAATGGGCTTATTTGAAAAAAAAATAGTGATGGAGTTAAAAAATCAAAACCATTATTTTAAAATAAGTTGATGCTTACAAAGGTTCTACTATTTATCAAAGATCAAATATATTAATAATAAAAAATTTATTTATAAAAAATTTAAAAAATATATTTTTTCTTTACATTCATAGAACAATCTAAAAAATATAGAATAAATATTATATTTTCAAAAATAATATGAAAGTGAGTTATCTAACTCTATACAAATTTGTAGATAAAAAATAAAAAATAAACAATCTATTAAAAAAAATGTAACAAAAAATGTGAAACATAATTTATAAAATTTATATAATATGCATTATTAAAAATAATTTTATAATATTTTTATAAAAGATATGGTTTTATCATAATTACCTATAAAAATAGATAAATTTGTTAAATTTTATATTAAAATAACCTCTTTAAAATTTAAAAAAAAAAGAAAAAAAAGACATATTATTATACTTCAATACTTAAGTTAATTATTAGTGAGTAATTTGAAAATTTAAATCAAATGTCTTGATCTATTTTAATGAATCATCTAAATTTTACTTACCTATTTGTGAGTCACTTAACTTACCTATTTGTGAATCACTATTTAAAAGAGCGGAGAAACGAATAAATAAGAAGTAAAACATGGGAAACCTTCCAAAAATGGTTCAAATATTCTGCTTTGATTGTATTGCATGTTGTTGACTCACATTACCTTCATTATTCTTAAGATTTTTTATTTTATTTTTAATCCACACACTAAGAAAAAGGGGAGAGGGAATGGATTCGATTAAAAAATTAATCATCGTCTAATCCAATACCCACGAATATTGTCAGAAAATTATCAACGTACATTTGTCAACATTTTTATTGAAGCATTAAACCTTTTATTGTAACATTTCATTTCATGGAATGCTAATGATTGTTAGTGGCGACCTATGATTTTGATTATGGAATGTAAATCTTTTATTGTACCATTTTTATTTGATGGCATGGTAATAATTGTTAGTGCCAGACCTATTCTATTAGATGTTTTTTTTTTTTTTTTTTTTTTCCTTTTTAGAAAGTGTCACTTTTTGGTATGTTATAGATGATTCTCAATTATTAATCATTTTTATTTGTGGTATTATAATAAGATTTACACAATAAGTTTTATGGAGTAAGAATAGGGTTTTTATATCATCTTTCTTTAAATAAAAAAATGATGTTAAAATTATTTAATTGAAATTATGATATTTTTTTATATGTAGATTGTTTAATGTGTATAAATAAATATTAAATTTTTATTGTTGTTTTAAAAATGTTGTAATTTCAAAATTATTTTTTATGTTTTATATTTATACATTAAAATTGATGTCAAAAATATTCAATCAGATATTAATATTAAAGTATATAAACTCATCCTCAGCTTTTCTCGTCTTCCCATCTTATATATATAGACAGACAAATAAATAGACAAACAAATAGACAAACACGTAGACAAACAGACATACAGATAGATATAGATATAGATATACATATATACATTTCAATTCAATTTAACTTATTTTTTCCTCTCGATTAAACTTAATCATGAGAATCTTCTAAGATACAATATTAGCTTTATATTAAGACTCAAGTCAATAAATTTTAATTTTACTATTATTACTTCGAATATGGACCCTTTATAAATTATTATTTACTCTTTCATAAATCATAAATTTTAATCATTACATTTATATTTTAAATTTTTAAATATAAAATATAATTAATTTGTTTAAGTTATATAATATACAAGATACAATTTATTGTAGATTGTAAATAATTAAAAAAAAATTATAATTAATATATATTCTATTTTATTTATTTAATTAAAATGAATGCAATTTTTTTAAGTTAAATGGTGAAATTGACTACTTAATATTCTAATACAATTTTTAACACATTTTTGAATATAACAATCTTTTATAACCACCATACGATTTATGAATACCCCATTCCATATATCACAAATAAACTAAAATCAAACTTGAATCTAAACAACTTATATTATCGATCCCATCCACTTCAATATAGCTCCAAAAATACAATAAAATTTTATTAATCTTAATAACCAATTTAAAAAGCTTTGGAAAGATGATATTTTAATATTAATTTTGGTAAGACACTCTTACCTAACAGAGACGTCAGTTAGAAAAATAAAAACATCAAGGAAAATAGAACAGGACTTCTTTTTTCTGTAGAGCCGTGTGGATGTAGAAATAGAAATGATGCTATGGTTTATATTTATTTAAGCCATGTTAACATTGAAAAATATTATGAGCATAAGAGTGAGGTTATGTGTTAGGTTATGAGTGATTTGTTAGTGTCTATTCAAGTTCAATATTTATCAGGTTTTAAAGGATTGATTATCTTTACGTTTATTTTAATTAAAAAAAAAATACATTTTAAAATATCACATAACATAACATAAAAAGAAAAATACGACTAGATTCTTTATTCAAATTACATCCTATTATCAATCTGCTAATAAATAAAATCATGCCATAATTAATGAAAAAAAACACTGAATAAAATTATACCCTAATTTAAAAATTAGAAAAACACACACTCTGGAAAATATCAGATGGCATGAAAAGAGAAATACTACTGGATGCTTTATTCAGACTACATCCTACTAACAATCCGCTAATAAATAAAAACATATGTAAAAGCGATGATGAGCGTGCAGGCAGTAGCAGACATCAAACAAAATGAAAACGAAGTGGTTGAAGACATTGATGGGGCGCTTAAACTGTATGATAATGGATCCATTATTCTCACAGACCGCCATCTCATAATAAATGTTCCTCTATGCCAAACAAATAGTGGTGTTGCCGGGGCAGTTAAACCATATGACGACAGATCCATTCTTCCAAGAGACCGCCATCTCATAATCAATGTTCCTCTGTGCCAAGGAAATAGTGGTGTTGCTTGTAAAGATATGGTAATAGATGAGGAACTTTGTATCTGGGTGCAAATATACCTTCCGCTTTTACTTGTAAACACATCCACCCACTATTCCAAATTACCGGTTATGTTGTATTTCCATGGAGGCGTTTTGCTTCCATTCACCTGTGTTTATCGCTGAGCATAACCAATGGTTACGTTTAGCGTGGATTGCTCGTTACTCTATTTACTGGCATTCTGCCCATTATTTTACCCTGATAGCCCTTTCTTCATGGGCCACTACAACTGTTTGACACAGAGATTTTAATAATGCAAAAAATCCTTTGGTTTCGAAAATCATAATTTCAAATCTTGTGCCGCACTTTACCTCCGCTACGTCCGACTTCATGTTAATTTTCAATTACTGAGTTCAATAACGCAAATGGACGATCTCTGCCACGACTGTGGATGCACTAAGAATTACACTTGACATCCGCGGACCACTAAGCTTTGTCGTTCCAACACACTAGCGGGTAATTTGTTGAAGCCCTTTTATATTTGCAAACAATCTCTGTGAATTAACTAGCCATTTCCAATTCAGTCCCACCCAAGAAAGTTTTTGTATTAACAGTGTGGAGAAATTTACCCATGATATTTCAGTATCAATTCATAACTATTGAGCGTAACGAGGGTGTCAAGTGTAATTCTCAGTGCCTTCGTCGTCATGGAAGATATTTTGTTTTTGCATTATTGTGTTCGGTAATCGTCATGAACAAGGGACTGGACATAGTGGAGGTGGAGGGGGTGCGAGATTTGAAATTATGATTTTCAAAACTGAAGTATTTTTTCATTATTAATGTGTATGCGTGAAACTGCTATGGGTCCCATCAACGGAGGGATAATTGTCTAACAAAATGGATGGAGTGTCAATAGATAGAGTAACTAGATAAGACGTGGAGATCAACTATAAACGTGGCAATCCAAGCTGAGCATACCCGTTAGTTATGCTCAACAGGTACGCTCAAAAGTTATGAATTGACGTTGAAATTTCATGAGAAAAATCCTGCACACTATTAGCATAGACGTATTTCTGTGGGTTAGATTTAATTGGTCATGTCCGCTTCCATGTGCATGACCTAACTAATAAATCCATTGATTATGGCTACGAATCCTTTGAGATGTTTAATTATAATGGAACATCTTTTATATGTGAAGTTATCAATCAGGGATTGAATTTATTTATATACGTGTTAACAAGTATGAGCTGTACGCATTGCATGAATATTGGAATGGCACATGAGTATGCTTTTACATTTTAATTTTCTTAGTCATCAAGCACAATATGTTCAATTGACGTTAAACCCTAGCACCCAGATCTCAATGTTCTGATAGAAACCTTCAATTCCAAACCGATCTAGATCGGGCTTCCAAACCTTCCTTATTAGTTTAAGTATGATTTGGTTTTTATAGATATTGGGAACACTATTGGGGATTTTTTGATGATTGATGATATGACTTATGAAAGGGGGCATTCCACTTTTGCATATATTTTGTAATGTGGACATTTCTAAGTATTTCCCTAGTCAAATAGAATTGAAGGTTAAGGACAAATCTTGGGTTCAATCTCTAGACTTTGAAGGGATTCCATTTAGGTGCCATATATGTTTTAAAACTTGGCATTTACTCAATGAATTCTCAAGTATCAATTTTAAGAAAAAAATTTCTTGGTTGAAGGAAATAGGGATTGAACATATCATAGTCTAAGTGATTGATGATAGTGGAGATGAAAGAGAGAGTCTAGAATCAGTTCAAGATGCTCCAGTGGAAGTTGTGGATCATATTCAACTTAATAAGGAACCTTTTGTCGAGGCATCGGTTAAGGAGTTGGATTCCTTGTTGAAGACTAGAAATGTGTTACAAGAGAAAAAGGTTAATGTTGATGCATGTGGTGATTTGTTGGTTCAAACACCTATTGATGAAATTAGTGTGAAAGATATTTTGTAGACTCATAAGTCACAGGAGAACCTCGAAATCTCTATCCCCATATTGCCAAATTCTAAGGAGTGGGGAGAATGGAAAGTTGTGAGCACCATAAAAAGAGATAAAAGTAAAAATTATTTGAAACCTCTAAACATGTCTCTTAGATCTCAAAAATAAAACATTAAGAGAGAGATTTTGTAGTAGCAAATCTAGGCATGGATTTGTTTTTGGGTAGTGGTTCTTGTTAAAAATCTTGGCCTTTGAGGCTCTAGTCATGTTGTTTCTTCATTTTTTTATGTTTGTGCTTCAGGTTTTTTGTTGATGTAATTTCTTATTCTAGATTTTAGGCCTTTTAGAATGTTTCTTTTCCAGGGTTAAGGCCCTGGGTCATTAAAAACCTTTGTTTTTCATCTCATGTATAGGGTTGGGACCCTAATTAAAAGAAACCCTTTCATTTACCAATAATCAAAAAACACATTCAGCTGACACTAACATTTTATTTTTCTGGCCAACAACATTACAGACCAATATTAATGGATGTTAATGGAATGATGTAAAAATGACGAGCAATGATATTTGAATATTTTCATGAGAACTGCAAAAAATTCAGCTAGAATTACAATGTGTCAATGTGTTAACATATAAAAACCATGTGCATTATTAGTGATTCAAAAATAGCCTCAAAACTTTTTTTACTAAGATAATATATAGTTTTACTATAATGAAGTTTAGTCTCTATGCTATGTAGTTCATGATATAGTATGTAAACTGACTAGCTCCCTTGATGAACCATGTGCAATACAAGTGGTTCTTTGAAAACACCCTCAAGAAAAAATTTACCAAGAGAATATTTGTTATTAATGTAATGAAGTTTGGTATCTATGATATGTAGTTCATGACATAGTATGCAAACTCATTATCTATTTTGTTCTTATGGTTTGAACTATGAAATGAATTCATTAATTTTTAATTTTTTTCCCCATCAAATTTAATTTAAGATTTATTAAATAGGATGGATAATTATTAAATAATTATTTGAACTTTTATAATTTATAGTGAACACCATTTTATTTTTTTTACTAAAACTGATAATCTATGTTAATTGAGTTTTTTTTCTTTTCACAACAAAATATATATGATTATTTACCTCCCAATTCTCTAGGTTGTACAAGTAAGAATAATTTATGAGAATTCCATTAACATGCCCATATAATTTATGATTATTTACCTCCTAATTCTCTAGGTTGTACAAGTAAGATTAATAGCTTTGTCAATCAGTAGTTAAAAATATATGGAATCCACATACACTCCCTCTCAACTAGATTTTCATGCAATACTTCTCTACCCAGGTTAGAATAAATGAATAATAACTCTTTTGATCCAAGTAAGCATATTCTATTTTAGTAGTTGTTATACCCTGAATTGCTCAAACCCTCTTACATATAATAAGAAACTATAATCTCATCTAATTATGTTGTGTTACTAGTAGCAATATTGTAGGTGATCATGATCCTTGCAGTTCCTATTTTATATCAGTTGATAAATTACATTATTTTGGACACTAACACATAACTAAACAACCATGTTTGCCTTGTAGGCACTTACATGTAGGTATTCATTACATTTTAATCACATTCATAAACATACAATGCATATAAAAATCATTGGATTTAATCCCTTCAATTGTTGTTTTATTTTATTCTCTCTACATATTGACCCTTTCATATACATCAATATAAGGCTATTTTATTCTTATAATTACATTTTCGTTAGTATAAAGTGGTATAATGTAATTTTTATTAAATTTCATATATGTTATTAGTTGATTCAGTAACTATTCATGACCAAAAACATGGTTGTGATCCTTTCAATAGCCTTCACTCACTAGAAGCTGAAATATCATATTCATAGCCATCATGACATATTCATTTAAATAAAATACTTTAAATGTCATATCATAATGCTAAATGGAAATATAAGATATCATATAGCATTAAAGTAATCACACAAAATTATGATCTCATAATCACATAAAAATATATGTATGAAAATGTGTTTATCAACATATAATAATATATGGCTTTGTATATAGAATTTATTTAATTAAAATATAACCTAATTCATAAGTCCATAACATATTAATAAACACAAGGGTGACTCACATCATAAAAAAGTAGGGGTCCCGACATGGGTAATTACATACTCCCACCTTTTACGAAACTTTGTCCTGAAGTTTAATAAAAAAGATAAGGATAAAGACATTGCATTTAAATAGCATGTTCCCAAGTAGAAGAGCCTAGGTTATCTTGGTTCCATTATCCCTTTAGTTTATTAACTTTGTGGTTACAAAGTTGAATTGACTTTTAGTTTATAATCATCATGGGCTCTCTCTCAGATGAACCTATGACCACATGTAGAGAATAACAATCAAGCACATGCAAATGTAGAAATAGAAATGGAGTCATAGTACATTTTTATATATACAATCATCTTGGTTGGTGTGCACATGTAACAAATAAAGATTGAATTTTTTATAATCAAACCTCTACATTTCATTGAATAAATTTATAATCACATAAAAAATACATAGACATGACCCAATTAAGTGCATAGAGTTAGAGGCCAAAACATGGAAATATTTTGTATTCAAATAGGTTTTAATATTTTTGTGTATGAAATTTTAAAAAAGTGCATATGTAGTCTTGGCACATAGTCTCACTAATTACCAAGCCAGGACTGCATAAACAATTTTAGTCTTTAGAGCCACATGTGCAGTTTTAGTCTTTAGAACCACATATGCAATATTGTTTTTATAAAACAATGTATGCGAAAGATTTTAGTATTAGATTGACATGCATGGCATATAAATTAAAAAAACATTTATGTATAATGTTATATTTAGATATGGACATTTAGTTTCTTATTCTTTAAGTTATATTTTATTTATATGCGTTCATGATGTTTGAGAGTGGTTTCAGACCTCTAAGAGATATAATGTAAATTCTAGGTTTTGGAGGATTCTATCAGATTTTAGACTCAATTAGATTCTAGGGTTTCAAGGTTTAATACTTAACCATGTTTCAAGGTTTAAATATTTCACAAAGACATCATACGATGTATGAAGGTTACATGAAGGGATGTAGGTATGATATAATTGTAGGAGAATATCTCTCAAAAAGTGCCACAAGTTAATCCTACCCCATTCCCTATGCACCCCTCAAGGTATACACTCTGGGATAAATGTATCTATGAGCCCCTAATCCATATAGGAACCATCTAATGCAAAAATTTATAAACAATATAATTTAAAGTTCTAGGATACATTTCTAACAATAATTCCATGAAGAAAACACATACCTCACTTGTTTCATTCTATGGATCATGGATATTTCTATGATATTTTGATAAATTTAAGTATTTTTAAAACTTTTTCAACTATTCTCAATTAATCAACCATCCTTGTCAATTAATATCCAATTAAAAAATCATTGTTATTATGATTAGATCTTATACCCTCAACCCTAAACTGTGTAATTTAAACCCTATGCCTTGAACTTTAAACCCTAAATTGTAAACACTAAATAGATTGATTTAGCTCAAATTAACATCCTCTAAAGTAATAATTAGGTTCACAAAGCTTAATTTGGCCCAAATCACATCACTAATTACCCCAATTTATTAATTGGCTAAATCCATGATAGTATTTGGGATAATTGAGCCCAAAATCACATTTTATAGTCACATATAGGTTCAAGGGGCTCAATTATCCACAATTACCTTTGCGTTTTAATCCTATACCCTAAAACTTAAAATTTATACCCTATACCCTAAACACTAAACCTTAAACTTGAAATCAATCGATTTATCCCCAATTAACATCCTTTAGAGTATTAATTAATTTCATACGGATCAATTCAGCCCATATCACATCACTTATTACCTTAAATAAATATTTATCTCAGCTTATGATGACATTGGGGCTAATTGTGCCCGAAATTATATTTTATAATCATAAATAGGTTCAACGAGCTAAAATTAACACTAATTGCCCTCACGATTTGACCCTAAACCATATACCTTAAACTTTAAACACTAAATTATACACTCTTTAATCCTTAAACCAATCATGTTGACTATAATTAACATCATTTAAACTAATAATTAAGTTCACATGGCTCGATATGGCCCATATTACATCACTAGTTTCCCCAATTGACTAATTAGCTCAATATGTGATTACATCAGGGCTAATTGAGCCCAAAATCACATTTTATAGTCATAACTAGTTTGAATAAGCTCAAATTATTTAAAATTACCTTTACAATTAGATCATAAACCTTAAACTTTAAATAGTATTCCCTAAACCTTAAACCCTAAATCATAAACCCTACACCAATTCATTTGGTACAACTTAACATCCTTTAGAGTAAGAATTAGGTTCACAAGGATCAATTTAACCTAAATCACATCATTGATTACCCCAATTGACTAATTGGCTCATTATGTTTGATTAAAAAAATGTAGAAAACACAACACAATAGAGACACACATTTGAAGTGGTTCATCCAATATGGGATACGTTCACACAAAAAGAGTTAGTTCTTCTCTTATTCACTCTAACAAATGAAGGGGAAAACCTGTAATACATCCAATGAAATATCTTATTCACTCAGACACAGTGTGCCATAGTGATTACAATGCCCTCATATCAAAGAAGGGATACATATTAGGTAAAAAATACACCAACATAATTTATACCATTAAATTTATGACCTAATAGTGAAAAACCTAGATTTATTATGAAATTATAATATTTTATAGTGTATTTTTCACAAAATTTTTCTCAAGGGGCATTGCCCCTGAACCCCTACTAGGGGGATCCAAAGTAGGCTGCCCCCTAGACCCCAATGGCAACTAAAGTGGGAGGCAGTTGTCCCCCACACCCCCTATCAAGAATTTGGCATTCTAATAAGATCAAGCTCCACCATCTAATAACTTCCTACTTAGAGATTGATTGTTATAACTCCACTGCTACAACTCTTCCTTGAACCTTTTTTTAAAAAAAATTGACCCTAAAATGTTTATCATCTTCCTTGTTACCCTTAAACACCTATTGAATCTAAACAACTCTCCAACATTTCCTTTATGACTACCTTTGTTAGCATATCTATAGGATTCTAACTTATATGGATCTTTTCCAACTTCAATTCACCATCATCCAAAATTGAATGAAAGAAATGATGCTTGAGTTGTATATGTTTGGTTCATGACTAGAATGCTGAATTTTTTGATAAATAAATCAAAATCTAGCTATCACTATATAAAATGCAACCTTGTTGCTTCTACCTCAAGTCTTCCATGAACCATTGTATCCATATCATCTCCTTTCTTTCTTTTATTATTGAAACATATTATGCCTCTCTAGTTTACAAAGAAACTATCTTCTACAATTTTGAAATCCAACTAAATGTTGTGTCACCTACAATGAATACATAACTTGTGGTGTTCCTTCTACCATCTAAATCTCTAGCCATGTTTACATCAACATATCATTGTAAGGTAACATATAACCCTTCATAGCAAAACTTTATATCAATTATCCCTCTAAAGTACCTAAGAATCCACTTGACTCCATCTTAGTTCTCTTTTCCTAGATTATTCATAAACCTGTGATAACTCCTACTACATGAGCAATCTATGGTCTATTGCACACCATAACATGCATTAAAATTTTAATTTTTAAAACATAGGACAATTTGGAAATGTAATTTATTTCTTCCTGCATTTTAGGACACTATTCCTTTCTTAATTTGAAGCACCCTCTCAATGGTGTACTCATAGGTTTTGCATCTTACATATTGAACTTGACTAACACCTTCTTGATGTAATATTCTTGATACAATGTCATTTTTTATTATTCCTATCTCTTATTATTCTCATACAAAAGATTTACTTTATATCATCCAAATCCTTCATTAAAAATGAATCTGATAGTTTTCTTTTGAGATCATTTATATCATGCATGTTAGACCCTGAAACAAGCATGTCATCTACATACAATAATAAGATAATATAGATATCATTATATAGATAACATAGTGGTCATAAATACATCTACTATAACCTTATTATGTCATAAACATATCAAATTCGAAATACCACTACCTTGGAGATTTTTTGATTCCATACAATCTCTTCTTCAATCTACACAACATTTTCTCCTTACCTTTAACTTTTTATCCTTATGGTTTCTCCATATATATTTCCTCCACCAAGTCACCATGAAAGAAGGAAGTTTTCACATCTAACTGTTTAAGGTGCTAATCTTCTACTGCTACCGAACTTAAAATAGTTCTTATGAAAGTCATTTTAACAACTAGAGAAAATATTTCATTAAAATATATACATGTATTTTATGTAAACCCCTTTGCAACAAGTCTGGCTTTGTACATCTTTTTGCTTCCATATTCTTCTTTCAACCTATAAACCAATTTATTTTTCAATTCTCTTTTACCTCTAGGAAACTAAACTAGATCCCAAGGTTGGTTATGTACCAAGGAATCCATCCATATTCTCTTTCATGACTTGCTCCCAAATCTTTCTAGATTCTACCTACATTGCTTCTTCATAACTTTCTATCTCACCAACATTAGTCAATAATAAATAACAAAGTGAAGGAGAGTATCATTCAAGCATTTTACTTACGATGATATATCTTCTAACTACACTTTTAGGAGATTGACTTGTTGTTATTGCACATTCTGATTTTCTAGCACTTTTAGAATTTCATTTCTAGTGATCTCATCAAGTAATACATATTTTATATTTGTATTTTATTGTTTCTTTCCCTACAACTGATCTTAGTACATTTCCTTCTCATTAAAGATCACATCTCTACTCCTAATGGTTTTATAATTTTTAAAATATCATAAATGGGAACCAAAATAATTAACTCTATATCCAATAAAAGTACATTTCTTGAATTTTGCTTCAAGATTAGTTTTATTTTCTTTATCAATATGGATAAATACTTCACAACTAAAAGTTTTTAAAAATAAATAATCTACCTTTTTACAATCCGTACTTCTTCTAGAATGCCACCATTTAAAGGACTTGAAGGCCCTCTATTTACTAAGTAAAAAATAGTATCCACAATATCTATCCAAAACTATAAGGGCAACCCTACATGCAATCTCATGCTCCATGATTGTCATGTTCATCCTTTCTAACATACCATTTTATTATGGTGTTTTTAGAACTATATTTTCTTTATGAATCTCATGGGATGAACAATAATTATCAAACTCCTTGTTGTAGTATTCACCTCCATTATCTGATCTAACACACTTCAATTTATTTCTTGTCTCATTCTCAACCAAAGTTTTTCATTTTATAAAAGTATCAAAAACATAATTTTTTTTGTATGCAATAAACCCAAGTTTTTCTAGTTGCATCATCAATAAAAGTAACATAAGAAGAAGAGCCACCAATGGATGATACCTAAGCTAGTCCCCATTCACAAGATCTAACTTTTAATCCTTCTTTGTCTTCCCAACTCTGATAAATTTGACTCTCTCATATTTTCCATAAACAAAGTGCTCATATAAATCCAATTCCACCTTCTTCAAATCTAGTAAAAAATTTATTGAGTGAACAACTTGCATCCCCTTCTCACCCATGTGCCCAAGTCTATGGTGCCATAATTTTGTATCTATTTTTGTAGAAGATAAAATAATAGAAGAGTCAATATTAAGATTAGATAAATATAATGTATCTACCTTTTCTTCCTTTTGTTATTACTATTGATCCTTTAATGACCTTCCATGAGTTTTCTACAAATATAACTATGCATCCCTCACTTCCCAACTACCCTGCTAAAATTAGATTTTTTCTCAATTCAGGAACATGCCTCACCTCTTTCATCAACCATTTGTTTCAATTTTGTAATTTTATTTGTATCCTATCCTTTATAATAATTTACAAGGTTCACCATCACCCAAATAAACCTATCCAAAATCACCTTGAACATAGTCTTGAAAACAATTCCTATGGGGTGTAGCATGAAATGAAGCCGCTAAATCTAACACCCAAGAATCATTAATATTATCTAAATAAAGTAATAAAGCATCTTGCAACATGTCACCTAATACATTTATTTTGAAATTTTTATCTTGTTGTCTATCTCTTTATTTTACTTTTCAAAACCAATAATCTTTCTTTAGGTGTCCTTGCTTCTTACAAATATAACACACTAGTGATCCTCTAGATTTAGATCTACCTTTCTTAGACTTCCCATGATTCCTTGGGCCCTTTCCTCTATCCTTTTATCTTTCCATATTTTCCATATTCAAGACATTACCTGATGTCTCACTTATGCTTTTCTATTGCCTTTCCTCACTATGAATAACACTAATAACATCATCAAACTTTAAAGTGTTTAAAACATAGACATAATTACTCATAGCCATGACCAAACCATTCCGAATTTTTGGCAATGATCAGAGAATCAAAAGAGCCCTAAATTCATCATCAAATTTTACTCCTAGAAGGCTTAACTGATTTTTGACCATGTTAAATTCATTTAAACGATTAGCAACAAACCTACCTTATAACATCTCCATATTAAATAAATGCTTCATAAAAATACCTTATTAGAGGCTGAGGGTTTTTCATACACTCTATCTATTGCATTTATCACATCTAATGTTTTTTTTTCTTTTGAAATAGTGAAGGCCATTAACATTACTAGGCACAACCATATTTCCCCTTGTGCCTTTCCATCAAGAACCTCACATTCTTCATCCTTCATAGTCACTAAATTCTTTGTTATTCCACCCAATGGTAAAAAAAGATACTTTTTATATAGATAGTCCTCTATTTACATCTTCCATAGCTAGTAGTTTTGGCCGTTGAACTTATAAACCTTAAACTTTCCTTCTTCCACCATTATTCCCACTCAAACTAGGAAACCTCTTTTCCTACAAGTTTATTTTCCAAATAAAATTTTGACTCTAATACTATTTATTAGGAATATAGAATACAAAGTAATATTAATGAAATAAAGATGAATTTTTTTTTTTAAAAAAAAAACACACACACAATAGAGACATATATTTAATTTGTTTCAACTAATATGGGTTACATCCACACAGAAACAACATATTATTATCTTATTCAATCCAACAAATAAAGGGAAAAACATGTAACACATCCACTGCAATATCCTTTTTAGTCACACTTAGAGTGTCATCATGATTACAATGTCATCATATCAAATGATGGTTGTATAATAGGTAAAAAATTCACCAACATAATTTTTACCATTAGATCTATGACCTAATAGTGAATGGTATAGATTTACTACAAAAATATTATATTTTACAATGCATTTTTCATAAAATTTTGCTTTGGGGGAAATGCCCACCAGCCCCCACTAGAAGGGGATCCAAATAATGTCATCACCTCCCTAAACACCCATGGAAACCATAATGGGTGGTGTTGACACCCTACACCCCCTATCAGGAATTGGACATTCTAATAAGATTAGGTTCCACTATCCAACAAAAATGAAGTTGTTGAAGACTTTATTAGAGTGCTTAAACTATATGATGATGGATACATTCTTCACACAGACTACCATATGATAATAAATGTTCATTTATGCCAAGGAAATAATGGTGTTGCTAATAAATGGGTGGTGTTGACACCCTACACCCCCTATCAGGAATTGGACATTCTAATAAGATTAGGTTCCACTATCCAACAAAAATGAAGTTGTTGAAGACTTTATTAGAGTGCTTAAACTATATGATGATGGATACATTCTTCACACAGACTACCATATGATAATAAATGTTCATTTATGCCAAGGAAATAATGGTGTTGCTAATAAAGGTGTGGTAATAGATGAGGAACTTGGTATGTAGGTGTGAATATACCTTCCAATTTTGCTTACAAATACATCCAGCCAAATCTTCAAATTACCAATTTTGTTAATGGAACTTGGTATCTAAATGCGAATAGCGAACACAATATGTTTGAATGATATTAAAACATAATTTTTATATCCAAAAAAATTACACATGAATATTAATAGATGTTAATGAAATGATGGAAAAATGATGAGCAATGAGATTTGAATATTTTAAAGGGACTTGCAGACACATCAGCTAGAATTGGAAGGTGCCAATGTGTTAACATGTATAAACTATGTATATGTTAAGTAGTTCTTTGAAAACACCTTCAAATTTTTTTATGAATAAAATATGTATTATTAATATAATAAATTTTATTCTCTATGATTTTTAGTTCATGATATAGTATGTAAACTCACTAGTTCCCTTTCAACCATGTCCATTATAAGTAGTGATATGAAAACACACTAACAAATCTTTCTACAAAAATAATATAATATTATTACTATAATTAAGTTTGGTATCTATGATATGTAGTTCATTATATAATATGAAAACTCATTAGCTCCTTTATTCTTATGATTTGTACTATGAAGTGAATTCATAAATTTGTATTTTTGTTTGCTCCTTCAAATTTTACTTAAGATTTATTAAATAGGATGGTTAATTATTAAATAGTTATTCAAACATTTATAATCTATGATGTCCAAAAAAAATTTCACTAAAACTGATAAATTATCTCAATTAATTTTTTTCTTTTCACGATAAAATATATTATATTGTCTATTGATGTAATAAGGAAACATGTCATGTTTTGGGATGGTTTAGTGCAACCTATAATGGCATACACAATGATGGTCGATGTAATAGTGTGATATTTAAATAAATATGGTGGTCCTCTAATTTTATTTTAATTTCATTGTCATAATATAGTTTAAACTCTAAATTTGACATTCATTTGGCCATCATATCAAATTTATTCTTCTTACTTAGATATATTAATTGATAAGTCATGATCTCTTGAACATTTAATGGTGGAGTTTGGAACCCCTTTTTTTCCAAAAAAAATATTTCAATCCCAATGTACTGGTGTAGCTAGATTTACACCATTTGTCATGAGTCAGTGGGATATTCATGGAGAAGGTAAGGAATTTGTCAAACACTGTGGGATGTTAAAAATCAATAATAGACATGATAAAATTAATATCTTTATAAGTATTTTAAATACATATATTTAAAATATTTGTACTAATTATATGACCTATACATATTCAAAATATAACTTAACATCATATAAATTACAAAAGTGTTTGGTTAGATATACATTGATTGTTAATTGAATAAAAATTTCATACATGTTCAACCAACATATTATTTCCTATTATCCCATTATATTTAACTTGGATGAAAATATAAAATTAATCTAATTTTATTATCACATTTCTTACTATTTCATATAATGTGTCAAAAATAATGGTGTGCATATGCATATTTTTATCACATTGTTATTCTATTTATGGTTATTATTTATAGTCTTAGCCCTCAACAACGTACTTTAATATTCGCATGTTTAAACAAAACTGATTATTAATAGTCCTAGCCCCTTTCAGTTATATGTAGAGAAGGCATATTTTATATTTAAGGTTTAAATAAATTATATTAAGATTTTGATATAATTTATGATTATTTACCTCCTAATTATCTATGTTTTATAAGTAATATTAAATAGCTTTATCAATCAATAGCTTAAAATGTTTTGAATCCACATACACTCCCTCTTAGTTGGATTTTCAAGAAATGTTTCTCTACTAGGGTAGAAGAAATGAATAAGAATTATTCTTTCTCTAATTAAGTATATTTTATTTTATTTGATGTTATATCTTGAATTGTTAAAACCCTATTCCAAATAATAAGAAATTGAAATCTCAATAGATTATGTTGTTTTTCTAGTAGCATAAAATTCTAGGTGATCATGATCCTTATATTTCTTACTTAAGATTAGATGATACATGTACATTTTTTTTTCCACTAATACATTAATAACTAATCATGCTTGGCTTGTAGACACTTACATATAGGTGCTCTTTGGTCCTTATCTTTAGAGTGGAAATCAAATGTTGGTATATTCCTTTTAAGTAGGTTTGGTGGTGTATATAATATGAATAGAAGAGTGAATTTTGTTGAGGCATGTGGATGTTTTTTTATACCTCCTACATGGGACCTATGATAGACTATGGCTCAGTGGAATAATAACATAGTCTCCCATACAAACTTGTACATGAGAAAGTATGTAAAAAAATGGTGTAAATCTAGGAAATTATGTGTTATGTTTTGACATGACTATAATCATTGAATTTTTATCTTTATGAGTTTAGTTGGGTTGTAATTATGATCTATGCATAAAAATATATAAAATGTTCATCTATCACGGTTAAAATTCTTAAAATTTATAAAGTTCAAATATAACACATTACACTTCATCATAAACAATGCATATAGACAACACATTGCATTCAATCCCTTTAATGTATAGACAATGAAAAAAAAATTATTACACATATGGTATACTCTATTTAATCTTAGATAATACATATAAATGACACATTGAATTCATTCCATTAAAATTAAAAATAATCCATTCAATCTATGTGTGATTAAATGCATATTTATATATTTTTTCAATGCATGTGAATAATGCATTGCATTTTAATCACTTTGATAAACATACAACACATATAAAAAGTCATTGGATTTAATCCCATTAATTGTTTTTTCATTCTCTCTACTTGTTGATCCTTTCATATACATGAGAATATGGCTTTGTTATTGTTATAATTACATTTTCATTAATATAAAGTGATCTAATTTAATGTCTATGAAATTGCATGTATGTAATTATTTGATTTAATAACTGTTTGTGACCAAAAACCTGGTTGTGATCCTTCTAATAACATTTAGTGATTAGTAGCAAAAATGCCTCTATTAAAGTTACATGGATCTCATGAAAGAGGAACAAATAAGTTTTTTATGTTTGGACAATCATTTGATGAAGTAGAAGAAATAACAATAGAACACACATTGGATTAACTAAATGACATTGATTTGGTAAATCATAACATTGTTTAGTTAAATAGTTTGCTTTGTTTAGTTTTGTAAGAGATTATAAATTATATGCAACCTTAACCATTTAAAATTTATGATTTTAACTTGGATATAAATATCCCTTTTTGGTTCACACCCAATGTAAGATGTTAATGTTGATGAACCTAGAACTTAATCTACCCCCTTTGAAAATGTTAATAACATGAATTTGTGGTATCATATGATGTATTCTTATGTTTAATTATGATTAAAGATTTTAAATGGTTCATTTATTTTTTAGACTTTTATTGATAATGTTGAGTGTGATGACCATACCACATGTAAGAAAAGCTTCCCTGAGTTCTTGTAATGAGTTCAAAATAAAAAGGGAACATATAGGGAACACATTAAAAGAGGTGATTCATTTTTATTATTTTTTATATTTATTTGTTAATGTTATTTTTTTCAATTATTATTTTCAATTATAACTATTAATTTTTTTTAGTGTAATGCTACTGAGGAAGGGTACATTATTTATATTCATAATAAGATGCAAAGAATTAAATAGATGCAACTAAACCTTGCAACCTCCTCGCATGTACATGGACATATTCCTCATATAGTGAAGATAATATGTGGGTTTTTTAAGTTTTTGAAATTGATATGAAACATGATTATGATCGTCACTGTTTATTTTACCTACAAATGAACCTATTATCATCTTCAAGGAAGGAATAAAGTCACATGTTTCATTGGAAGATAAGGAGGATGTATAAATTATGAGGCATCAAAGGATTCATACAATGACATGCTCCAAGTGTCGCTTTGTAAACGGGTAATTATTTGATGTTCATCCATTTTACATTTAATCTTCTATCTTATTACATACTTAATTGGGAATTTATAATTATTTGATGTTCTTCCATTTTAAATTCACATCTATATTCTATTACATACTTATTTGATAATTCTAATTGTGGCATTTCCTTATTAGGTAAAAAAAAATTGTGAGAAGGGGTGCATAAATGTTTCATTGGAGGATGAGGATTATCCAAATTACAATGTGTAAAAATATTCTTTTAATGATATGCCCCAATTATCACCATGTATAAGGGTAATTATTTTACGTTAATCCATTTTAAGTTCACATGTATTTCTTATTAAATTATTAATTCATAATTATTTGATGTTATTCAATTTTTAATTCACATATATATCTTATTACATACTTATTTGATAGTTGTAACTGATAGAATTCATTTTTAGGTAAAAATTCTAGTGACAACGGATGCACAATTATTTTATTCAAAGATGAGGTCAATGAAAATTATAATTTACCAAAAGATTTGTCCACAACCCCTTTGCATGCACATGGACATCATCAGAAAGAGAGGGTAATATGTGGATATTTATGATTTATTTTTAAGTGTTATGAAACATTATTGTGATATTTTTTTAATTCTACCTGCATAGGAACTTATTACCCTCCCTCATAGGTAGAGAAGAAGAATGGAATGACCTCTTCATTTGTACATGGGCATAGTCAGAAGGAGAAGGTAATATTTGGGGATTTGAGTTTTTTAAGTGGTATGAAACATGTTTGTGATATTTCTTTTCTAACTTTTACAAACATAGAAACCTGTTATCCTCCTTTGTAGGAAGAGCATAAGAATGGAATGAATGACCTTTAAACACTATTTTCATGCACACAAGAATAGTTACAAGTATAACGTAATATGTGGAGATTTTTGGATTTTTTTAAGTGTTATGAAACATGATTTTGATATTTTTTTTCTTTTGTTCTTACTTTCATAGGAACCTATTACCATCTCTAAGAAAAAATAAGATTCACATGTTTCATGTGAGCATGAGAATGATGCATAGTGTGATCTACCACATGATTTATACTATGACATACCATGATATATGGATTTTAAAATGTTAATTCTTCCATGTTTTCATATTTTAAATTAAAATGTATATCATATTACATAATTTAATGTTCTTTCAAAGATATGCTTATCTCATTTCAACATCATGATGTGTATAGACTATCTTCAAGTATGAGGGGCATGGTTACATAATTATTTATGAATTTGGAATCAGGGATAATTTTTGTGTATTGCACCAAAAAGTCTTACATTATATGAAGGTTGGAATAAATTTTGGTCAAAATGATAGTTCAATTCTCATTATGTTAAAATGCACATGTTACCTCCCATTATAGACTATCAAGTAAAAAGGCATCCAATCAAGATTAAAAAATGGGGGTTTGTGGATTGGAGTTCAACGGAACAACTGTATCAAATGTGAAAACATAGTAAATTTTTTTCAAATAAAAAATAACATGATTATGAATATGATGATTTGAGCCCTAAAGGGTTGGTAGCTATAGAATAAGAACTCAAGATTTATAGTTTTGAAGAAATAAAGAGAAAAAGAGGTAGGAGATTCTAAAACAAAGGTAATTTTCAGAAGTGAATGATACATTATGTATTTGTTATTTTATTTTTTATTCACCAATACATTCACATTTTTTTCTTACACATGAGTTATGAGACCTGATAAGAAGAAGAAAAGGCCTTGGCTTTAAACAAGAATGTAAAGGGGTTAAGATGAGAGTTGAAGGCGAGTATTTTTTTCTTTGATTTTTAGTTACTCTCGATATTGAAACATTTCAGTGTGTTTGTTTTCTATTTTTGAAATTATTCTATTTAGTTTGTGTAATACCAAGATAAGGATGGTCTCATAGGAAATAAAAAGGGAAAGGTGAGAAGAAAAAGGGAGTTAAAGGTGAGTCTATGTTTTTTTATTAAATGGTGTTTATTATTCCTTTATTTACAACTAGTTTTCTTTTCGAGTAAATTTTTAGGTGCATTTTAAGGTGTCTTTAATATAATTTACTCACAAAAATTATTTATGTTTAAGTGTGAGGATGTTTATGTTTTAGATATGCTTGAGGATTTTAAGTATCTTAATGTTCATTTTATGAGATTTGATACATAAATGAAATTATCAACATGTTTAAATTTTTATGACAAACTATTTTCAACTGTGTAAAGTTGTTTTTTTATACTTGTTCCTAATCCCAACTAGATATGGGATCTTAAATGACATCATACATGTTGCATACAATCATATAATCATTGAACCTACTATCTGTTTAATATATGCAATTATCCTTGAGTTGATATAATAGTTTAAATCCATTATATCAAAAAGAATATACTAGCTAAGGAAAATAAGATGAACATAACTCATTATTATTTTTTTGTAGATCTCCTTTTTTTATGTTTTTTAATGTACTATTGTATCCAAACATGATTCTATGTTGACTACATTATTTTATTATATTAATAACATGTTAAATTTTGTGGTCATCCATGGTTTCATAGAGATTGCCTTGATTCACAAAACTAGCCTATAATTTAGTGTTGAATGCTAAAAACAATGATATAGCCTTAACAAATGTTTAGTGTTGTATGAATTCATATACTAGCATATTCATGTAAATTTAACTATTGAATACTTAATATGCATCATTTCATGTAGATTAATTTAAAATATTTTATTTCCATCAATAAAAATATTGAGTGGTATATTACCATGGTATTTAAACATCTTTATCCATAATGGTTTTGCTAAATGCTCTACATTATGTGCATGACATAAAATTTTCTAATCTAATTTGTTGGTTAAGGATGAGATATTATTATCAGTACCTATAGGTACTATGTGTTTCATTCAAGATTATTAATTCCAATAACCACTGTTGAATGTGAATTGTAAATAGTAGGTGGCTAAAAATTGAAATAGTTTGTTAAGTTTTGCTAAGGTTTGAAAATATTTTTCAGTTTTCCTTAATTATGAATAAAATATGAATAATTTCATGTGTTGTGTCCAATGAAAAATATTTATTAGTTTCAAATAAAATTCTTGAGAATAAGTTCAGTGCAATTTGTGCATTGGTTAATGGTACAAACATCTATCCCCTACACTAGCTCAATTTAACAAGTGTGTAAGGTCTGGCAGGTGTTTGGGAGGCAAGTATTTGCTTTTATCAATGGAGGTACATTTCACACCTTGTGTTTTAATTATATCATTTTTTCTAATTGGAAATTTTATTTTGTTTAGAGAAAATAATTAAGCTCTTTGACATAAAGTAAAGCAGGTAGTGTACCATTTTTTCTTTGGCATTTTCAATTTATTTTTCCTCAAATAATAGTTGGTATATGTGTTCAATATTATATTTTGTGTCATCCTCTCATTAAGCACATGATTTTAGTTTTCATGACAAATGGGCCAAAATTAAAAAATAATGGAAATCAGTATGTTCAAGGTTTGAAACCTAAAATCACTTTTTTGGCAGCATCCCTTAATTTTAACTTTTAAGCTTCAGTAATGGTAGGAATCGGTAGAAAATGTTTAGAGGAAAATGAAAACTATTTAAATAAAACTTGGTGTTTGGGTGAAGGTTTGAATCCCTGTCAATTAGGGTTTTGTTCTCTACATTTTTATAGGGTTTAAAACCCTTTTTTATATTCTAATCAGAATAGGGATTAAATTTTTTAAGTTTGAAACCCTTTTTAAATTATAATTAGATTAGGGTTCATAGGGTTTAAATATTTTTTTAAATTTTGTATCATCCATGTCACTGAGGCTAATTTCAAGTTGCTTCACACAAGGCCATCCAAAATATTTGATAAATCTAGGAAAATGTTGTGAAAATATTTACTTTGCATAGGTCCATCCATAAGTATTGTTTATATATACAATAATATTTGTTATTTCATGGAAAATGTGGTATCCATGGAAAATCTAGAAAAATATTTACAAGTTTGTATAAAAATATATTTATTTTAACCACCAAATTCTCGATCCAGGTTATTGAGGGTTATTGTTAATTTTTTTGGTTTTGATCATATATTTTACTTGGAAATTTAACATATGCAATTTGTAGCTATTTAATTTTATTTTAATAAAAATTGAAATATAAAAAATGTTTTATGTTCAAAAAAATGTTTATAGAAGAGGTCAATGACTCTTAAATAGAGGTATTCATTATCATCTTAGGAAACAAATTGTATATCACAATAAGTCTCAGAATAGGGTAAATGCATTGACTAATAGTTATTCATACCCTAGACATATGTCTTAGGAGGCTTCAGGTAGTATTTTATGTAACAACTATATCGAGATATTCTAATCAAGCCTACCTTGCTAGTTTCATCACATCTACTTTTGATTTTAAAAAATGGGTGTTAAGAAGACACATATATCAATATCCAATTTCTAAAGATAGTAATACCTACTCTATTTAGCTTAAGGTTATTCTAAAGGAATATTTTATGCATCATTTCTTTTTAATGGACTAATTTTGGATAAAAGTTTTATTTAATATTTTGTTTGAAATTTACTATAAAATGAACATAAATTTGGTTAACTCTTCAACATATATTACAAATCAATTTATTTGAAATGAGACTATACAACTCAACTTATATATTTTTAGAATTTTAGAGGCATTTAAACTGAGATTTTAGAAAACTATTTATTTGTATCTAGACTTTCTCATTACAGTTTTAGATTTATTGTAGCTATATTAAATGCATATACACCATCAACTCTTCCTACTAGTAATTCCATCAATCATGTATATTATTACATATAATTAATTATGCTTATTTTATTTTTTAAATTTTATTTTTATATGATTTTCCAAATGAAACTATCTTATTTGAATTTTACATTTTTATTGATTTCTCAAGTGTACTAACACTATTTATATTCATTTTTTAATATAATTTTTAATTTTATGTAATTCTGATAAAAGATTGAGTTTAATTATATTTAATCTTAATATAAATATTATAATTATTATTATACATAAATTGAATTAAATAAATTAAATAAATCCTATTTTTAAAGCTTTCTATACCATTCAAGGGAGGCCTAGATGAAAATTACTTTTTAATTGCTATGTAATTATCCATTGAATTATAGATATATGCACATCCAATGATGATCCCATTAGATAGAATGCTAATATATTTTATAAAAGGAAGAATACCCTTAAAAATGACCACTAAAAAAAGTGTTTCCATCTTGAAAATTAACATACATTTTTGCTTTCCATATTTAAAATAAGAATCTATTAATATGTGGATTTGATTGTATCATTACAATTAAAATTGGATCAAATTAAAAATATAATAATTTTGGATGACAGATTATAAATTAATATAAAATACTTATCCATATTTTCTAGGAAAAACTATATGTCAATCAACATTACAGTACTATAAATGTACTCTCAAATGCTTGCTCAACACCTAAATAGATACATCATTTGGAAGACTTACACTGAAAACTTTTATAAAATGGATAGTCCTTTTTTTGGTTTAGTTTATTTGAATTAGTGTCATTTTGTGTTAGGAACATGGATTTTATATGATATTTGAATGCCAAGACATCTGATATGTTTATACTAGAAAGATGTTTACTGGGTTATTTTATGGTGGAACACCTAAAGCATAGTTTTCATATATTCCAAATAACATTTGATTGTGATTTAGGATATATGCACACCCTAATTCCACAAATTTATGCTTGGTTAGCTTCTTATTGAGAGATTGCATAGCTTATTATTTTTATGGAAAACTAGCATGGATTCAACCATGCCTAATGTTTCTTATAATACTTCGTGGTCTTTACATGAATCTAAAGATACATAATCCTTACATTTTATCCCAATATCATCAGAGAAATTATCAAATTTACATTCTCTTGCGTGTTGGTCTTTATGCAAAGTTAAGATTTGATACTATTTCATGGCCATATTTTTTGGGATATGATTCCATCATAAGCTTAGCTTAATTTTGAGCCCACGATGTGCCTCAAAAACCCCATATTGCCTCTTATCTATTTAGGGAGATCTTGGTAATTAATGCTTCATATTTATCATCTTGATAATCTATAATATTTTTCTCACAAATATATTTTCCCCTCATTTATGCCAAGGTAAAACAATTAAACTACATTGGATTAGACCAAGGATATAATCCTTTGTTCCAACTCGGCTTGCACTTTAGTAAATGAATGAGACCAAGCCTTTAATGTCTAGGTTTAATTCAAAACATTAAAAAAAGGCAAATGTTGATGGAATATAAAAATGAATTTATTTTATTGACAAAATCACAACCATAAAAAGGTCATAATTGCCATTTTACATGTATTACTATTATTCGATCTAAAATTTTTGGTTCCAAAAAACAAATTTAGGTATGTTAGCATATGCAACATGCCATAAAATTATTATAGAAAACTAAGATAATATAATTCCTCTATAAAATTAGAAATCCTAGTGTAGATACTCATGAATTTTTATTTAGAAATTGGATGCATCTAGGCATATACCTCCATTCTAAATCTAAGATTCATTGGGTATACATGTTTAATATTATAAATGAATGAGGAACACAAATATTTTTCCATTTCCCCTATTTTGGATTGATAATGACAAAATTGTACTATTTTAGATTCATGAAATTTGAACCTCAATTTTAAAAACTACATACATAATACCTTTGTAACTTATTCAATTTATGATAATAAAATCAGCCTAAAATATCAAATTTGCAATTTATTCAATTTATGATAATAACATTAGCCTAAAAGATTAGCCTTGGGTATAATGATATTGAATTCATACAAATGAATTTGTGTAATCTAATTATAAGTTGTTTCATTAAATTAATTTTATAAATAAATAATGATTTCATTGTTAATGTATAGAATCAAATCCCTCATATTTTATGCAATATTTCATGAGCTTTCTTTAAATGAATTTGTATATAAACTCATGATCTTATATGCCAAGATTCTTTTATCTTAATAGAAATACACACATGATCTTACATTTTAATAGAGAATCATTGACTCCTACATATTTGATATTGTTTCATGATAGAAATCCAACTTCTGGCCACTATGAACCAATTCTAATAAGAAGAGTGCAAGGCTCTACTACTAAAACTATACACAATACATTAGCAATTTTATGCACAAAACTTTCATGCACATGGAATGTTATTTCAAATGAAATAATAAAATATTAGTTACATAGAATGGGCCCATTTATTAAAAATTATGGAGAAATCTTATTCAGTGCAATAACTTGCCTCACCAAAGATGAATTTTATTTGCTATTACTATGGCATTATATTACTTAATCATTTTCAAATGCAATTTTCACAATTAACAAATATACAATGGAATGCTTGGAAACATGTAAATTAGAATTCATGGAGATTAATAGTAAAACCATTGTAAATTAGAAATCATATATTAATGTGTTGGGAATGTCATATGAACAATCTCAAGTAGAAGGCATAAATTTATGTTTGATATGAATTTCAAACATTTTTCAAGTTAAAATTCATAAATGGTCAACGGCAAGTGTAAAAATTTCAAATGTGTACATTAATTACTCAAATTCAAATCACATATAGATTGTGATTGTATTTGAAATAGATACAAATCATATTCACTATGATCTATTGCTACAAAACCTAGGAACAACCAATTGGACCTTATTGATATAGCATCGATGTCCATTCATTAAAAAAATGGATTCAACACAAGCATATGGAATAGATAAATACAAGG
Source organism: Torreya grandis (assembly GCA_037957365.1). Taxonomy (NCBI): domain Eukaryota; kingdom Viridiplantae; phylum Streptophyta; class Pinopsida; order Cupressales; family Taxaceae; genus Torreya; species Torreya grandis. The sequence goes on from JARHVA010002205.1 coordinate 341,377, forward strand.
TAATATGTGTTGAAGGAAACACAGACACATTTTTCAGACCAAAACAAACTTTGAAGTCTACCAAATAAAAATGGAGAACATAAATAGAAATTGAACCACCAAAGAAATAACTTATGTCATTGTACTTGATAAAAATATGAATTCATGAACATAAAATTCTATCACGTGTGACATAAGATAAGATTAGGAATCTAGAAAATATTAACATTGGGAACATTAAAATAGCTCAAAAATTAACAAATAAACCATATGATAATGTTACACCAGTGATAACACATTGTCAAATCACAAACCATACATCACTACATCATTTGAAAGCAACAATACACAAACTTAGAAATAGAGAGCATAAAATAAAAATAGAGACTGATCAAATGAGAAGATTAATTACAACATTTCTAAAAGTAATTAATGACACACCTACTTATTGTTGTTGTATGTGTGAATGTTTACATTTTTGTAAAGACATCATTGATCTTGACAATAATATCATTGAAATTTTCTCTTCAATTACTATTGGATCATAACTCGATAGAAAATAAGTGGAAGGAAATATATGTAAAAAATTAAATCTAACTCTTGAAAATGGGAGGATGCCCATATTTACCACAACTTTTTAAATACAAAGAAATCAATTGATACAAGTAGTTTAGATCATATGTTCTTTGGAAGAAAGGTTGATTTCTATGCATATGGCTTTTACACAAATTAGACAACTAGGATATAAAAAAGCACTAATAGGCCTTATTAGAACAATCATAAATATGTTTGTTGATTTTGATTGTGTTAAAAAAATATTGCTTAGAAAAATCAACAATAAAATTCAAACAATTGCATTTATACTAAAATAGATATTGGAATAAGGAAATATATATTTAAGTAGAAATATCAGACTTGTATTATCATGAATACATTGGTCAACTAAGAAAAATTCCATTTTATATGCAAGAGGAAGTGACTATCGATAATGAGTGGCTAAATATTTTCAAATATAAAATGGACCAAAGAGAAAAAGACATTGAAAATGGTAAATATATTAACTAAGCTCTAACTGAAGTTGAAGTAGAGAGAATCACCAAATCATGTGTTCATGGATTCAAAAACACACATGCAATAAAAGAATTTGAGAAAAATATTATTGAAATTACACTATTTGAATGTTTTTATCCACTAGGTATTATTTAGGACAATTATTCAAAATAAATGAACTTTCCAAATCTATACTACGGTTATATGTATCTAGATGATGTCACAAAATGGTTTTCACACCAAAATATTGCAAAGTGGGAAATTTTATGTTAAGACAATGATATTACAACTCATATTACAAACATTTTTTTCAAAGCAAATAAAATTATCATACACTAATTCTATACTTCTACATGGATATGTATATTAAAAGGTGAATTGAAATGGAAAAAATTATATACAAAATATGTTAAATAAAATGAAAATGTAGAAAAGCTTTTGAAATATCCAATAGGTTTTTGTTTCTAATAAAACATTCACTTGACTATTTGAAAAACACCAAAAAATGATTTTCTGAATGATAAGGTAATTAGGACCATGCACATTTATTTACACTAATAAGTTCATATCACATCTGGAAACCATTTTGTAAGTCATTAGCAAATGTCTATTAAAAAAAAAGGAAAAAAAAACATAATGAAAAACATGTACTCAAATGATATCAATATGATGATAAGAAATAATAAGTGATTTGTAGCTGTTACTTCAATCATAAAATAAATGCATTTAAGAATATTATGTTACAAAATAAATAATTATTTGGTGACATTTTTAACTACTTTTTTATAATATAATTTCAAAATATATGAAACAATCATGTTCATTTCTTGATTTTAATATGTAATGTACCAATCTATGTCCAGTCTTTAAATGCTGAAATTGACTCATTTGTGACAAAATACATATAATACACTTTGTCATTGCTTGATGAAACATTAATGAAAATGCAAACATGTCATCATACACACACTTTTAAGAATTAAAATAAATCATGTTGTAAATTTGAGCTTCCACAATCTCTAATGGCTGAGACAATAATATTAGAGAATATATAAAATAATAGTGAAGAAATAATTTTTTTTTGAAATAGCTAAAAAATAAAAAGTATGAAAGAAACACAAAGTTTAAAATTGCATTCCATAACTATGCGCCCTATAATTATTGTTAAAATACATCTACTAGACATGTGTATAAATGCTTTTTCTAATTGGTATTTCCAAGCTCTAGTATTTAAATACATATACACAATACATTATTGACACATATTGAATGGAAATATATTGTGCCTCTTATATTACTCAATTAGATCATAGACTAATAATTTATTTTTATAAAGTATGGGAAGCACTATTAAAAAATGATGAAATGAAATTCCAATTCATACGAAAACTTGGTAACACTCTCCTTAATTACCACTAAATATCTAGCCAATAATCAGTGCACATAGTGATATAATTGCCATTCCATTATGGCTCTAGGAAAACAATTTTCATAAACACATCACAATCATCAAATAAAACATTCATCTTTAAAATCCCTAAATTATTAGCATAAGATCAAGACAACTCTAAAAACATAATGTGTGCTTTTGTGATTGACAAAAAAAATAGAAGACTATAATATCTATAACCTGTATGCTTATAAAAATATGTAGCATCCTATATTAGAACAACTAAAAAAATGAAGAGATGACAAAAGCCACAAATAATACACTGTGTTAGGTATAATAAACATATTGACCCTAAAAGTTACTATAAGGAGAAAATGATGTTGTTAATACCATATCGAGAGTCAAAATAATCATTGACAAAACATTTTAAAACTTAGCTCTCAGCTTACCTCACACATTTTGAAATTCATAGAAAATATAGGGGTGGCATTGAATTTGATGCTATGCATATGCACAAAGACAAAAATCTTATATTTGATATTGATAATGATAATGATTATGACGAATGCTTTGATAACAATGACAAATATGATATTAGTATTGATATGAATCATATTAGAAATAAGAAAACAAGAAATACCAAACCACAAATCATGTTTGAAAAAGGTAAACAACCATTTATAATAATAAACTAAGACTTCTTCAATTCACAAAAGCAATTGATATCAGAGCAAAAAAAATTTGTTAAAGATGTTACAATAAGAAAACAAATTGCTCCAAATGAAATGATTCACTTATTTTTAACAAGAGAAGCCAAAACAAGAAAAGCATATACATCAAAAGTAATATACCAATAATTGTGTCATTTCTATGATATATAACTTAATAGAAACCTTTCTCAAAGTGAAAGGAATTGTCATTACATATATCAATAATGTTGAATACAATAGAAATGGTGTAACTACTCACTCTATTTTCTAAATGCCATACATGATGTCAAAAATGCTTCCACTAGATTCAAATAATTTGGATAAAAAAGTATGAGAAACTGCATGTAATGCTTATTGATGAGGTATTTCTAATAGGAAGTTGTATACTTTATAACATAGAAAAAAGACTCTATCAAATCATGTACACATCAACAAATCCATTTGGAAATGTAGATGTCATTTTCTATGGTGATTTCTACCAGGCATAACCTATTCTAGACAATTGGATATTTAAAGAACCTAAAATTCAAATTGAAACAATACCATACACATTTTGGGTTGATAATGTTTAATGCTTTCAATTGAAACAAGTTATGAAACAACAATATATTGAATTTACTTCAATTATAAAATGTACAAGAACTAATAATACAACAGTAATAGACATTGAGTACTTGAACCAAAACTACCACATAACTCCTCCACTTGACCCATCATTCCCATACCTATTTCATAGAAACAAAGATGTTAAAATTCATAACAATAAAATGCTCAATATTTTTCAAAGAGAATCATATACGTTGAATATAATTGACCATATATAAAATGACAAAATCAAAAATAACTATACATATAGTAAGAAAATAATATTATCCAATAAAATAACTTTTAAAAAAATATTAGTGGAATTGGCCACTAGAATTTTAAATATGTGTGATGGCTTAGTGAATGGTTCAAATGGAATTTTCTAATATTACACAAGCACAACGTGTGACATTGTATGGATACAATTTCATGAACCCAATGTAGTAAAAGTACAACAAGAAGTAATGAATTACTCATACACTAATGAAATTGACAAAGCATGGACTCCTATAACATGAGTTACATAAAGAATATATGTAAATAAGAAAATAATGATGCAATAGTAATTTAATATAAAAATATCATATAGAAGAACAATTCATAGATCACAAGGTCTAACAATGAATCGTTTAGATTTTGACCCCCATAGAATACATCAACATGGCCTTATTTAGACTATGTTATCTTGAGTGAATTTTTTTGACTTGTTATATATTATACATAAACTAACTAATGAGAAATTCTTAGTCTTAGATAATGTGCAGATAGAAATGTAAAAACTTTTAAATAATGCACAATGGAATTTTCTATATGATCTTACCCATAAAGGATCTAGTTACTTCAACGTATGTTCTTTGAATACCAACAACTTATAATTGTACTTAAAAAATAGAGTACATGATTACTATCTCATGGAAGTAACTGTGTTATGCCTAAAAGAAACTTAAATAGTATAAACACTAATTAAAAAATTATTTACTGATAAGTTCAATTATTTTGGCACAATTAATATTCATAAAATCTTAACATGATGCAACAAAATAGCTTTACATCAAAACATGCAAACATTTTCCAAAAAATACTAGAAATAATCACAATTGACTTACTTCTATTAAACATGTGAATACAAATATCAAATATGTATTTGATGCCAAAGGCACCTCTTTAAGACGTATAAAGATTTGTATAAAAATTACTTCAACTCTACGACCAAACATGAAAATGGTTATAGTTTGGGATCTCAATACTGACATGATGCAAAACCAAGGTACTGAACAACACTTACATCAATTTATGGTAAATAAAAATTTATTTCTAGTTCTAAGTGTGGTGACAACAGAGGAAAGTACCATGATAGACCACTTCTTACTAAATATAAATAAATAAAAAATAAAATTTAATTTGTTTCATGCATACTTGACTAATCACAATGCAATTTTGATTGCATTCAACCTTACTGAATGAAACAAATAGGTTATACAAGTGGATATTTCTAAGTAAATTAAAAAATGTAGTGAAAATAAACATATAGAAAAGGTATTCACATTGCCAATTTCTATATGCATTTGATTTATCTACCTACATGTATTTACACACATAAGATTACCAAAATAATGCATAATTTATGTATATTTGTCATGAACTCAAAGGCCATGTCATCATAGATGGAATAATGAACTGAAATTTAACATGCCAAAAATAATATAACCATGCCAAAAAAATATATGTATTTACAACTTCTTTATTTCAATCACACTCTATTGTTCAACACAAACTACATGTACTTATAGTATGAATCCATATTTTATTGATAGTGGTTCAAATATCAAATAAATTGATGCATGCAAGCAAATAAAAAGGTATGCATTTACAATTTTTATACTTTATTCATAGTCTCCTGTAAAATAGAAATTAAATTTTCCAACCCAATCCAAATGAACTTTTCTAATTGTAATGGATGCAGAATTAGTGGAAAATCTAGATGAACTTTTCTAGTTATAGATCTTAATTACATAAATCTAAAAAGTTAAAATATATTATTATGTTATCACATATAACTAAACACCCAAATTCATTAAACAAATACCAATGTTTGAATTTAGTTTTTATAGCTATCAAGGAAATCATACCTAGATTCACCAGTCACCAATGTGCTTGTTGTGCTTCAAAATGAATTCAATACACATCCAAATGAATAAGTAGATTATAATTAGTTTCAAAAAAATGATTTCATAAATACCCATGGGAACACATAATAGATTCTTACTATCATAGAGATCCCTGACATGCTTCTATCTGACTTTTAGTAAGTAATATAGATTATTAGGAAATGACAGGCATGAAAAAACATATTCAACATTTGCCCAAATGTATTAAGAAGTCTAGATGTAAATCTTATTTTGAGCCCCTATTTCATTTGTTCTCTAAATTCAATAGAGGCATCAGCTTGTATTTATATCTTAGAAGCTCCTTTCTTCTAAAAAATATTTTCTTTGTTCTCATTATTGAAGTAGTTTCATGTACCAACTCACTAGTTAGTAAAAATTTTGAAAATAAAATAATCAAGTCATTTGTATAGACAATTCAAAATTAATATCTCTAGATGTTTTTATAGATGAATATAGTTTAAATATATGTACTAACTAATGGATTTTTATAAGCCCTAATACTTTATTTAGATTTTCATTATTAGCTTTATTTTACTAGTTGTATATTAATTTTAGTCTATCTATTATATTGATATTAGGAACAAACATGCTTTAGCTCTTTTAAATTGATGTATTTATCTCTTAGCATTTTTCTATTTTACAAAAAGAAATTATGAAACTGATATAAGCAAATTGACACACAATGTTACTTGATACAGGTTGAAGAAGTCAAAGAACAAGCCTCTAACAATTGATTACATAAACAACTATAGAAGTGGAGAAGCCTGCCAAAGAGACATTCTTATCATATACGATACAGCGTTTGATAGGAAAATACAAAAGAGATACTTGGAATTGACATGACAGATGAAAAAGGATAAATGACAATAACTATAAATGTAAAATATGTATGGATAAATAAACATAAAAATAATATTTAGCCACATAATTCAATATCTATCAGAGACTTCACAATTGATCAAAAAGTGACTATGACAAAGGAAATTTAGACTTCATATTCCTATTTAATGAGAACACTAGAATAGAATGCATTAACTATGTCTGATTACAACACAAGTTCATTCCAAATTCTATGATTCACTAGCATATAAGTAAGACAAAGCACTATGCCACTACTATAGTAGTATTCACCTATATATCTGCTCAAAAAATGAGTAACCAACTCATCATGGACATAACAAATGACAACTCTCCTACTGACACAAGAAAGGTAAACTAAAATTCATATACTATAATTCTACTACTAGAAATGCATTGCATGTTCCCCTCTAAAAGAATAAACCCTTTTATTTTCTCTAAAATCTAGGTTTATTTGTTCCACACACTCATACATCAGTATAACAAAATTTAAAAATAAATATAGAAGAAAGAACTAGCTATTTACCTCTTCATAAACCTAGAAAAATGTAGTGAGATAGAATATCAAATACTACAAAGCACTCAATATACATTCATCACTTACGTCAATGTCAAAAGAGCTCTTTGACATCTACAAGCCTTATTGGACACAGTAATTGAGGTAAATTAGAAATGAACATGATATATAAGTTCCTATTTACACAAAGGAAATGCCACTAACAAAATCCATTGTTTTTGCCAAAGTAGTTGCAAGGTACTTTTTTCATTTCAAAAGCATACTCCACCCCATTTGAACCTATTTGTATAAATTTTAATCTCATGGTAGACCACTTCAATCCCATGAAAGAAACCACAATGTATTGTAACAACTACAATAAGGAATGTCCATACCTCTATTTTCACCAGCTATTCTGCAACATAAGAAATAAAGACAACAACAACCTTTAATGAATTTCAAAGATCAAGTGCTCAATGAATTACTTATGACACTAAGGACAACAACATATGTAGAGTATCCAAAATAAATAAATCATAATTCAACTACTATCATAACTAACTATGGAAGGAATTTTCAAAATCAACAAAAATTATCTCAATAGAAATACATTTCTATAAATCATCAATGAAGGTATAAAAGTCCTTGATAATTTACCCTTTACAAAATATCCAAATTTATCATGATAATTTTTACAGATTATACTCAGAGCTAAATTGCAAATATTATAGAATTTTTACTATCTCAACAAAGTAGCCATGCAAGCTCATCCCAAACCACAAAATACCCATTTCTATAAAGGTAAGTACTCTTTGCACCATAATTTGTTTCTGATTTCAAATCTCCTCTGAAATAATAATTGACAATTTATAACTATTATTTGAATTAGCTTTAAATGTGCATCCTCTAAGTGTGTACTAGTTATACTTCCTTGAATTCGGTAAATTTATATTAAATTCAAATCCCATAGGAAAAATAGAAGCAAAAGCTTATTTTTATCATTTTTAAAAATTATAATCCAAAAATTATTATCTAAGTCTTCTTCATTTCAATGAGGTGCCCTTCCATGTTGTTATTGAAGTCTTCTTCATTTCAGCTAGATGCCCTTCCATATTTTGTTTCTAATTTAAAATATTGGTTTTCCTGAGTCTACATAATGTGCAAACCTTTTTCTTTCTCATGTAAAGAACTTTAGTGTACAAAAGCTACACATAATAACCTGTTAATTTCTCACTTGACCAACACATAAGCATTATTACCTACCTTATTTCAAAAATATGATAATACACAAGTTTCCATATGGAAAAGATTACACAAGTTGCCAATTTTTTTTCCATAAAGAATAGTATATCACCTATCATATGATACACAATAACAATTTCCTCTTTCTGACAATTTTAGGATGTCAAAAAGCAATGTTGCAACTACTCCTACTCAAGTGAAGGTCAAACTCTAACTTAGGTGAAGATGAATGGAACATTTTTACATTCACATGTATTTTCCTAGTCATATTATACATATACCACCTTCTTCCCAAACATTTCAAACACTTCTACCTTGTGTCAATTAATATGATATTATAAACAATATAATGCCAATATTGATATTCCCCTGTTGTTTTTGTCTCTACTTCCATTCAATTTGATATAGAATTTATGTTATTCTTAATAAACAAATAGGAATATGAAAATGACACTAAATACATGCTGTAACAGGTACTCAAGCCATATCCTGGCTCTTGTTTAATATGGTAACCTTTTTAAATATCTATTTTTACTTTATATCTTCTTTATATAAATGTATAATCAATGGTATGGTTTCATTGAGAAATATAAAGCACTTAATGTTGAAAGGATTTTTTTTTTTAATTCTAAGTGTTATGGTTAGTTATATGGTTGGAAGTTATTTAGAATCTATACTTCAAGGCCTAATAGCATTTGCCTCATGCCATCTCTAGAAACTACCATAATCAAATACCACAAGCACCATATAGCCTACCACTCATGGAAGTTATACTCTACAAAGGAAAAAACCATATGTTAACATTTAAGTTTATCGTCTGTATAAGATCTATACATTCAAAAAGGAAATAATAATCCATTTCAACCATAAGACTCTATAAGTTTTGTAGTCCTAGTTCAAAATGAACTATCTTCACATAAAAATCATAATGAAGATATTCTAAAGCATGGGATATGTATATACATATGTTCAATACTTCATTTAGACCTAGTTATAAACATTGTGTTTATTTGGATACAAATGCTTTACTTATCTTTCATTACATAAAAAATGAAGAAATATTTTGAAATGAAGGGTGGATAATGTTCTTATGATTCTAGAAATATTATGGTAAGCTTTATGGTAATGATTAAATAATACTATCTCATTTGAGCATGGTAAAGATGAACTATTATTGTCTCAATAATGTTGTATAACCATTGTGAGATGATTGCTTGATTTTAGTTAGTAAACTTGAGATAAAATATTGATATGAAGTTTTAAGATCTGTAATGTATTATCCATGCTTTAGTAATTTTACATACATTGCACTTATATTAAGTTATATTTGTTATTAAACAAGAATAATTATTTGAGAAATTTTTTTTCATGTAATTCAAGCCAACATACTGCTAGTATTATTATGCTCAATAAAGTGCTTTAAGGAATTATTATAAGGTAAAAATTAGTGGAAAATAAATCCATTTTTTTGTGGTGACATCCTTGCAAGTGACTAGATAACAATGAAAACCATGAATTAGGTGCATAGGAAACAAGGGATGGAATTAACATTTTTAAATCATTGTGGGATGGGAATAAGGTATTATAATTGTGAGAATTGTAACTTGATTCACCAAGTTATACTTTTCATGTTTCTTTGAGCTAAATTTATGTTTCTAAAACAAAGGTGTGATATATAAAAGACATTCCTAAAATTGAGAATTATACCTTTACAAACTTACTTTAATGCACACAAGTATCTCCCTTGTTTTTATTCTTGTGAATTATTGTCATATTATTTTTTGTGCATAGGATACTGAGAGGGGTGAAAACTTAGTGGAATGTTTACAAATTTCCTCATGATTATCCTTTTGATATGATCTCAAGATGTTTTCTAATGTGTAAAGTGGTTCACTTGTTTTACTTGAAAGTTCCATTACAATTTAGTAGGATTTTGTTTAACTTATATTCAGTAAAACATAACTTCTTGGTTATTCATAATTGAAAAATAAAATAACATATATTTTCTTTAATATGTGCATATTCTTGTTAGGGTTATATAGTGCTTAAAATTATAAAATTCTCTATAAACATTATATCTAGTTATCAAATTTATATCTAATTATTTGTAATTTTTATAAATATTAAATATATAGTTTAAATTTATTTACAAATATTAATATTTATTAAATTAAAAATATTCAATTATTATAGAGAGGCACATCACGTATATCATTTTTTTTCCTTTCCATACCATTTCATGCCTTTTTTCAATTAATTTTCAAATCTTATTCTTAAATATATATTCAATGATAATATTTTTCGATCTAGTTTTTTATTCTCCATCTTTTCTTTTATAAATAACTCTCCAAAAAAAATGCATATGTATATAATAAACAATAATTAAATTTGCCATTTTTTATTTTCCATCTTCTATTTTATAAATAGTTCTCTAATCTCTTTTATAAATAGTTATCTAATAAAAGTGCATATGTATGTAATAAACATTAATTGAATTTACCAATTATATAGTTAATTAAAGAAATATATTATTTTAATTTTTTTATTTAGTTATTTAAATTTTATTAATTTATACACTCTTAATAATGAAAGTGAATATCACCAACGATGAAGAATCTATGAAATATTGTGCCTATAGCAATTTCAGAACAAAATAATTTTTTTCACAAGGGAAGGATGGTGGTGTAGGTTTACATGCATTGGTACCTCAATCATAATTAAGGTAGTTGGAGGTGAAGTTGGGAGATCATAGGGCATCATCTTCTCTACTAGATGGGAGTAATAATCATCATCTTTAGATTACTTTGGTGTGTCAGTAGGCTCAGTGGTGAGGAAGAACAACACGGGGGTAGTGGGCAGGCGTCCACCCCACTCAATTAGGATTTTCATGTAGTTAAGGCCTCTTTTTTCACAATGGTTTCACAGAAAGAGCAATCTAGGGTTTTGATTGTGGCTAAGGAATTTTTAGTGGTTAATTTTGAGGAAGAAGCTCTTGAGGAGGTGTTAGAAAGTGAGGGATTAGTATGTAGTTTTGATAGGTTCTAACCTTATCTTCATGTTCTTCACCAATGGCTCTTAGATTCTTAGAATCTTATTTTGGAAGGCAATTTGAAAATTTATTCATGTGCCAAAATTTCTTTATTTTGGTTTTTGATTCTCTCGTTGACCAAAATAAAATTTTACAAGCTAAATCCTAGAGTTTTGATCACCGCCTTCTTTTTATGAAACCTTAGCTTCCTAATTTTAATTCTCCTATTGAAAATATTTCTTTCAAACCAATATGGGTGCATTTTCCATATCTTCCTCTTCAATTTTGGTCATAATTTAAGTTATCAGCTATTAGGGAAGCTTTGGGTAATATGTTGGAAATTAATGCTTCTTTGAATTTATCATGGATAACTTTTGGAATGGTTCATGTTTGCATGGATACTTCTCTTGACCTTCCTAAAATGATTGCACTGAGCGTTAAGGGTAAAAGTTGGTTCCAAACCCTTGATTATGAGGGGTTGTTGTTCAGGTGCCAAAAATATTACAAAATTGGTCATCTCTTTGCTTCATGTCAAAATTCCAAATGTAAATTGGGGTCATCATGGTGGAAGGAAGCAAGTGAAGAGCTTCTTACAGTTTTTTTGGTAAATGATCATGTTCTAGATAGAGATCATATCTTGCATACAATATTTATTCTAGAAGCCTCCTATTCTCTTCTTTAGGTTTGTGAGGTTGCAAGTTCGATTAGAATTTTTTTTGTTGATTCAGTTAGCAATGATAAGGATTTTAGAGGCCCATCCAAGGAAAGTTGTATCTCCCCAAATTTGGATTCTAGCAATTTGAGTAAAGAAGAAGAATGGATGGTTATCATAAGTAAGAAAAAAGGACGTCTCTTTCTAAGCTACCCTTCTAGGATACTCCACTCTCATAGTAAAATGAATAAGGGTGAGATATAGTATTTTTAGTTTTGGTTTTAGAGAATTTTGTTGGGTGTAGTAAAAGGAAGTATTTTTAGTACTTTCAGGTAGTATGTTCGTTTAGGTGTATGTTGGTCGAATGCCTTGACAATTATGTCATCAAGCCAAACCATTAATTTTTAAAAAAAATTGTGTTTCTAAGAAAGGGCCCTATAAAACTTAATATTGATATAAATAAAATAAAATAAAATAAATAATAATAATAAAAATAATAAGTTTTTTAATGAATAATTTCAATATTATTTTAGATATTTTTTATTTTTTATTTTATTTATATTATATTTCAAATTTTAATATTTTTTACAATTTTTAAAATATAAATTATTAAATGTATATAATATTTATATATTAGAAATATTAAAAATAATAAAAATATATAACAACACATCTTATACGTTTAAAAGATCATAACAATTATTTTAAGTTATAAATTATATTTAAAAATAACACATATATATTTATTATCTATTTTAAAACATTTGTAATGAAAAACATATAATTTTAAAATATTAAAAGAAATAATGTAAAGAAGTGTACATGATATTAAATGAGTGGGAAAAAGAATTGTGCCAAACAAAATGCAAACGGTTTTTTTATTGTAAAAATAATACAACACTAATTTCCTTGCAAACGCCAACTTTGGGGCCATGATTTTCGGGCCCACGATTTTGTGTCAATTTAATTAATAAAAATATAAACTTTTATATATAAAGAGTTTTCTTTCGGTTTTTCAAAAATATATTTAAAAAAATAATAATCATAATTTTATTTTTAATTTTTAATAAACTAAAATTATTTATATATAAATATATCATTATTTTGTAGTATTTAGAAAAATATGAGAATATGACCCCAAAAAATTTAAGTATGCGATTTTACATTGTATATAATATATGGGGAGGAGATGATAAAATATAAATTATGGAAATTAATATATAAATAAATAAATTATTGATAGATTTTTTTTTTTAATATATGTTTTATATTTATGTTTTAATTATAGGTTATGAAATTTCAAAAAAAGTTTATAGCTTAGGAAAGATATGTAGGAGAGAGTTTGTATATATAAAATAAATATTATTAAAAATGTAATAAAAAAAAGTAAAGAAAAGACAAATAGATTTTACAATCAAAATATAATATTTTATTGGTTGATTTTTAAAATTATTAATAAAATTGATTTATCACAATTATTTATAAAATTGTGAAATGTATAAAATTATATATTAGGATGACTTTTTCAAGTAAAAAAAATGGGACATATTATTATACTTCATCTCTTAAATTAGTCATTTATGAGTACACTAAAAATTGAAATTAAAATCAAACATCTTCTTCTATTTTTATGAGTCAATAAGTTATCCATTTGTGAGTCATTATTTAAGACAAGAATATCAATTAATAAATAAGAATAAAAAACTGGAAAACCATCATAAGGTGTTTCAAATGTTTATATTTGATTGTATTTCACATTGTTGAGTCCTATTAGCTTCATTGTTCTCATTGTTCTGTTGAATTTTTCATTCATTGTCTTCACACACTAAGAGAAGGGGCAAGAGGAGGGGCCGGGGGTGAGATTTCAATTAAAAATCTAATCACATTCTAATCTAATTCCCACTAATATTGTGTTAGGAAATTATCAACCCACTCTTGTCAACACATTTCTTGATGCATTTATGTTGAGTTTCATTTTGCAAAGAGAGACTTTAATTTTACAATTTTATGTATGGCATAGTAAAAATTCTTAGTGGGAAGCCTATTATGTTAGATAAGTTCCTGCTCTGACAAGTTGACTGAGCATCCCTCCTCTAAAAAAAGTGTGACACATTTTTCTTTGATGCAAGAAAAGAAGTCAAACTTCTGAAGGTCATAATTTTTGATCCATAGTTTCTTTGGATCCTATATTCATGCCAAAATGATCATCTCAAAAAATTCAATGCAACTAAAATCTATGCTTATTGTTATTGGACATTTTTGATATTTTTTAGATGCTATATGTGACCCTCTGAGGGTTTAAATTACAGTTTAATATTATTTTCATTTCTTTTTTTAATTTATAAATTCTACATTTTTGTAACTAGATTTGAACATCAGTTGATATTCATCTGATATGTTGACTTTAGTGTTTAGTTTATTTTTGGATATTTTTAGAGTTGCATGTTTTTTCATGCAAAAATTAGTAAAAATAGTAGATACTAAAAAAAGCAAGTCAAGTATTATTTATTTTTAGAGTTTCAAATTTTTCTTGTCAACTTCAATTCTGAGTTTAGGCTTATTTATGCTTGGTTTGTAATTATTTGAATTATACAATGAAAATCAATAAGGTTATTATTTCTGAAGCTTTGTCTATTGGTAATTTTATTGTCTTGATAATATTTAGATTCATTATTTGGTATAAAATTATGTTTGAATCTTGGATGTGTAAGAGATGGTGAGACGATGAAGAGGAATCACTTAGATTTAAAATCGACAATGTAAGATCTGTAGAGGCAACTAGAATGATTAACCAAGATCATTGTGAAGCAAAGATAAAGGAAAGTAGAAGATGATGTCGACGATGACACAAATCATGAAGAGGAATTTTTTTAAGAGGAGCAATAATAAAAACCATGATCAATGGAAGAGAGGATGGTTAAATCTTTAGAAGGAAGGAATGAAGGAATCAAAGTTGACGTTCAAGATTATGGAAGAAGTTTAAAACCAAAAGAGTTGATAGATTTGATGAACACCATGGAGAATTTTTTATAATGGAGAATTATGAGATAATACAAAATTGTAAAATTTGCATGCATGAAACTAAAGATTCATGTAATGATTTATTGAGAACACTTGCAAAAATAAAGATAGAAAAAGGCAAATAGAAGATCAACTCCTGAAAAAAGATGGAGTAAAAGGTAAGGGACAAATTTATTCCTATAGATTATGCAGAAACCTAATATATAAGATTCCAAATTTGAATGAAAAGTATTGCAATAAACAAGTGTATACATATGAGTTTTACAATCTTTAAATATGATTAGATCATGATTAAGCAAAAAAATAGATGGTCTCAAGGTATGTGTTGACCAAATGACTTATATTCAAATGAGGTCAACCCCTATAATTCTAATCTTTTAAATAAGGTTTAAATACATCCTATGGGGTCTCATATTGTCATATATACCTTACTTGGTCTTATCCTAGTCTTTGCCTAAGTTCATTTTCTTTGAAATGGCCTCGTCAAACCTAGTCAAACATGGGTTAAACATAGTCAAAGGTATGTATGTCTCTAATTTTTCCTAATATATAATTTATCATGTTTCAATGTGATCACAAGTCATACACTAGTCATTTATTGAGTCTCGTGTGAAAAAGGGGTCTTTTGGCCACTTTTTGGCCTATTAATTGACTTGTACATACATTTATGCCATAAAATTTGACACCAAGGTCTATTTCAATGTGGTTCATGTCATTATCATGTTATTGTCAAATTATAGTTTAGGTTTATTAGTAAATAAGTAGTTTTCCCTAAAAATAGGCTTTTTTCAACACTTTTACATACTTCTCAAGCTCTTTTGCAGTGAAAAATGTGGTGGAGTGACTCTTCACCTCCCTACAGGTCATATCCATATTATTTTTCATATTTTCACAAAAAATTGCATCTAAAACTCATTTCTCTTCTTTATTAATTAGCAATCCAAGGAAGGACAAGTTCAAACACTCGCCATGAGAGTTACAGGTGGAGTTAATCAAAATGCTTCTACAAGTTGATATGAATATGAGTTAACTTCACACACACACACACACACACACACACACACACACACACACACACACACACACACACACACACACACACACACACACACACACACACACACACACACACACACACACATAAATAACTCTCAAATTTTTTTTTTCTCCTTCATTAACAATTATTTACACTCTAGGCAACTTTCTATGGAATTACATCCAAGAGGGGTATGGTTGTGTATTTATTTCTTGTTTTTAGAGTTATAGGGAGATGTGTGAGTTTGATGAGGTGTTTTCAGGTGTGAATTAGGTCCTATTCATGGTTATTCAACCATCCAACATTTCTCTTTCAATGCCACTTGAAGTAGAGTTCAAATTATATTTGTTTTCCAAGTTGATAGTCATGTATGAGAAATATGAGTTTTGAAACACGGGAGGAGATATATGAGGTATTAAATCATATTGTATTCATTTATATAATGTTATTTCATAAAATTTCCATGGTGAGGTATCAAACTAGCAACTCCTTCAAGGCTAAAATTGCCTAGTTTCCTTGCTCATTGCCTTGTCCATAGAATGCTAGCAGTCACCTTATCCATGACGATTTTATGAAGGTATGAGTGTTGTAAATTAATGATATAACTCATTTTTAACATGTATAATATCCAAGTATCATTCATTTCATTACATGAATAAAATATTTTATGCCAAGAAGATGTTTCCACTTCAAAAGATGACTTGATTGTTTTCTGTTAAATGTCCCTAAAATGGCCAAATAGGGATCCATAGGTTTATTTAGATTAGCATATGTAATTATCAAAGAAATTTAAATGCTAATTTTTTTGTCTATATAATATCCATATATACATACTACACTCATTCCAAGTTTGGGGGCAAAGGGAGGAGTGGGGATGGAGTTTGAACAAGTTCAAGAGTGGTAAAAAAATCACTATTTTCAAACAGTGATGTCTATAGGAAAATTCTAAAAGGTGATCTTGTAATATATTTTAAAAGTGGTAGATCATGATAATAAGTTGAAACCACTTTAAATATCTTAAATTTAAAATACTGAGCTAGATGACAAAGGAAAAGGCAAATTTTTATATTTGAACTCGTTAATGTACCCTCCCCTATCTGTACAGGGTTGGAAACACCCACCTACAACAGGTTTGGTAAGATCTTGTTTCAAATAGGTAATTGAATGATATATATATTTAAGGTTTGTGGCGAGTATATACACTTGAAAAGTACTAATATTAAATGTTAATTTCGTCCTTTCCAATCACATTTCCAAGAAGGTCTCACAAACAACCTACAAGCAACCCTTAGCCTAGAAACATAGTCAAACTAGTAGTGAGGTGAATGTTTGAGTTTTAGACCTCATTTGGAATCCTTAAAGTGATATAAGTGAAAAATGAGTTAAATTCAAATTAAATTAACTCAATGAAACCTAATACACTACCTCAAAGGCCTTTAAAATGGCCAAATCACCTTAAAATAGGGGTAGATTGTGAGCAAATAGTGACTGTCACAGTCAAGCATGGAATGAAGGATCCAAAGCATGGAATAGGGATATTTTAAGGCTTAAAAGGAATAAAATTTATTATTATATCTTAATTAACTGATTCAACATATTAACAATGTCTAAATCCATTAAATAATCCTTAATTATAACTACTGGCCCTAGACATCACAAAACACAGTCATGGATAGTGAGGCAAAATATATAAGGTTTGGACCTTAGTTTGAGTCCTTATTGAACTTGAGTCAATTTATGTAAGTTATATTAATGTGTAATAACATAAATTATCTCATTTTAAACTTCTTCAACATGATCAAATATTTATTCCAAACCCCAAGCATGCCTACAGGCCTGTGACAGTCAGGCAGGGTGTTCTAGGTTAATGGACCAAAGCATGGAGTTAATGTGTTTTGAAGGGTTTACAGGATATAAAAATCATAAAGAAATAATAATTAATTAGGATACATGAAAATAATTTCCTTAAGTCATAAATACAAGCTCAAATCATGACCAGCAACATGGCTTAAGAGGATGTCGCAGTCCTTAAGGATAAAGGCCTAATTTGGGAAATAAGGGGTGAATTAGTGAAAAAGTGATGTCTTAGTTTATAAAAATGGAAATATGATAAAATTAATAGGATTTTTAATATAATTAATTATGTTTCTATGGTGTTTAAAATCCCAAAATATCTCAATAACACATACAACTAAGCATAACATAAGATTTTTCCTTGTGGACAATCATAAGCCTATTCTAGGTTTCCATGGCATAGAAGGTATTTTGAGGTGAAAATATAGTATGGAATTATTGTAATATAATATTTAAGTCACATATAATTCCTTAAATTCCATTAATAATCTCAAATATCCTCCATATTCTCCAAGTACATCATATACCCTACCTGCTCTGAAACCCTACCTAGTCAAAAGCCTGCCTTGGAAAAATGGAGAGTTGAAGGATATAATGGAGGCATTGGGTGATAAATTTTAGTTTATAGTACCATTAGGACCTATATAAAATTATAAAATAATAATATATTATTATAAAATAGTGAAAACACTCAATATTTTATCTCAGAGTATGGGTTGTTTTAGCGTGCATGGAGGTGCCAATTTTGAGAAAAGTGATAAAATGATGAACTAGAAGGATATAAAATACAAAGTTATTATTTTATAAGATGTAGGTTACATAAATAAACATATAATACATTAATATAATTTATTTAATCATACATTATTTTCCAACCAAGGAGGTTTGCATGCATACCTATTGGGAATCCCTAGGCCTAAGGGCCCAACTGAGGGTCATATACATTTTTGGGATTTAAAATTCCTTAAAAAATTTTGTAACATGTTTATATATATAATAAAATTATTTAAAAATGTTTTTGAGGTTAATATAAATTTTTATTATCCATTTTTTTCAAATAAATTCAACATAAGTCCAATTATTGGTTTTGAGGCTTCCAAACCCTAACAAAATGCACTAAATGACATGAATGGTCATCTTGGAATGCTCATATCCTTCATGATCCTTTTAATGTTACCTTTATATATTAAATTAATTTGTATGGGGTACTTAATAATATAAAATTTCCATTTGGAGATAATTTAAATTTCAGACCTTTATGAACAAAGGTTAAGAAGGTTGGTCACTCTAAAACCCTCTTTATACCCTATTTGAGACCTATAGATGAAAATGAGCCTAAAATTTCAAAAACATGGAGAAATTTTAACCTATTTTATGAATTTAGTTTTTTAAAACTCCAATAGGATCACATCCATGGCCTTGGTTTGTATGGAAATATATCAAAAAGAGGAAAACAGGTCTTATTTTGATAATTTTTTGTGTTTTTCAGTCATGGTGAACTTGCAAGAGATGAAATAAATTTTGGAGGGAATATTATGAATTTTTATATCTATATATGGTAATTATATCAATTTCATAATCTTATAATTGTGCCTACAAACTCTTTCTTTTCATCCAGTCCAATATGCCAGCTAGTAAGGACTTAGAGAAAATGGCAAATATTCATTTGGAGAGCCTTTTAAGGCCATTTTATTGTAAATAATTCTACGTAAACTTATATAAAATTTCATTTATCCTCTTTTATTTATAATATTTCATAGATGAAGAGTTTTTAGATGACAAGTGTGAAGGGTGAAGGGAAAAGGATTATTTTGGGATTGCCAAGTGTGATCATGCATGGCCAAGATTATAAGAAGGGTCAGGATCCTCCCAAATGCATTTGAGATATTATTATTAATCCCTAATACTCATATTCATCATAAAATCTGATTAGGTGCAAATCTCAGGTAGATTTGGAAGGCCAATTATGAGGGACAATTTTCGATGCATAGAAAAGGATTTTTCTAGCCATTTGTAGGTCTGGGATGATTGAAGATGAAATTTGGAGCTCCTAAAATGATATGTATCATCCCATACTTATATCTCATTCATTTTTTATTGATTTTCACCTGGTGACACATGTCCTTGTGCCTCTTCAATTTCTCCTTCCAAGTTCTATAAATTGAGACTTCTTGGCCATTATTTGTATCTCTTTGTTGGGTATGGTGAATCCCTACCAAAATTGTGCCTTGAATCAATAAATAAAATTAATTTACCTCATTATAATGATTCACTAAGTGTACATGATAGTGTTTAGTCTTGTGCAAGTGTGATGTCTATTTTTCCCTTCACATGTACTTTTACTAGTACCTAATGTGTTATGATCTTTTTCTTGCATGTCAACAAGAAGTGTTAAGTGAGATTTTAGGTATATTAAATAGATAATCCAATATATTTTCTTATAATTCCTATTTACTAAGTATTCCTAACCTATGTTATCTCCTAGACCCCATGTCAAAGCATTGATGTGTGTGTGTGTGTGTGTGTGTGTGTGTGTGTGTGTGTGTGTGTGTGTGTGTGTGTGTGTGTGTGTGTGTGAGAGAGAGAGAGAGAGAGAGAGAGAGAGAGAGAGAGAGAGAGAGAGAGAGAGAGAGAGAGAGAGAGAGAGAGAGAGAGAGTTGATTGAGTGAAGTGTATATGTAACTTGTTCTTGGTTCCAAGTGCATATAAAAGGTATGAGTAGAGAAAAAATATTTAGTGTACCACCCCCATATATTAGGTTTACTTTCATTCATTCTTTATCCCTTTTCATCCCCACGTTTAGTAGTAGGATTTGAGCTCATTGATACATCAAGGAGAGCTAGCCCCTAATCTAGAGATCCACCTCCTAATAGGGATACCCACATCCCTAAGGTGGTTTCATTTTTTCACTTGAATAAGGAGAAGCTTTTCCCATCTCCTCATTGGGTGAAAGTTCAAGTGACAACAATTTTTGTCATGCCTGATGGGATAATTTATCCAAGGAGTTGAATAATTCTTGGTGTATTCTTTAACCA
Organism: Torreya grandis; assembly: GCA_037957365.1. NCBI lineage: Eukaryota > Viridiplantae > Streptophyta > Pinopsida > Cupressales > Taxaceae > Torreya > Torreya grandis. Next base: position 362,481 of record JARHVA010002205.1, read on the forward strand.
ATCAGCCTTTTAGAGGCATTTCAATCAAAACCAATGGCGACTCTAAGTTGAATTAGCTAGTTAAGTAGCCCTAGTGCATCAAGAAATCATATTTGGTATGTATAATCTCATTTTTTAGTATTATGGACCTTGTGTTCCTTCATATAGTTATGATCAAGCTCATTTTGTTTAATGAATCACCTTAAGCATCTCTCTTAATTGTCCTTCTCCTAGTCAATCCAAGAGTGATAGGGAGATAATGTTGGATTTTAAGAATCAAATGTTGGAGGTAGATAGGTTCAATGAGAAAAATAGGTATCAACAAGAGATTATGTACAAGGAATAGTGTTTTTTTAGTCAAGATCAAGCCATGCAATCCATGAAGGCAAAACTAATAAGATAGATAAGTCAATCCACTCAAGGTAATCAGCCTTGTACACCTTCTTCCATCTCAAGACACTGTTCTCCTATACAAAAGAAACCCTCCTCTTGTACACCAAATTTTTTTATCAAAGATAACTTGATCACCAAAATAAAATGAGTCATCCTTATAACCCATCTAATACATCTTCTCTTATGTCAAAAAAAAACTACCTCTACTATTAACCCTGTGCACTTAAGAATCTAATACCAAAAGATATTGGATCAGCCTTCTATGGAAACAAAATACTCTATGTTATTATATTGTGAACCCTCCTTTGAATAAATAAATCCCATTTCCTTTATAAACCAACACATTCATCTTTAAATAACTCCTCCTATGCATGTGAAAACTCTTCCTAGTCTCCCTCAACCTCCTCAAGATTTTCAATCTGATGTCAAGATTCTAAGTTGGATAAATGTCTATCATGAACCAACTCAAGACCTTGACAAAGTGAATGAAGTTATTTCCTATCATCAAGAGGAGACACATGATGTCAAGATTCAAAGTTGGAGGAGTGCTCATCATGAATTATCCCAAAATTTTGAAGAAGAAAATATAGAACAAACTATGCCTATTAGTTTCACACTTTGGGAAGATGCCATTCAAATGAAAACACAACCTAAAGAGGAGAGGAATGAAGAGATTGATGAGAATATTATGGATAGAAATGATATTTTGGTAACTCATTCTCCTACTCCTCAATCTGAAATATGTTCAAATGATGGAAGCTTTCCAAGCTTTGATATGGTCATTACGAGATGGAAAGAAGAGCATGAAAATGTCCCCTTATTAAGGAGAAAATGTCTTATGTGAAGTCAAAGATGAATTTGAAAAATTAAAGGGTGGATAAGATAGTATGATTCAAAAGTAGGAAATAGGTATATAACCTTGTATAAATTATTAGGTTCCATTATCTCTACTCGACGAACTTCCTTTTAGTCATGATGAAGATAGTGAACAATCCATAGTAGGTGATGATGAAGAATGCGAACATAGTGAGCTCTCTTCCTTTATGTTTGATGGATTTTCATTTTTCCTTGATGAATATAGTGACCAAGCCATGGGACATGAGTTGGATGAAGTTCAAGAACATGATGTTGAGCAGCTAGAGACTCTTGTTTTTGAACAAGAAGGAGAAGAATCAGATTTTTTTGATAGAAGTATTGAAGAGGGAGACCTTACAAAATAAAACGATGAATTTTGGGATGAACTAGAATTTTTTTTGACTTAGATCAAATATTACATAATCCACCCTTCCTCAAGATATTTATGATGAAGCAAGAGACCATTTTGAAAAGCTTCTCTAAGAGATAGAAAAGGATGAGTTGGTCCATGCTACATACCAAGAGAACCATGAGGTAAATGATCCCTATAATGATGATATTGTAGCCATGGATCCACTGATGGACTACATCAACTTGAAGGAAAAACATGAAACATGTCTCAAAGATCAATATGAATACATGGATGTTGAAGACATGTTTGAACATAATGCATTGGAATACATGCCAAGCAAGATGGCAAACAAGAAGGGTAACTCACTAAGTTTTCACTCCAAAAAATTACGTGGTTACCACCATGATCTTTCTTTCCATGAAGGAGATCTAATAATTTCCCCCTTTGATCTGGTAGGGGAAAGATGTATCAGGTTAGATGTACATATTAGTTTGCTTTCAGTTTTGTTGTGTTTTCCCCTAAGTGCTTAGTAGCACAAGTATGTTTACTTTGGTCTTTATTATGTGTTATTTTTTCCATTCATTTTTTTGAGGTATAATTATTGTCTTTTTGGTATCTTTATGGTTTTATCTTGATGTTTTCCAAGTGTATTATGACTCCCTTGCCCAATAGATAGGATAAGGCTACTAGTCCTTAACATAGGCAAGCATGTTACCCCTAAGAGTTACCAAATTATTTACCAAATTTGAATTATATTCAAATGAGGTCAACCCCTCTCATTTTAAACTTTTTAATAAGGTTTATATACGTCTTATGGGGTCTCATATTGTCGTATATACCTTACTTGATCCTTTCTTAGTCTTTGCCTAGGTTTATTTTCCTTGAAATGGCCTAGCCAAACCTAGTCAACTTAGGTCAAACCTTGGTAAAAATTATTCAAAGGTCCATTTTTGTATAATTTTAAATAATATTAAATTTATCATTCAATGTGATCCTAGTCATAAACTAGTCATTTATTGAGTTTCATGTGAAAACGGGGCCTTTTGGCCACCTTTTGGCCTATTAAATGACTTATAATTACTTTTATTCCATAAAATTTGAGAAAAAGGTTATTTTAAATGTGGATCATGTTAGGATAATGTAATTTTATAGTTATAAGTCAAGTTCAGTGGGAAAGAAGTAATTTTCCTTAAAAAATAAGCCTTTTTCAACACTTCTATAGACTTCTCAAGCTCCTTTTCAATAAAAAACATGTTGGAGTAAATATTCACATCCCTAAATTTAATATACATGTTTTTTTTATATATTTTGTATAAAAAATGGCATATTCAACTCATTTCTCTTCTTTCTCCATTGGCAAGCCAAGGAAGGGCAAGTTCAAACACTCACCATAAGAGCTAAAGGTGGAATTATGGAAAATGTTTCTACAAGTGGATATAAATATGACTATACTTCACATATATATAAATAACTCTTAAATTTTTGGCTTATTGTTAATTAACAATAGCTTACACTCTAGGCAGCTTTTTATGGAATTACATCCAAGAGGGGTATGGTTGTGCATCTATTTCTTATTTTTAGATTTATAGGGATATATGTGAGTTTTATGATGTGTTTATAGGTGTTAAATGGGTCCTCTCCATGGTTACTCAACCATATAAAACTTCTCTTTCAATGCCACTTGAAGGAGAGTTTAAATTATGCTTGTTTTTCCAAGTTGATAGTCATGTATGAGAAATCTAAGTTTTTCAAAATGGGAGGAGATATATGAGGTTTTAAATCATATTTTATTCATGTCTACAAGTTTATTTCATAAAATTTCCATGGTGATGTATCAAACTAGTAACTCCTTCAAGTCTAAAATTACCTAGTTTCCTTGTTCACTACCTTGTCCACAAAATGCTATCAGTCACCTTCTCCAGGATGATTGTATGGAGGTGTGAGTGTCATAAATGGATGATATAACTCATGTTTGACATATATAATATCCAAGGATCCTTTATTTCATTCCATGAAGCTAATATGTTATGCCAAGAAGAAGTTTCCACTTCAAAAGATGACTTGACTATTTTGGGTTAACAGTCCCTAAAATGGCCAAATAGGGATCTAGAGGGTTCTTTAGAATATCATATATAATGGTAAAATACATTTAAATTATTTTTCTTGTTACATATAATATCCCTATATACATACTACACTCATGTGAATTTTTAGGGCAAAGGGAGGAGTGGAGATGGATTTTGAACAAGCTCAAGAGTGGTCAAAAATCATTGATTTCAAATAGTGATGTCTATAGGAAAATGTCAAATGGTGATCTTGTACTCAATTTTAAAAGTGGTATATCATCATAATAAACTTAAACTACCCTAAATATCTTTAATGCAAAATATTTAGCTAGATTACAAAGGAAAAGGTATTTTTTTATATTTGAACTCCTTAATATACACTCTCCTATCTGTAGATGGTTAGAAACACCCACCTACAGTAGCTTTAGTAAGATCTTGTTTCAAATAGGGAATTTAATGACATATATTTAAGGTTTGGGGTGATTATATACACTTATATAGTACTAGGCTTAAATGTTAAGTTCCTCCTTTCCAATCGCATGGCCGAGAAGGTCTCACAACAACCTTCAAGTAGCCCTAAGCCTAGAAATATAGTCAAACTGGTAGTAAGGTGAATTTTTGAGTTTTAGAGATCATTTGGAGTAAATAAAATTATATAAGTGAAACATGAGTAAATTAAACTTACATAAAATCAAGGAAACCTAAGAAACTACCTCAAATGCCTAAAAAATGGCCAAAGCACCTTAAAATAGGGGTAGACTGTGAGCAAATAGTGACTGTCACAGTCATGCATGGAGTGGAGGATCCAAAGCATGGAATAGGGATATTTGAAGGATTAAAAGGTAAAAAATGTATTAGGATAGATTAATTACCTTATGAAACATATAAATTATGTCTAAATCCATTAAACAAGCTTTAATTGCACCTATAGGCCCTAGACATCATAAAACATAGTCATGGATAGTGAGGTAAAATATATAAGGTTTAGACCTTGCTTTGAGTCCTTATTGAAGTTGATGAAAGTGATATAGGTGCTATTAGTGTGTGTAATGACCTAAAGTATCTCATTGGAAACTTCTTGAACATAATCAAATATTTATTCCAAACCCCAAGGATGCTTATAGGCCTGTGACAGTTAGGCAAGGTGTTCTAGGTCAATGGACCAAAGCATGGAGTTAATGTGATTTGAAGGGTTTATAGGATATAAAAAGCATGATGACGTCATAATTCCTTAGGATACATGAAAATAATTTAATTAATGCATCAAAACAAGATCAAATCATGACTTATAACATGGTTTAAGGGGTTGTCTTAGTCCTTAAGGCAAAGGACTAATTTGAGAAGCAAGAGGTGAATTAGTGCAAAAGTGATGCCTTAGATTATAAAAATGGTAATATGATAACCTTAATATAATTTTTAACATCATAAATTATTTTTTTATGGTGTTTAAAATCCTGAACTAGCTCAACAAGACCAACAACCAAGCATAACACAAGAGTTATCCTTGTGGACAGTCATAAGCGTATTCTAGGTTTACATGGTATAGAAGGTGTTTTTAGGTGAAAATAGACTATGGAATTATTTTAATATAATAGTTAAAGAGAAATTAATTCATTAAATTCCATAATAAATCTCAAAGATCCTCCATCTTCTCCAAGTACATCATATAGCCTGCCTACTCTAAAACCCTACCTAGTCAAAAGTTTGCCTTGGAAACATGGCGTGTTGCAAGACCAAATGGAGGATTTGGGTGATAATTTTTTTTATATATTACCATTATCACCTATATAAAATTCTAAAATAATCATAATTTATGATAAAATATGAAAAACACTCACTTTGTCTCAAAGTAGGGGTTGTTTTATCGTGCATATAAGTGATAATTTTGGGAAACTTGATGTAATGATGAACCTAAAATCCAAATTTATGATTTTATAAGATGTAGGTAACATAAATAAACTAATAAAAAATTAATATAATTCCTAGAATCATATAGGTTGTGCCAACCAAGGAGGTTTGCATGCATACCTAGTGTGACTCCTTAGGCCTAAAGACCCAACTGAGTGTCATATACGTTTTTGGAATTTTTATATGATTTAAAATTGGTTAAAACATGTTTAAATTATTATACCAAATGTTTTAGATCCATCAGGAGTCAATGGTAGACCTTGGAGTGTCAGGTTGGGTCTCAAATGGCAAGCAGACCTATTGGCAAGGCCTATGCATAGTGCCAAACAAGGGTAAGTTTTCATTTCTTGATCTTAAATAGATAATAAAATTATGGTAACATGATTTTTGGATTAATATATATGTTTTATTTCCATATTTATCAAATAAATTCATTATAAGGCCAATTCATGGTTTTGATGCTCACAAACCCTCACAAAATGCACTAAATGACACGAATGGTCATCTTGGAATGCTCATATATTTCATTAGTATTTAAATGGGAAATATAGATATTAAAATAATTTTTATGGTGTCCTTAATAATCCAAAATTTCCATTTTTATATAATTTCAATGTTAGACTTTTATGAACAAAGGTTAAGAAGGTTGGTCACTCTAAATCCCTCTTTAAACCCTGTTTGAGACCTATAGGTGAAAATCAGCCTAAAAGTGAAACAAGATGGAGTGATTTTAACCTTAGTTATGAATATAATTTTTTTACAACTCCAATAGTATCACATACATGGCCTTGGTTTGTATGGAGTCATATGAAAAAGAGGAAAACAAGTCTTATTTTGACTATTTTTTGTGTTGTGAAAGCATGGTGAACTTCCAAGAGATGAAATCACTTTTTGGGGGAATATTAGTAATTTTTATAACTAATTATGTTCATTATATCAATTTTATAATTTTTCCTATTAACTCATTCTTTTTAGCCAATCCAGTAAGCCAGCTAGTGAGGGCTTAGAGAAAATGGCAAATCTTCATTTGGAGAGCCTATTAAGGAATGTTTCTTATAAATGATGCCATGTATACTCATTAAAAAAACAATTATCATATTTTTTAGATCATATTGTATATATTAATATTTTTTAGATGCCAAGTGTGAGGGATAAAGGGAAAAGGTCTATTTTGAGACTGCCAAGTGTGATCATGCATGGAAAAGATGATAAGAATGGTAAGGAGCCTCAAAAATGCATGTGACAGATTATTATTAACCCCTAATAATCATATTAATAATAAAATTTTATTATGTGTATATTTTTGGTAGCTTTCTAAGGCCAATTATGAGGGGCATTTTTTTATGAATAGAAAAGGAGTTTTCTGACCATTTGCAGGTCCAAGATGATTGAAGATGACATTTGAAGATCTTGAAATGATATGTCTCACCCCATAATTATATCTCATACATGTGTAACTGATCTTTGCTTGGTGACACATGTCCTTGTGCCTCTTCAACTTCTCCTCTCTCTCACTCTCCATCCAAGTTCTATAAATTGGGATTTCTTGGCCATTATTTTTGTCTATGTAATGGGTATGGTGAAGCCATATCAAAATTTTTCCTTGAGTAAATAAATACAAGTACTATACCTCATTATTAGGATTTAATAAGTGTACATTATAGTGTTTAGTCTTGTGCAAGTTTAATGTCTATTCTTTCCTTCACATGTAACTTTACTAGTACCTAGTGTGTTATGATATTTTTCTTTTAGGTCAACAAGAAGTGTTAAGTTAGGTTGCAGGTATAGTTAATATCTCATCTAATAGAGTGTCCTAAGTATTCCTAACCTATTCTATCTCCTAGACCCCATGTTGAAGTATTGATGTGTGTGTGTGTGTGTGTGTGTGTGTGTGTGTGTGTGTGTGTGTGTGTGTGTGTGTGTGTGTGTGAGAGAGAGAGAGAGAGAGAGAGAGAGAGAGAGTTAATTGAGTGAAGTGTATATGTAACTTGTTCTTGGTTCCAAGTACATATAAAAGGTATGAGTAGAGAAAAAAATTTTGGTGTATCACCCCCATAGAGTAGGTTTAATTTTAGTCATTCTCTATCCCTTTTCATCCCCAAGTTTAGTAGTGGGATTTGAGCTCATTAATACATCAAGGGGAGCTAGCCCCTAATCTATAGATCCACCTCCTAATAGGGATACCCAAAACCCTGAGGTGGTTATATTGTTTCACTTGAATGAGGAGAACCTTGTCCCATATCCTCATTAGGTGTAAGTTCCAGTGATAATAGTATGTAAATAGTTAAAAATTTTATATGCAAGATGAATTAAGCATTCAAATAATACTTTGCATGGGGAAATCTTATCAATTAGCTTTGAAGATACAAGAAAAAAATAGATAGAATTTAAGAAGAACATCTATTGGGCTAAGAAGAGGATAAACCCCTCTGATAAGGGGATGAATTGGATATAATACAAGTAGAGGTGGGTTTAATACCACTAGAGGAGAATCATCACATGGTGTAGAAAGATAAAATGATAATAGATAAAGGTTTGAATACTAGAAAAAAGGAAGAGGATTTCAGATAGGACAAAGCTATGATGGTGATAAAAAAATGGTTTCCAAATCAATGCAAGTCTTATGTTTGTTACAGATGTGGATAAGAACACCATAAATCATTTGAGTAACCAAAATGTCAAAATCAAGAAAGGAAGCAAAAGGATTATCCAAGAGTAATTTTAGTTGAATCTGAAATAAAAGATCAAAATACTAAAGTTACAAATCAAAAATGAGAGAAAATATCATGATTAGAAGAATAATGATTGGTCTAATGAAAGAACATGTGCATAATAAAGAAGTTGGTGATGCATGGTTGTGAATAAATATTTTCAAATAAGGTGTAATTCAAGATGTAAGTTATGTAAAGTAATTATAGATGGTTGTAGTTGTGAAAATATGATTTCTAAAGACATAATTAAGAAACTAAATTTACAGTGTGAAAAGCATCTTAATCCTTATCAGATTTCATGGTTAAAGAAAGGGAATAAATATATAATAGATAAAAGGTTCTTAACCTATTTTTTAATAGGTAAAAATTATAAAGATGAAATAAGGTGTGATGTTATACTAATAGATGCACGTCATGTATTATTGGGAAAGCTATGGTAGTTTGATAGAAAATCAATTCATGATGGAGGAAAGAACATGTATAATTTTTAGAAAGGTATTATGAAGGTAGTTTTATTAACTCTTAAACACAAGGGCAAGTTGAAATCATGTTGACTACAAAATAATTTTTCAAAATATGAAGATGATAGGGTGTTGTTATGCATTAGTAGGGAATAAAGAAGATACATAAGTGGCACAAATATCAATAGAAGCAAAAGTAATGTTGAAAAAATATGCATATGTAATATATGATGAGTTACAATATGGTTTACAATAAAATAGAGATAGTCAGCATCATATTGATTTGATTCTAGGAGCAGTGCTACCCAATCAAATAACTTGTAGGATGAGTCCAACAAAACATGCATAATTTAATAAGCAAGTTATTGAATTGGTGAGGAAGGGTGTAGTAAGGGAGAGCATGTGTCCCTAAAAAACATCAAATTTTATAAATTGAAATAAAGATGGAGGGTGGAGGATGTGTGTGGATACTAGAACAATCAATAAAATTATAATATAATATAGATTTTCTATACCTCATATAGATGATATGATAGATGTTCTTGTAAGAGAAAAATATTTTACCAAGATTGATCTAAGAAGTGGGTACTATCATGTCCAAATTCATGAAGTAAATAAATGTAAAATTACATTCAATACTAGAGATATTTTATATGAGTGGATGGTAATGCCATTTAGATTATCTAATACACCCATCATATTTATGAGGATGATGAACACAGTTCTAAGAAAACAATTGTAAGTTTTTGGGAGTTTCTTTTGATGATATTTTTAATATTCAGTAAGATTAAATAAGAGAACTTAAAACATTTGAGAATGGTATTATAATTTTTTATAAAAGAGAATCTCTATGAAAAATTGAAGAAGTGCAAGTTTATGTAGAATGATTTAGTATTTTTAGGATTTATAGTTTCAATAGATGGTGTAAGAATGGATGAAGAAAATGTAAATGTAATTGTTGAGTGGCCTATCCATAAAAGCATCATAGAGGTAAGAAGTTTCTATGGTTTAACAAATTTTTATATAAATTTCATTAATAATTTTAGTAGTCTTGTTGCACCAATAAAAAACTATATGAGAGGAAAAGAACTTGAATGGACAAAGAAAAAAATAGAAGGTTTGAGTTTTTAAAGAAGATAATTATAGAAAAGCTTATTTTAGAGTTACTATAATTTAGAAAAGTGTTTGAGGTTAATTGTAATGCTTCATTTATGAGAATTGCTGATATGTTGAGTTAAAAAGGGAAGCTAATAGAATATTTTAGTGATAAATTACATAAGGTAAGAATAAAGTATTTTGCATATGATGTTGAATTTTATGCCATTTTAAAAGCATTAAAACATTTGAGGCATTACATAGTGCTTAGAAATTTTATCTTATTTACTAATCATGAGGCTTTGATGTATGTGAACATTGAAAAAAACATTAATAGTAGGCATGCAAAGTGGATGTCTTTCTTGTAAGGTTATACTTTTATGTTGAATCACAAATCATGTAGATGATGCTTGGAAAAGGTGATTAGGGTTGATAACTACTATGGTGAGTGAAGTAGTGTGATTTGAATTTATTAAATAAGTATATTATAGTTATTCAGATTTTTGAAACATAGTTGAGCAATGCAGGAATCTATTGACATGCAATAAAATCAATGTTTATAAATAGTATATTATGCAATATGGTTATCTTTTCAAAGAAAAATAATAATGATTTTACTTGGGTCTCTAAGAGACAATATAGCAACAGAATTACATAGTGGTGGTTTCGATATAAATATTGATGAGACAAAGATAATAGATTTGGAAGAGGAGAAGTAATTTTTAACGAAGATGAAGAGAGATGTTATAAGATATGTTTCAAGCTATAGGATATGTTAGATGGAAAAAGGACATGTGCAAATCACATGATTTTACATGTTATTATTGGTTCCAAGAAGACCATAGATAATTTTGAATATAGAATTTGTGTTGGGATTACCAAACATAGAGAGAGGTAATGATTCAATTTTTTTTTATATATAGGTTTTATAAGATGCTTCATTTTTTTACATGTAATAAAACCAATGATGCCACTAGACTTACAAAATTATTTTTTAATAATATTGTGAGATTTCATGGTGTTATAAAAACTATTGTACATTAGATAGAGACACAAAATTTCTAGGTCATTTTTAGAGGGATTTATGGATGAATATGGGTACTAACCTAAAATTAAGTAGTGCATACCATCCCTAAATAGAATAATAGATAAAATTTATAAATAGGAGCTTGGAATATTTATTGAGATGCATAATTGGAGAGAATCCCAAGCAATGGGACTTGGCTTTACCATAGTTTACATATAATATTTCAGTGAATAGATCAACAAGAAAATCAACATTTCATATTTTCTATGGGAGAAATACTATGAGTGTTTTACATTTGGTATAGTTACCAATTGTAAAATGAGTTAATCATGATGCAGAAGTGTTTGTAGAAAACACACGACCACTACAAGAAGTAGTAAGAAGAATGTTGTAGAAAAGTAATGAGAAGTACAAAGCAAAAAGATGATATAAAAAGGTCAAAAATATTTGAAGAAGGAGATTTAGTGATGGTTTAATTGAGAAAAGGGATAGTTTCGAAAGTCACATATAAAGAGTTGAAGTACAAGAAAATTGGACCATACAAAATTGTGAAGAAAAAAAATGACAATGCTTATGAGGTGAGTTTACCAAATAATTTTGTTATCTCTCCATTATTTAAGGTTTTAGATTTATATGATTTCCATGTATAAGATGATGAAGGTGAAGAATATGGAGAATTAGATTGCAACAACAGATGTCAAAGAAGAAGAAGAAGAAAATATACTATAGGTTCTGAATAACAAGACAATAAACACAAGGAAAGAAAGTTATGATAGGTATTTAGTACAGTGAAAGGATTACAATAGGAAGATAACATTTGGATTATAGAAAAAGAGTTGAATAAAATCAATAAAAATAAATGGCAGGAGTACAATCAGAGAAATTCATAGGAGTTAAGTTATTTTCAACTAGAGGAGAACGATGCACAAAAAGAGGCTCAACTTTTGGAGGCCATAACTTTTGATTTGTAGATACATTTGAGCCCACCTTCACATCAAAATGACCATATCAAAAATTTAAATGCATCCATAACCAGTCCTTTTAATTATGAAACATTTTTGATATTTTTTGGAGATCATGCATGACCATTTTAGGGTCCAAAATTATAGTTTAATATTATTTGCATTTTTTTTAATTTAAAAACTATATATTTTTGTAACCAGACTTGAATTTTAGTTGATATTTTTCTGATAGGTTAATTTAAGTGTTTATTTTATTTTTAGATATTGTTAGAGCTGCCCATGCTTGCATGTGAAACTTACTAAAAATAGAAGTTGCTAAAACTAACACATTGGGTTTTATTTATTTTTAGAATTCTGAATTTTACATGTCAACTCTAATTCTAAGTTTCAAATCTTATTTATACATGGTTTATAATTATTTGAATTATTGAATACGAATCAATACGAATTATTGTATTAGAAGCTTTGTTTATTGGTGAATTTATTATCTTTATAGTATTCTAGTTAATTATTGTTTATCTCAAATGATTCTTAATTTCCATATAATAATACTACTAATTCTATAATAAAATTTATGTTTTTAATACTTATACAATAACTATTATGGAGTAAGGTTACAATATCATGTTTTCTAAAAAATATTGAATTAACGTCAAAAAAATTCAATTAAAATTTTGATAATCATTCTTACATGTAAATTTTTTAATGTGTATAAATAAATATTAAACTTTTATTACTTATGAACATTAAAATTTTGAAATTATCTACAATGTTAACATTTAATGTATATTTCTACATTTTTACTTCTTCAATCATTAATTTTTCATATTATAACATTAAAATTGATGTATTAAACTAGGTCGAAGGTTAATATTGGAGTACTTAACCCCCAATGTGAATTATTTAACCCCTACCCCTAAAATATGTATATAATTTTCAATGCTGAGAAGGATGCAATAACATTTCAATACAATTTATTTATGTATTTCCTTTATGAAACATAATCATGAGAGTTGTATAAGGGTAATAATATTAGATTTATATTAAAAATTTGTTTTTTAAATATCTATTATTATTTAATAGTAGTTATAAAATAATATTATTATAAAAATTATATACTTAATATTATAAAAGACAAGATATGATAAATAAAAATTATATTAAAAATGAAATTAAAAAGATATTATTATAAAAAAAGATAGATTATATACTGGAAAATAAAAGTAAAGTCATATTATTATTAAAGTGATAAATTATGGAAAAGAAAACATGATAAATATAAATTATATTAGAAAATGAAAGGAAGAGTAAAAATATCAGAAAAAATACAATTTTTTCTATATCATGTCAGAATCTATATTTACATAAACCAATCATATAAACAATGACCAACGAAATTGAAAAAAAAAAGATATTTAAAATGGACCTTATTAAATGGGCATGTTTGCATTTGCTTATGACTCTTATTAAAGGTGTATATATTTGTTTAGTTTATTTAAATATAAATTTGTGTTACGTAAATTTTGTCATCAAAATTGTATGTAAAAATTTATTGTAATTGATATGTTGATATCAATATAAATGTATGGATAATATAAAATATTATTATTATTATTATTATTATTATTATTATTATTATTATTATTATTATTATTATTATTATTATTACATTAATTTTCATTAATTTATTCAAGGTTACTAGTATACATTTTTAACACATAATAAATTAATTAAAAGTATAGTTGAGCTAAGTTTCTTACTCTTTAACTTAATTATTACATAAGATTAATGTATTTTTATTTATTTGTGGATTTAAATATATTGCATGTATTTTCTTGGGGATATTTGGTAAGCCTTCACTAATTAAATAGTTAGTTTAGTTCATTCATGAGTTTGAAGATATTTATTTAGATACAGCTTTTTAATTATGATCAACCTCTCTTAACCAAATGTTTATGTTGGCAAATCGTATGAGTCTAGAGGTAGTCACGTATGAGCCTGTATGCACTAGTTAATAATACGTTGAAAAGACTCCATAAAATTATTGCAACACTTAAGATAAGTATTTTACCAACTAAATAAAAAATAGATTTACTTTACATACTTTAATATTTTATCACACCACATAGTAGTTTTCATATCCCAAAAACACTACCCAACTTGAAATCTTGCATCTCAAACCTACCTTGTGTTAAATCATGTCTAAGTTCCCCCACATAAATAATTGCTCAGGTCTTGTTATCGTCTATTGATGAGTGAGAAAATGTGATAGATAGCTTTATAATGACATGTTTTATTTAATAAAAGATAATTATTAAAAATAGACTATAATTATGTTATATATTAACCATCATTAACTTGAGCTTCAGAGTTAATTACATTATATAAAGTATGAAGGTTTATTTTCCCATTACCATAATTGATTTTTTACTAGACATTTGACTAAAAAGTATAGCATTTTCAAAATTTAAAGAAGGAATCCTCATGGTGGAAAAATTTCCTCTCTACCAATCTCATAGTGCATGGACTTAACCTTGAGAGTGATACTTCATATGCAAACTTAGATTGAGAAGAGGAGGATAATAAGGTTGAGGAAGACAAATAACATAACCTTAACACTACTGAATCTAAAATAACTATAGAGGCGATCACATTGAATAGGGATCCAATAATTTTATCTTTAGATAACATTGGAATGGAGGTTTCAGACCTAATTTTAGATGCTTCTAAGATAGTAAAGAAAGTTATCTCTAGGGTGACAAACCTAGAGATGGTAAAACCTATCTCAAGGGTAGAAACAATGGATAATGTATTAGTGAAACATAAATCTAATTCCTTTAAATCAATTGAAATTTATATACCAATTCTCCCAAAAATTATGTAAAAAAAGGAAGAGTGGCCAAAGTGCAAAAAAATAAAAAAAGCAAAAGATGTGAGGCCATGTCTTCCACTATGACCCTTTGCTTTGGAGGGACCCTGAGTATGCGTTTCATAAAAGCTTCTTAAAATTTGTGAACTATGTTTTGTCCCTCAAAAAGCTACTTTTTATGGAAGTTTCATGAAACATTATTTGAATTTAGGTAGGTTTCTGTAAAAATGTAGAATATTAGCATAGCCTTTCAGGTTAGTAGTACATTAGTTGCATAAATGATTTTTGGACTCTGCCTATCCCTGGTGTGTTAGCTCTAGCATAATGTTTGACATTTTTAAGTTTGTCTCTCCTTGATACTAGTAGAGGCATCTCATGTGATATTTATAGTTTTATTTTTATCTTCATTTAAACTAGGCTACAAGATCCTCACAAACCCATATTATTTACCCTATCAAATAAAAAATTAATCAGATCATTAATAGTTATTTAAAACATGTTATTTTTACCTTATGTTTTTTTTAAAGTATGAATCAAATGTGATGGATTATGAAACTAAACATATAAAATATAATGTGAATAAATGAACATGAATGAATAATTTGATATGAATTTCATTAGTTCCCTAGTCTTTGTGCCACAAATATAGTTTATGTTTATTATCTCAATCGAAATCATCCAGCATGAACATATATCTATGTTAGAGTTCAATTTTTTTCTTATTTTTATTATGTTTGGTCAAAAATTTACGTATGATAATCATCTATAATTGAAACAATATGCTTTGAATATGTAATGATTTATTGAATAATAATGTTTTAAATTTAAGTATACTTTGATTCAATATTTTCTGGAATATTATTTTAATTAAATCTTGATAGATTGTGAAAGCATCAAATCTCTCATCTAAATATAATGTTTCATTATTTTTTCCATAAAATGTATCATGTCATTTATGAAGTAAATGTAGCTCATTTATAATATATAGATTTTATAAATTACTCATTTGGATTTAACTATCAAGTTTTTTTATATTTAAATGATTATTTCTTAATGTATTATTAGAAGAGGGTTACATAATTTTTCAGTCTCTAACTAATTTAAATTTTTGAAGAAAAATAACCAAGGAAGACAGGAGTGATGGCTTGAGAAAAAGGACAAGAGGAGGAACGAAGAAGATGGAAGCCAAGAGAAAAGCTAAGATCATCACATCGAAAATTCAAGTCTAAAAGGAGATTAAGGAGCACCCTAAATATTTAGAGGACTAATTTGATTAGTTGTTTTATAGTGTTTTCCTTTTTATTTCCCTATTGAATTTATTTGAGGTGTTGTTGAAATTTGGTTGATCTTTCTAGGTTTTTTTTTTACCTTAGTCTTCAAGCATTATTTCCACCTATGCTTTTGTTTTTTATTCAATTCTTTATCCTCTTAATTTATAAGGTTATAGGATCCTATTGAAACCTACAATTTTACCATTATCAAAATAAAATTGTTGAATTTAGGACCTATCATATTTTCATAAATATCTTGAGGAATTTCAATAAATTTGAGACCTATTGAATTATCAATAATAAGATAATTTTTCAAAGTTTTGTGGATATATTTCATAATTTATATTAATTTTTAAGTGGTTAGATTATTCATTAAAATGACTAAATTTGATATCTTCTCTTAAATTAGTTTGTTGAGACTTCTTAATTTTATTACTAACAAGCATAACATGAAGACTATTAATATTTTGGAAAAGAAGATGAATGGGAAATATGATAGGATTATCATCTAATTTTAAAATAATAAATAATGCTAGATTGAACATGTTGGGAATTAAAATTATAAAGGTAGATAAGTGGGATAATAAGATGTGAAAGGTGGAGTGAAACATTAATTTATCTATAAGAAACCATTATAAAGAGCATTATGGATTCATAAAAAAATTATTGTCGCTAGGTTGACATAACTTTAATAAAAAATGAAAATACAAGACAATATTATTATAGATACAAACATTCAAATCCTATATTTATTATATATGATCAAAAATTATGGTACGAAATTGTCAAAGATATGTCACAATGAATTACATGCATCATAGTAGATAATCACATCAATCAAACTTATCCATTTGAGGGGAAGCTATCACGGCTATAACATGAAATACACATAATCTAATATTGAGAATTGGAGCATGTATTTATTGGTATAGACATGTGAATATCCTCTTTCAACATCCTTTTATATATTTTAGAGTCTTCTCCTACTAAAAATAGAGGATATTTGGTTAGCACTAGTGGTATTCTGATCTTAAGTAGATAATTTATTCTATATCTCATAAAAGTGGCCTTTATGACTCTTATGGATAAATAGCCAAATACTTCTAAGATGCATATCGAGCTTTAACTCATTAATTTCAAGATTTCACTATTGTTAATTTCAAACTCAACATACTAGTGTAATAGTTATACAGACAAAAATTATCATGTATGAATGTTTAGGTAACGAAACCTTTGATTAGTGAATTCAAAAAATAAATAAATAAATAAATAAATAAAATTAATTCATTCACCCTATAGATTCTAAGAATATAATTCCTTGCATTTATTTATCCTTATGTTATGTTTTTAATGCACATTTATTTATGCATATTAGGAAATATCAAACCAACACACAAACCTCATTTTTGCAACCCCATGTGACCCTTGCATTCATTGCATGTAAATCATGTCCCACTCCCTAGAACATTTGTATGTTCTTAAATCGCCATCTATAATGGTACTTTCATGGTTTCCTATATCAACCTTTAATTTGGGTGCACCTATCTATCTTTTTCACTCTTATCTATTGGAAATTAGTCATGAATGTGAAAAAAAATTAAAAGTTAAATTCATTATCCTACAACATAATTGAGGTATCTCATTTAATCATCCCACACATATAAGTTATACAGTAAGTACATGTCAAATATGTGCATGACATTTAAGTTATTTATGTATTATTAGCCAACAACTATTTGTACAAATTTTAGGGGTCTAATAAATAATAAGGTATAAAATTAACCTTAATTTCATGTACCCCAAAACTAAACCCACCTGAATTTTTATTTTACAATATTAATTTATTCTTAAGAATCAAAAATTGAAGATCATGAACTTTAAATAAAAAGTGTAAAGTTAACATTAGGTAAAAAAAAAACTTGTGAATTAATTTTCATGTCATATGACTTGATAAGGACCATCTTTAAACCATCTTAATAATTGACCATGTGCATATGTACAATCCTAGTTTTTCATCAAGACCATCCATATGGTTTCAACTTCTTACCACAACCATCTCTAAAGTCCCAAGATTTGAACAAGACCATATTTATGTTCTTAACACACTAAAATTTTTAAACCATTTAAAATTTTCTTCTTAATTCATCGTAAAGTTGCCTAGGATTTTATTTGTAAAATTTACAACCATTAAGTCAAATTTAAAGTCGCATATGGGATGTGTCTCTTCTAGGCATGATGTTAGGGTTTATTTATAACATATAAATTAAGAATTAAAGGTTAGGGTGGATTTAGAGGTGACTCTCAGATGACTTTAGAATTGAAATTAGGGTGTATTTAAAATTAAAAAAATTAGGTGTCTCTTAAGATGACGCTAGGGTGTATTTAGAGGGGACATTAGAGATATTTCTAAGGTGACATTGGAGTGATTTAATTGAAAATATTGGAATAAATTTATTTATGCCTTTACCTCAATATTTAGTGGCCAATGCTAAGTGTCTTAATTGACAAATTTGTGTTGACTTGTTTGTTACTTTATGTCTATCTGTAGGGGTGATGTTGGCATGTCCTTAAAGGTGACTTTGTTTCCATATTTAAATTGAATATATTCTCTAAATTAATATAATTTTTACTAAATTTACATATTAAAATATGGTCAATGATAAATTACTTTATTTAGTTATTAAAAACTACAATTGAGAATATAAATGCATAATTTTGTTAAGTACTTGGGAGAGGGCATGAAGATTGTGCTGAATTGAGAAAGAGGGCATGAACATCATTTTTAAATTATAAATAATGCATGGATATTATATTGAATTGAAAAATATGACATGATAATGTGTTTAATTGAAAAATAGGGCATTCATATTGTATTGAATTTATAAAACCATGGCATGAATATTGTGTTGAATTGAGAAATACACATGAAGATTATGTTGAATTGAAAAATAGATAATACATATTGTGTTAAATTTATAAAAATGACCATACTATTTTTTAAAATTAAAAACATTAGAGCATACATATTTTCCATGTACAATATTTCTAGTAAAATTAGGTTGAACTAATTGTAATTAATATTTACCATGTAGAGCATACATATTTTACCATGTACAATATTTTGAACTTAATTACAATATTGTAATTGTAGGTTGAAGTAAAGGTTGAAATATTTTCCATGTACATATGCTCTAAAATTAGGTTCAACTTTTGAGAATAATTAATATTTTTAACTTAATTAATATTTTGAATTAATTTAAGGTTGAACTAAAGGTTGAATTAATGATTAAGTGGAATAGATCATGTGTGATGTATAATTAATCTTATATGTTTATGTTATGTAGTATTTTTATTAAGTCAATATGACTAACTATTTGCATTAAATAGTTATTTATTATTAAGTTAATTATAAAATATAAAAATAAGAAATAAAAATGAATAATATGAATAAAATAAATTAAGTGTTTTAAATGAGTAAAATAGAAAAATAAAAATAAAATCAGGGAATTAAAATAAATAAAACAAATTAGAAAGAGTATATTTAGGAAAAGATAGATTTAAATTAAAATAAATTATCATTAAAAGAGAATAAAGATTTATAAGGGGCACAATTTTTTAAGGGGGGAGAAAAGGAGGAGAAGAGAGAAAAGGATAAGAAGAGCAAAGAAAAATGGGAGAAAAAAATGAAGGCAAAGTGTAGGAGAGACTCATCCCTTAGAGTATGATGGATGGAAAGCATCATCCTAGAGGGTGACATAGATGGAGATGTTGGGAAATGATAGAGGAATGGTTTGAACCTTTTAGACACCATATTAAATAGTAAATAATAGATGCATATTAGAATTGTAAATGTTAGTATGTTTCTGATGATTAGTTGAATTAGAATTATTTATGCATGGTTAACTTCGTGTAATGATTAAGTGGAATCGATCATGTGTGATTTAGAATTAATCTTATATGTTTGTGTTATGTAGAATTTCTATTAAGTCATTATGACTAAATGTTTGTACTATATAGCTATTTATTATTAAGTTAATTAAAAATATAAAAATAATAAATAAATATAAATATTAATATTGAAATAAAGTAAGTGTTTTAAATGAATAAAATATAAAAATGAAAATTAAATAAAAGAATTAAAATAAATAAAACTATAGAAAGATTATACTTTTAAAAAAGATAGATTTAAAGTAAATAAAATTCTCATTGAAAGAGAATAAAGATTTAGAAGGGGTGAAACTCTTAAGGGAGAAGAAAAGGAGGAAAAGAGAGAAAAGGAGAAGAAGAGAATGGAAGAATGAGAGAAAGAAAGGAACGCATAGTGTAGGATACCTTCTAGTTCACATTGTTTTATCTCAAACATCTTGTCAAGTAGGTGAATTATTTTAAATATTGAGTGGAATTAATTAATATTTTATTTGATATTCTGTGTGTAAAGTTTTTCCGCATCTTTCCTTTAACTTAGTTATATTAATAACTTTATGCTATGATTGAGCCTTGAGCCTTCTTAGCTTAGTTTATGACCCTAAGCACTTTGAAATATAGACTCAATTTCTATTTCAGCTATGTAAATGTCCACAAAAAAGTAAAATTCCAACAATAACCTTTGTGCCATCCACTTCATAGCATATTTGAGTATGGTAGAAGACTAATATAAGGAAATTTACATTGTGTGTGTGTGTGTGTGTGTGTGTGTGTGTGTGTGTGTGTGTGTGTGTGTGTGTGTGTGTGTGTGTGTGTGTGTGTGTGTGTGTGTGTGTGTGTGTGTGTGTGTGTGTGTGTGTGTGTGTGTGTGTGTGTCTAACAGGTATAAAATACAAGAAGACCTTGCACCTAAGTGAAGTGACTACATGCAATCAAACTGCTATTTATGTATTTTACTAAGAAAAATATCGTCAACCATATATTCTAATTTTCATATCTTTAGCCAACAATGGGTATCCTTTTGTTCACTCTTTTACTAGATATGATGTTCACTATAAATTTAAATTTTGGTTTACACTAGTTAGTATTAATAATCCATCCCCATCAAAGAACATATTCACCAGTATAAATGCAAATGTCAACTTTTCACTATGGGAGTAGTGTAAAAAATCCCATTCTAATCTGCCACATCATCTAGTACATATCTTGGATGTGGAAAATACAATTTATCTAGCTCTATGCAAATCCATGAATAAGTCATTCCCATTTTTACATCACTTCATATCTATGTAGAGGTATGGTAAAAGAATATATGGTGTATCATTTTAGGACCAGCTCAAAATATAATTGTTGTAGATACTCTTAGTCATTCCATATAATTCAGTTTTCTTTTTAAATCTATTATTAAATTTATAATTTACATAGGGAGGACTTTTAAAGTATATAAGAAGTTTATAAAATAAGTCGATGTTCAATAGTATGAGTGTATTATATGCATAACCAATATGGTATGCACTCCACTTATACAATGAATAAATTAGGTATCTAAGAGTGTGACTATATAATATAAGCATATGCTAAGTGGGTTTTTTTTATCATGTAAGTGTATGAATTTTTAAGTATATTATATATATCCATATACATAATTTTAAAAATGTAATATAGTCCATAGTGGGAGAGTTTAAAACTTGATATAATAGGTCAGACACCATTTTAATCTTGATAAAATTACTCAGTTGTGTATTATTTTATTAAATATGATATACCCTTGTCATCTTCATTGATAAATAACTTGATGTATTTAACTAGAATATATATGACATGAGATACAAACACATGAATGCATTATGAAAATGATTTATGTGGTGAATTTGAATTGAAGTTGAGTTGATTCATTTTGAAAACCAACAATAAATAATAAGACCAAAATATTGACATAAAAGGTCTATTATTTAAAGTACTTAATTTATATTAATATCTCGATGATTCAAGAGTGTAACGACTATTGAAATATTATAAGACTTTACTAGCATTAAAGATGACTAATGGTATTCGTAGACATTACCTACATTGTATTGAAAACTTATGAACAATGAATAGAATGAGTAAATTGATATGAACATAAACTTATACATATATAGATAATATTGATAGATTGGGAGGTCTCCTTACAGTTTTTGTTAAAATTATGTCAAATATTCCTAAGGGATTGGACACTAAGCATACAACCTCCTAGAAATATAACAAAGTTGCTTAAACAGAAGTTTATATTCCTTTGAAGATTATGACTCTTTTGTTATGACTAGATATTTGAATTTAGAAGTGAATATATAAAAATTATGGACTATTATGTTTGTGCTAGTCATAGAATTTATTGTATTTGATTTCGCTTGTGATATTTAGAAACATACAGTTTAAATATATATATTATACCCAGCTGGTATAAACTATAATTGTTATGCTTGTTATCTATGTGGTATACATTATAGTGGAGATTCATTTGTGCATTTGATGGACTCAATGAATGAAATTGATTATTTCTATGTTTACTATATTTTAATATTTCTAGTAGGGAGTAATTGATATAAATATGTTGGTTATGGATATGTTAAATAGATCTCATAGTACTTGTATTAAGTAAGTAATGAGATAGAATTCACTAGTTTACTAACATCTCTAATGACAAATGAAGGTAATTCAATCAATTGGTATGTATGAACTTAATTCATCTTATAGATCGATAACTATTGAAAAATTTGGACAAAATAATATTAGTTAGATATTGTCATTTCATGTGTATGAATTACATATTTGTGTAATATCATGTTTGAATGGATTTCTTTATAGTATGCTACATGTTTTATAAATCATACAACACATGGGTAATAGCTTGTCTCTTTGGATTCTCACACCATCATTAGCTACTCATCCATGAAAATAGGATCATTACTCAATGGGATATTTTTTAGGGGATTTATGGT
Source organism: Torreya grandis (assembly GCA_037957365.1). Lineage (NCBI taxonomy): Eukaryota > Viridiplantae > Streptophyta > Pinopsida > Cupressales > Taxaceae > Torreya > Torreya grandis. The sequence continues at coordinate 385,335 of JARHVA010002205.1, forward strand.
CTTTGGTTTGTGTGTAAAAGTGCTCATATGATGCTCTTTGTACCCACAATAGTACTTATTTAATGACGACACATGAGATTACCATAAATACTAAACTTTGATGAACTCATTCTTCATGTAGCTATATATATTATATTTATATATTGTATTATATTTATTATTGAAACATTATCCTGATGAGCTATAAATACTTACTTATTTTACATTGACAATAATGGTTGTATGTTTGTACTAGCCATGACTAGATATCTATAATTACTTTTTATATTTAGTTATGATGTGTTTATTATGATGATAGTGAATAGTGATGGATGATGTTACATGCTTATTTTATAGTTATTATATGTATATTATTTTATTTGGATCACCACATAGATTCTCATCGTGAATCTAATAAAAGAATACATTATTTGAAAAAAGTCACAAATTTTTAGGTAGATCACAGTGGGGATGTTACATGTGGTATCATAGCTATGAATCAAACTTTAGGACCTATTGAGTCCACTAATGTTTTCATATCCTTTTATTTATAAAAAGGGGGATGGTGAAAGCTAGAGTATCTAGAGAGGGTCTATCAAATATCGATGACATTAACCCACCATTTGATTCTAACTGATTTGTCATTAAATAAATAACAAAGTTAGATCAGATCTTCACAGCCATGAATGAAACTAGGGACCAGATTATAGCACTAGAGAAAGAAGTTCATGGTCATGAAGAGGATGAAAAAAATGAAAAAATTAAAGATCATCCTATTGAGTATGAAAACCCTTAGGATCCTATAGCATAGATAGTTACAGAGTTGGCTAGAGATATGAAAAAGGTGATTCCACCTAAGGTTACTGGAACTATTTTGGGTGATGAAGTTTAAGCATGGATGATTAATATCAAGAAGTATTTCAATACTCAAAACTACTTTGAGGTCATCAAATTAGTCTAGAGAGCTTACAAGTTAGATGTTGAGGGGGCTATGTGGTAGGCCAACAAGAATTTGGAAATTACTATTAACTCAACCACAAATACATGAGAGAATTTTATGACTTTCTTTAGATCATGGTGACTTCCACAACTTTACCTTGACTAGAAACTTACATATTTCCAAAATCTAAGGCAATGAGACTTATTGGTGAATGAGTACTAGGAGCAATTCACCAAACTTATAAAGTATGTACCTTAGTACCAAGAAAATGAGAGGTTCAAAATCAAGAATTGTATAATGGGATTGAAACCCTAGATTGGTAGAGAGGTTAACAATCATGGAACTAATACCATGGACCAAGTCTTTGAGAAAATGGTCAAGTAGTAGCAGAAGTTAGAGTTTATTACATAGGATAGGGACAAGTTCAAGAAAAAGTTTAGAAATTTTAAACCACAATTAAAAAATAATGAATAGAAATAAAGGAGTGGAGACACCAAGAAGTAGTTTAAAAGTTATAATTCCAAATTAAACAATGGTTCAAGCAATAAGAAACTAGGAAATGTTTTCACAGGCAGTTTCAAGGAGAACTAATAGGCTGATAGAAAAGGAGCAGTTGGAGGTTGTTTCATTTATGGAGATGATCATTATTCTCATGAGTGTATTGAGGACAAGTCAAATAAAAAAGGTCATATTCCTTAGCAAGGCACTTTCTAGCAGCACATTCATGTAGTAGTTGATAATCGACAAGCTGAATTCTAAGCTTCACCCATAGAGCTATTAGGTATTTTATTTGAACATCCACTTTCCACTTTGATAGATACATGGGCTATATAATGTTTTATAGCTCCTAGAATGATTAGTAAGTTATCTAAAATAATTTTAGTAATGGTAAATGCATGGGCAATACAATATAGGAATGATTCAAAAGTCATAATTGATAAGTGTTTAGTTGAAGTAGAGATTAAGTTACTCAAATTCATAATAGTAGTGGATTTGTATGTAATACAACTAGGGTCATATGATGTGATCATAGGATTCAACTTGATTGAAAAATATAAGTTCAAGGTTGAATGTAACCTGAATAAGGTTAAATATCTAGATGATTTTAAAAATTAGACACAAATTTAGGGTAATAAAAGAGAGTTGATGCTTAGGCATATTTATACAATGCAACTAAAGAGTGATGAAAGAAAAGGGTTCCAAACATTTAACATCAAGATAAATGAATGGATAAACCTATGGAACCATCTCTCAAAGATTATCCATTCCTTATTAATTTTCATGATGTGTTTCTAAAATAATTTCCAAGATTACGTCCTTGATGTGAGTTCGATTTCTATATAGCTATCATACCTAGATTGGAACCACAATCTAAGACACCTTACAGGATGACAACTAAAAAATTATTTGAATTGAAGGCTCAACTCTAGGAATTATTATTAAAATGGTTGATTAGGCCAAGTGTGTCACCATGGGGTGCACCATTTGTCTTTGTAAATAATAAGGATGGTACTCTTTGACTTTGTATTGATTATAGAATGTTGAACAAGGCAACTATCAAAAATAGGTATCTGCTACCTTGTATATATGATCATTTTGATCAAATTTAGATAGTAATGGTATTTTCTAGGATTAATTTTAGAGTAAGATACCATCATTTGAGGATAAGGGATGAGGATATTTTGAAGATGACATTCAAAACTCATTATGGGTCTTATGAGTTCATAGTGTTACCCTTTGGGTTGACAAATGCTCTGGTAGCACTCATGAATCTCATGAATAATGTGTTTAGAGATTATCTAGATCATTCTATTTTGGTATTTTTGAATGGAATTCTTATATACTCTAAGAATGAAGAGGAACATCTTCAACATCTATAATTGGTTATGAAATAGTTTTGAAAGCAAAATTTGTATGTCAAATTGTCTAAGTGTGCATTTTTTTATGAGAGAGTGCAATATGTTTGACATATTATCTTTGTAAATGGTATCTCAATAGATCCAGCAAAGATAAAGGTCATTTATAATGTTTAACACTAAGGATTGTGCGTGAGGTGAGGAGTGTCATGGGATTAGCGGGCTATTATAGAAAACTCATTTTGAAATTTTATAGGATAGTTAATAAGATCCCCTCTTTAAAATGGAAAAACCAATGTTTTGTCTATTCAGATATGTGTGAAGTATATTTTCATGAATTGAAAAGAAGATTTAATTTAACACTAGTTTTAAGAGTTCCTAATCCCACTGGTCAATTTTTATTGATCAAAGATATATCTGGGAATGGACCAAGAAGAGTCTTTATGTAAAATGGCATAGTGTTAGCTTATGAATCAAGGAAGATAAAGCCTTATGAGGTAAACTATGCCCATCATGACCTGGAACACATAGTAATTATGAATGCTTTGCAAGTTTTATGGCATTAATTATGGGTAAACCCATTTAATCTCAAGATGGATAACATGGGACTTAAGTACATCTTCACACAATTAAATCTAAATCCTCATCAGAGACAATGGCTAAAATTCTTGTTTGACTATGATTTCAATATCAACTATATTAAAGGCAAGAAAAATAGAGTAGATGATGCCCTTAGTCATAGAAGGTACATACTATATGTCATTATTATCAAGAGTACTTTTAAGGATCAAGTGATCAAATTTTTACCAGGTGATGAATTTTATGATTAGGTCAGGAAAGCATTTCGTATGAATGCTCATAATCCTAGGTATAAAAGATTTAGATTAGAAAGTTTTAGTATTTTATGTTGTAATCTAAGTATATATGTGCCAAATCGAGAGAATATGTGAATAACCATGCTAAAAGAACTGTACAATACCCCCAAATTTAGGACATCAAAAAGTAACCAAGCTCGTGGCATAACTTAGACCACTATATTTCTAGAAAGAAATCAAGAAAGATGTAGTGTATTTTGTGTCACATTGTCTAAAATGTCATCAAGTGATAGTTAAGCATGTGCATCTGGTTGGTTTGTTATATCCACATGATATATTAGAATGGAAGTGAGAGGTAATAAATATGGAATTTGTCCAAGGTTTACCTTTTTGATGGAGAAGGCCTGATATGATCTTGGTCATAGTTGATAAACTAACCAAGGTGGCTCATTTTATACTAAGCAATCTGATAGATGATGCACCTACTCTATCTAATATGTTTATAAATGAAGTGTATAGGTTACATGGATTCCTAGAGAAGATCATTTTAGATAGTGATCTGAAGAAGACTTCTAGATTTTGGTTAACTTTAAATTCAGCGTTGGGTACACAACTAAACTTTAGCCCTACATATCACCTAGAAATCGATGGTCAAACTGAGTAAGTTAATCAATTATTAGATGATCTTCATCATATGTATTGCATGGGTTAGTAGTAAAAATTTCAAATATTATATTCCATTTGTTGTGTTTTCTTATAATACCTGATACTAATTATATTTGAAGATGGCATTACTTGAGGCAATATATGGAAGAAGATGTAGGATGCCAATCAGTTGGGACAAGTTGGAGGCTAGGGTAGTCTTTGGATCTGAGATGCTTTTAGAAATAGAATAACTATTTAGACTAATCAAGTAGAGATTAGACAAGGCTAATTATACGTAGAAGAGTTATGTGGATCTAAAAAATATAGATAGGTAGTTTTTTGTAGGTGATAAAATATTCTTGTTGTTTAAGCTAAAAAAGAGCTCAAATAAATTTACAAAGTAAATGAAAATTTCACTAAGATATGTCAGACCCTTTGAAGTATTATAATTGGTTGATAATTTAGCATATAGGCTTGCTAATCCACCATCCTTAGCTCTATTGCATAATTTATTCCATGTTTCTTATCTTAAAAAGTATGTATTTGATCCTTCACATGTGTTGGATTAAAATTATTTGCAAGTTCTAGATCCTAATGTGGTCATGGTAGAACCAATTAGAGTAATTGACACTCACAAATTTCCTTTATGTAATAGGGAGATGTCATAGCGTAAGGTCTTGTGGGAACAATTATCTAAGGATAGTGCTACTTGGGAGGACTATGATGAGTTCTACAGGTGATTTTTACATTTATTTGCTTGATTTAATACTTCATATTATGTTATATTTTTATTGAATAATTTTTTTAATTTAGAACCTATATTTAGATAAGTACCATTGAGATGATGCCAATCTTTAAGGGGGAAGGATTTTAAATATTGATTCTTCGTAAATCAAACATACTTGATTATCCACTGATATTTATAGTTAACCATTTGATTTGGTTATTATTAGCTAAGAAATGAGTTATATGATGTTATGGGAAAGTTGATTGTTTCTTAGATTACATGATTTAATTAATATGAGTTAGCTATAGTATATATTTTTACATTATGATCATTTCAATTTATTATTTCAACATTATTTTACAGTATATATTATTATGATGTTATGGTTTAACTATCTTATTGTTTTGAGTTTGACATAGGAGAGACCCATCCCTTAGAGCATGATGGAGGGAGAGCATCATTGTAGAGGGTGGTGTAAATAAAAATGCTATAAAATGACATAGGAATGGTTATAACCCTACACACATCATATTAAATAGTACATACTAGATGCATAGTAGAATTGTAAATGTTAATATGGTTCTGATGATTGCTTGCATTGGAATTATTTATGTATGGTTATCTTAGTCTAATGATTAAGTGGAATAGATCATGTCTGATTTAGAGTTAATCTTATATGTTTGTGTTATGTAGAATTTTTATTAAGTCATTAAGACTAACTATTTGTACTAAATAGTTATTTATTATTAAATTAATTGAATATATAAAAATAGTAAATAATAATAATAAAAAATTTAATGATGATGATGATAATGATGATGATGATGATGATGATGATGATGATAATAAGTGTTTTAAATAAATAAAATAAATACACACACACACACACACACACACACACACACACACACACACACACACACACACACACACACATATTACATATATACATATATATATATATATCTGTGTGTGTGTGTGTGTGTGTGTGTGTGTGTGTGTGTGTGTGTGTGTGTGTGTGTATCACTAATATCACACTATCATATAGAAGAAAAGAAGAACATAATGGGATATTGTGTCAATAGCAATACTATATTAGTGTTATACAAGATAATTCAAAGAAATATATGTGTAAGTAGTGAGAAGGCTAATTCAATGCTTGGAATGATTTATTTAAAGACTAAGTAATATTTTTGAAGTAAAATAATTTATATAAAATAAGTCAATAGAGCCGCACCTATAACAAAATGTATAGATAACATGCATAGATTGTTGTAGCGTACAAACACATTAATGTATTATGTGAATGCTTTATGTCATAAATTTGAATTGAAGTTGAGTTGATTTATTTTGAAAACCAACAATAAATAATGAGACCAGAATATTGATATAAAAGGCCCACTATCTAAATTACTCAATTTATATTAATATCTTGATGATTCATGATAGTAATGATTATTGAAATTTTATAAGTCTTGACTATAATTAAAGATGACTAATGCTATTCGCATATGACACCTATATAGTATTGAAAACTTGTGAATGGTACATAGAGTGAGTATATTGATATGCACATACACTTATACATATATAACTAATATTAATATACTTGGAAGTGTGCTTACATTTTTAGTCATTTTCTGTTAAAATTAAGTCAAAGATTCCTGAGGGATTGGGCACTAAGCATACAACCTCCTAGAAATATAATAAATTTGCTTAAAAGGAAGTTTATATTGTTGTGAAAATTATGACTCTTTTGTTATCACTAGCTATTTGAATTTAATAGTGAGTATATAAAAATTATGGACCATTATATTCGATCTAGTCATAAAATATACTATATTTGAATTTACTTATGAGATTAGGATATTGCAGTTCAAATATATATATTATACTCAATAAATATAAATTGCACTTGTTATGCTTGTTAATTATGTGGTAGACATTATAATGGAGATTCATTCATATGTTTGACAGATTAAATCTATGCAATTGATTATTTTTATGTTTAACATGTTTTAAGCTTTCTAATAAGGAGTAATCTATATAAATATGTTTGTTATAGATATGTTAAATAAATATTGTATTACTAGTACTAAGTAAGTAGTGAGATGAAATTTACTAGCTTACTAACATATCCAATGCTAGATGAAGATAATTCAATCAAGTGGTTTGTATGAATTTGACTCATTCTAGAGATCGAT